>UESW01002151.1:0-255489 GCA_900491605.1 Calamus simplicifolius
CCTGTTTCTCCACAGATCCATATGTTGGGTATCCCAACAAGTTAGTATCTTCTATGTATTAAAAAAAAAAAATCCAAGTATCTTCTATTGCACTTCTCTTCTTTCTTCTCAATTTCTTTTGCATTTCTTTTTTTTTCTTCTTTATTTCCTTCATTTCATTCCTTCCTTGCTTTAATTCCTTTTCCCTCCTCTCTTCTTTTCCCCTTTCTTTCCTTCTTTTTTTTTTTCTTTTTCTTTTTCTTTATTTTTTCTTTTTTCTTTTTTCTTTTTTCATCCTCCTCATCTAAACATATGTGAGACTTAAAACATTGGTCTTGTCTGAGAATGGTTAACCTGACAATATTCGCTACAGTAGCAGGCAGTTCTTCAGTCAATCAAAATTCATAGCAAGAGCTACGAATGCATTGGCTACAAAACTGTTAGCAAAAACTTCTAGCAAATAATACCAAGGGCTTTACAACCAAGGTTATAAGACACGTAATTAGATTTTATTTTCACCAGTTCAATCTAATCCACTTATGTTGGTTGGACCATAGTTCATCACTTTTAGATAGGCTTGTCACCTAATTATAACTTTTTTGTTCCAAGGTCCAATAGGACAAACAGAAAAATTTATAGCCAAGGGACGGTTGTATGCGTTCCACCCTCCCTCAACCTAAAATAAAATTAAAAGAAAAAAAGGATATATAGTTTAGCTATGGTTCCATTGTTCAGGGGATGGGAGTAAAACCTTGAGCTGGTGTAATTTATGGGTCAGGATCCTTTGCTGTGCACCATGGGACGGCGATGCGCACCGCACTCTGCAGTGCATAAGGCGCCGTTCCATTTCCTTGTATATATGAGATAATGAGACCTCTCGTCTTCCTGGAACTTTCTGAAAACAAATGGCCACCCCAGATCAAACAAACAAGCCAACTATTAGCGAAAGTCCTCAACCACCGCATCCGCCACCTTTCTTTTCGTTTTTCCAAGGCCATGCTTGATGCCTTCCAATTCTCCTTCTCTTTTCTTATAAGAATGATATTTGCTGGAATCTCTCCACCAAGGACCGGAAATAAGCGCACAGAGATGAGCAAAACTTGTTAAAATGAGCATGACTTTACTGCACCAATCACGCTATAAAACCCCACCACGACAAACGGCATACCACCCCAGAGACCAGACCTCTAAAAGAAAAGATGGCAGCTCTTGTGGCAACCGTGATCATTGCTCTTACTCTCACAATCTCCATTGCCATGGCCACTGCAGCGAACTCAACAGTCACGTTTGTGTTTGGGGACTCCTTAACGGACGTTGGCAACAACAATTTCCTCCAGTACTCCCTCGCAAGATCGAACTACCCTTGGTATGGAGTCGATTACATAGGCGGCCAGGCCACTGGGAGGTTCACCAATGGAAGAACGATAGGAGATATCATATGTAAGTTAAGAACATCAAAGAACACTAATCTGTAAGTCAGCTGACTTGACTAACATAGCTTAATGCTATGGAAATGTAGCTGCTAAGCTTGGGATTCCATCGCCACCACCGTATCTTTCGTTGTCGACGACTGATAATGCCATCCTCCATGGTGTCAATTTTGCATCGGGAGGAGCTGGCATTCTCAATGAGACGGGAGCTTACTTCGTAACAACATTTGTCCTCAAAATCTTGTCATTTTTTGATGCTTTTATTTCCTTTTTTTTTATGCTTAATCTGCTCGATGTCCTTAACATTAATTCGGTACTGCAGGTCCAGAAACTCTCTTTTGATGATCAAATAACTTGTTTTGAGGAGACCAAGGCTGCGATCAAGCTTATAATCGGAGAAAAAGCTTCTGAGAAGCTATGCAACGAAGCAGTCTACTTCATTGGACTTGGTATGACAATCTTGACTTCTTGTAATTATCTTAACCAACACGAGTTACAATATTCTTATCCACAAAAGCGATATATTCTTCTAAGTTTCTTCTCTGTTTGTAGGTAGCAACGACTATGTTAACAACTTCATGCAGCCCTTCTTAGTCGACGCTCAGTTGTACACAAGAAGCGAGTTCTTAGAGCTCTTGATTTTCACCTTAAACGATCAGCTAAGGGTAACCTCCAATTTACTGACATACGGCACTATACTAGAAAATTAAGCTAGCATTTTGACTCTTAAATGGCGTCTGATAATCCTGAATTGCAATATATATGTTTGTGTTGCATCTCTGAAGAGGCTTTATGGGCTCGGGGCAAGGAAGGTGGTATTCCATGGATTGGGTCCACTGGGTTGCATCCCCTCCCAGAGGGTGAGGACAGGGACTGGGGAGTGCCTCGAGGAAGCGAATCAGTACGCGCTGGAGTTCAATTCGCGTGTGAAGAAGCTGCTCGGTGCTCTCAATGCTAAGCTGCCCGGTGCCCGGATGGCTTTGGCCGACTCCTATGACATTGTCTTGGATCTCATCAACCACCCCGAACGCTATGGTAAGAGAAGCAGTGAAGTGGATTCATGATGACATGAGCCATTTGCTTGCATCCAACCTCATCAGAAGGATTGTTTTTTTTTCCTTCCTTGTTATACCCCGATTGGGTTATCAGTGGGCCACTGGATAAAATAGGAAAGAACGTTTGAGCGTCTTTCAGTTTGAGCATCTTTTTAATTATTTATGAATGCTTTATTATTATTATTATTTTACTCAGGATTCAAGATTTCGAAGACATCCTGCTGCAACGTGGACACCACAGTTGGTGGCCTATGCTTGCCTAATTCGAAGCTTTGCACCAACCGCTCAGAATATGTGTTTTGGGATGCATACCATCCGACTGATGCTGCGAATGCAGTGATCGCCAACCTTCTTTTCACTGATCCCGACATCCGACAAGCTCCTCCCCCAGCATCCGAACTCGCCCCTGCCCCCTCTCCTCTTTGATTGGCTATCGCTCCAAATTTTCACCAGTTGTTACAAGGTTAAATTTTATAGGGGTGTTTGTGTGCACTTGGAGGAAGTAGTCTTATAAGAGGTGTTCAATTATTACCAAGGCAGTAAAGTCACAATGACAACTTTTAATCATTTGTTTGTTGATGCACATGTTCGATTCCTTCAAAACGAAAAGAAAGGGTTAAATGCATACGTTGTGAAGTTTCCATGTACTGTATCTTGAGCTGCACTTGATCTTTCTTTTTAAGTGCATATCATATATAGTGATTTATTCTTTCATCCAATCTATGGATACCATGCATTAGCGAAGGTTGGTCAAGGATTTCTGATAGCTCCAAGAAAATTGTTTCTTGGGCCCCTCCTGCGGCTGATGGAGCAAAGAAAATATGTTGGATAAAGGGCTAGCTCTGCTAGGGATTAGAATTTACTTAGTTGGATGAATGGTTGTTGCAGTTAAATAATTATCCATTTTATGGAAAGATTTTGCAATGGTTTGAAGGGAGTGGTTATAGGACTTATGGTCTGCGACAGCTGAAATTTACTCTGCATTGTGCATGGTGTAGACCATAGAATATTATCAATATTTATTCTATTGGACTGTTGGAGATCCCTTTGTTTATATATATATTGTTGAGGGGTAAAATCATCATTTGATAACCGTGCGAAGGGGCTAAGATCAGCCTTGGCCCCCACTCGCTACACTGTGCCCGCGAAGAATGAGCTAACCAATATGATTCGGCAGATCGAACAATCCATAGCTCGGCTCCCCCGAGCGATCCATAGCTCGGCCTTCCCGAGCAATCTATAGCTCGGCCTCTCCGAGCACTCCATAGCTTGACATGCGCTTCCGCGGAACGAAACTATTTCCACGTCCGGCTTATTTCTTCTGTCATATCTCAGCCGCCCTCGTATCTCAGCTGCTTAGACCATGCTTGCGCCCCGGTGGCGCGAACTATTTGTACATTTCAGCCATCAAGGCCGGGTCATCCCTCGACCGTTCGAACCAAGCCTTTCCGCGCCCCTGCGGAACCTGGCGCGGGAAAGCCCAAGTTCAGTGTAACAGAATTCCAAACGATGAATCATGTCGAGATGTGGCCTAGGACCTGCAATAACGGCATAGGACCTACACAGTCATCGGATCTTAGGCCATCAGAAAGTTCTCTCAGTCATCGATCCTCTAACGGATAGGATACGGATCTTACCGGCCTCACAACAGCTTGATTCGAATCATCTTCGAATCCCAACAACCTTCTAACCTTTCAGAAGGTGCTCAAGATTCATGTGATTGTCTATAAATAGGATACTTCCAGATTTCTTCAGGTACGCGCGCTCCTCGCTCAGTCTCAGCATCACTCTCTCTCTTTCACTGCTCCCCCCGCTCTGCCATTGGCGCTCCACCCGAGCTTCCGATAGGCCATCCCTGGAGAGACTCTTCAGAGGGGTCCTTCTCCATATATTTGTTGTCCGTCGATCTCCACTGACTTGAGCATCAGAGGGTCTTCCGCGAAGGGCCACCCCCAATGCCTCCCGCGTGAGGACTTCTTTGCAGGTCCGCCCAGGAGAAAGCCCAATCAGGAGACCGATTGCGCTCGAGTCGGAGGACGGATTCCAACGGTAACAGATTGGCGCTAGAGAAAATGCCTCAAGTCCCATTAAAACTTGAAGAAAGGAGACAAGGATCTTGATCTGGAAGAGAACCTCTCCAATGGCCAATCGGAGAAGAGCAACTTCTGAAGCCCAGGACTAGGTCGCCTCCCAGAGACCGGATCCGATGAGTAGCGTGGTGCCGCCGCCACCACTAGCTGAGACTCCGTCGCCACCGGCTGTCCCAGTGACCCAGGACCAGTTCGTCACACTGGTCCAACAGGTCCAAGCCCTGACTCGTCTGGTTTAAGAACACCTTACAGCTGCCCCTACTCCACACCTCCCTGAGGAGGCCGCAGCTCCTCTTTCTCCAGCTACCTCTTCTTCTGGTCCGCATGGAGCCACGGACCTCCCACACCGACCTAAGGAGACCAGACCAGTCCCGCAAGGGGGTTGCGACAAGGATCTTCCAAGATCTCGGCAGGCCCGGTCCCTCTCCGGAGTCCTTCAGCCATGATTCGACGTCATCTCCGCTCTCCCACTACAAGAAAATACTGAAATAGCGATGCAAATTTAGCGACGCATCATTGCGTCGCTAAATTGCGACCACTTTGCTACGCCTCCGTGACAACAAAACATTGCAACGTAATTAGCGATGCATTAGCAACTCAATAAACCAGAATAAAAAAATTTATTTTTTTATTTAGCGACGCAAATAATGCGTCGCAATATTTTTAAATTAATTTTTTATAAAATAAATATGGGAAAAAAATATTGCGACGCAACTCAGTGCGTCGCAATGTTTTTAAAAAATTAAATATGTTAAATAGCGACGCAATAAACCAGAAAATTAGAAAAATTATTTTTAATTGCGACGCACCAATTGCGTCGCAAATAATTTAAATAAAATTAATTTTTATAAAATATAAATATTAGGAAAAAATATTGCAATGCAACTCGATGCGTCGCAATATTTTTAAAAAAATTAAATATGTTAAATAGCGATGCAATAAACCAAAAAATTAGAAAAATTATTTTTAATTTAGCAACGCAATAACTGCATCGCAATTATTTTAAATAAAATTAATTTTTATAAACTATAAATATGAGAAAAAATAATTGCGATGCAACACAGTGTGTCGCAATGTTTTTAAAAAAATTAATTATATTAAATAGCGACGCATTAACGATGCAATAAATCAGAAAATTAGAAAAATAATTTTTAATTTAGCGACGCAATATATGCGTCGCAATTATTTTAAATAAAATAAATTTTTATAAAATATAATTATGAGAAAAAAATATTGCGATGCAATTAAATGCATCGCAATATTTTTTAAAAAATTAATTATGTTAAATAGTGACGCATTAGCGATGCAATAAATCAAAAATTAGGAAAATTATGTTTTAATTTAGCGATGCACTTGTTGCATCGCAAATATTTTAAATAAAATTAATTTTTATATAATATAATAATAATATTAAAAAATTACGATGCAACCCTTTAGTCACAATGTTTTAAAAAAAATTAATTATGTTAAGTAGCGATCGGTCCGACATCGATCGTGGTCGATCAGGATCAGGGCTTGGATCGATCGCAACCGTCAGATCATCGGCGATCGGACCGATCGCAACGGTCCGAGATCGGTCGTGGCCGATCGGGATCATGGCTTGGATCGATCACAACCATCGGATCGTCGGCGATCGGACCGATCGCCACTGTCCGAGATCAGTCGTGGCCGATCGGGATCAGGGATTGGATCGATCGCAACCGTTGGATCGTCCACGATCTCGGACCGATCGCAACGGTCCGGGATCGGTCGTGGCCGATCGGGATCAGGGCTTGGATCGATCACAACCATCGGATCGTCAGCGATCTCGGACCGATCACAATGGTCCGGGATCGGTCGTGGCCGATCGGGATCAGGGCTTGGATCGATTGCAACCGTCGGATCGTCACCGATCGGACCGATCGCCACGGTCCGGGATCGGTCGTGGCCAATCGAGATCAGGGCTTGGATCAATCGCAACCGTCGGATTATCAGCGATCTCGGACCGATCGCAACGGTCTAGGATCGGTCGTCGCCGATCGGGATCAGGGCTTGAATCGATCGCAACCGTTGGATCATCGCCGATCGGACCGATCGCCATGGTCCGAGATCAGTTGTGGCCAATCGGGATCACGGCTTCGATCGATCGCAACCATTGGATCGTTGCTGATCTCGGACAGATTGCAATGGTCCGAGATCGGTCGTGGCCGATCGGGATCATGGCTTGGATCGATCGCAACCGTCAGATCATCGCCTATCGGATCGATCGCAACGGTCCAAGATCGTTCATCGCCGACCAGGATCGATCAGGGCTTGGATCAATGGCAACCATCGGATCAACACCGGTTGGTCCGATCGCCATGGTTCAAGATCGGTCGTGGATGATCAGGATTAGGGCTTGGATCGATTGCAACCATCGGATCATCGCCGATTGGATCGATCGCCATGGTCCAGGATCGGTCGTGGACAATCGGGATCAGGGCTTGGATCGATCGCAACCGTCGGATCATTACGATCTGGAACCGATCGCAACGGATCGAGATTGGTCATGACCGATCGGGATCAGGGATTGGATCGATCGAAACTGTCGGATCGTCAGCGATCTTGGATCGATCGCAACGGTCTGGGATCGGTCGTGGCCGATCAGGATCAGGGCTTGGATCGATCGCAACCGTCTGATCGTCACTGATCGGACCGATCGCCACGGTCTGGGATCGGTCGTGGCCGATCGGGATCAGGGCTTGGATCGATCGCAACCGTCGGATCGTCAGCGATCTCAGACCGATCGCAACGGTCCGGGATCGGTCATTGGCCGATCGGGATCAGGGCTTGGATCGATCGCAACCGTCGGATCGTCGGCGATCGGACCGATCGCAACGGTCCGAGATCGATCGTGGCCAATCGGGATCATGGCTTGGATCGATCGCAACCATCGGATCATCGCGATCAGACCGATCGCCACGGTCCGAGATCGGTCGTGGCCGATCGGGATCAGGGCTTGGATCGATCGCAACCGTCGGATCGTCCGATCTCGGACCGATCGCAACGGTCCGGGATCGGTCGTGGCCGATCGGGATCAGGGCGATCGCAACCATCGGATCGATCGATCAACCGATCGCGGTCCGGATCGTCATGGCCGATCGGATCAGGGCTTGGATCGATCACAACCGTCGGATCCGATCGGACCGATCGCCACGGTCCGGGATCGGTCGTGGCCGATCGGGATCAGGGCTTGGATCGATCGCAACCGTCGGATCGTCAGCGATCTCGAACCGATCGCAACGGTCCAGGATCGGTCGTGCCGATCGGGATCAGGGCTTGGATCGATCGCAACCATCGGATCGTCGCCGATCGGACCGATCGCCACGGTCCGAGATCGGTCATGGCCGATCGGGATCATGGCTTCGATCGATCGCAACCGTCGGATCGTTGCCGATCTCGGACGGATTGCAACGGTCCGAGATCGGTCATGGCCGATCGGGATCACAGCTTGGATCGATTGCAACTGTCGGATCATCGCCTATTGGATCGATCGCGACGGTCCGAGATCGTTCATCGCCGACCGGATCGATCAGGGCTTAGATCGATGGCAACCGTCGGATCGACGCCGATCGGTCCGATCGCCACGGTCCGAGATCGGTTGTGGATGATCGGATCAGGGCTTGGATCGATCGCAACCATCGGATCGTCGCCGATTGGACCGATCGCCATGGTCCAGGATCGGTCGTGGACAATCGGGATCAGGGCTTGGATCGATCGCAACCGTCGGATCATCACGATCTCGAACCGATCGCAACGGATCGAGATCGGTCGTGGCCGATCGGGATCAGGGATTGGATCGATCGAAACTGTCGGATCGTCAGCGATCTTGGATCGATCGCAACGGTTCGAGATCGGTCGTGGCCGATCGGGATCAGGGCTTGGATCGATCGCAACCATCGGATCATCGATGATCGGATCGATCGCCACTGTCCGAGATCGATCGTGGCTGATCGGGATTAGGGATTGGATCGATCGCAACCGTCGGATTGTTTGCGATCTCAGACCGATCGCAATGACCCAGGATCAGTCGTGGCCGATCGGGATCAGGGCTTGGATCGATCGCAACCGTCGGATCGTCCGTGATCTCGGACCGATCACAACGGTCCAGGATCGGTCGTGGCCGATCGGGATTAGGGCTTGATCGATTGCAACCGTCGGATCATCGCCTATCGATCGATCACGACAGTCTGAGATCGGATCAGGGCTTGGATTGATGGTAACGTCGGATTGACGCCGATCGGTCCGATCGCCACGGTCCGAGATCGGTCATGGACGATCAGGATCAGGGCTTGGATCGATCGCAACCGTCGGATCATCGCTGATTGGACCGATCGGTCCGGGATCGGTCGTGGATGATCGGGATCAGGGCTTGGATCAATCGGAACCGTCGGATCGTCATGATCTCGGACCGATCACAACGGTCCGGGATCGGTCGTGGCCGATCGGGATCAGGGCTTGGATCGATCGCAAACCGTCGGATCGTCAGCATCTCGGACCGATCGCAACGGTTCGGGATCGATCGTGGCCAATCGGGATCAGGGCTTGGATCGATCGCAATCGTCGGATCGTCGCCGATCGGACCGATCGCCACGGTCCGGGATGTATTGCATCGCAATGTTTTTTAGAAAAATAAATGTAATTAAAAAATTAAAATAAATTAAAAAAATATTGCGATGTATTATTTGCATCGCAATTATTTTAAGAAAATATAAATTTTTATCATTTACAAATATTTAAAAAAAAATA
Organism: Calamus simplicifolius; assembly: GCA_900491605.1. NCBI lineage: Eukaryota > Viridiplantae > Streptophyta > Magnoliopsida > Arecales > Arecaceae > Calamus > Calamus simplicifolius. Next base: position 9,322 of record UESW01002151.1, read on the forward strand.
GTAATTAAAAAAAATTAAAAATTAAAAAAAAACATTGCGACACATAATTTGCGTCGCAATTATTTTCAAAAAAATATAATTTTATCAGTTTAAAATATTTAAAAAATATTGTGACGCATTTGCGACGTAATTTTTCAAAAAAATTAAATTTATTAGTTAAAAATATTTAAAAACTATTGCGTCGCAAATGCGTCGCATTTCCTAGAAAAATAATTTTACCAGAGAAAAAAAATTTTAATATTGCGACGCAATCATTGCGTCGTAATGTTTTTAAGAAAAAAATGTAAGAAAAAAAATTTAAAAAAATATTGCGATGCAATTTATGCGTCGCTTATTTTCAAAAAATATAAATTTTATCAGTTATAAATATATTAAAAATATTGCGACGTATTTGCGATGCAATTTCCTAGGAAATAAAATAATTTCTTAGAGAAAATAATTTTTAATATTGCGACGCACTTGTTGCATCGCAATGTTTTTAAGAAATATAATGTAATAAAATTTTATAAAAAACTTACGACGCAATATATGCGTCGCAATTATTTTCAGAAAATATAATTTTTATAAATATTTAAAAAATATTGCGACGCATTTGCGATGCAATTTCTTAAAAATAAAAATTATTTCCCAAGAGAATATTTTAATATTGTGACACATTTATTGCGTCGCAATGTTTTTAAGAAATTTAAATATAATAAAATTAAAATATTGCGACGCAATAAATGCATCGCAATTATTTTTCAAAAATATAACTTTTATTCATTATTAATATTAAAAAAATATTGCGACGCATTGCGACGTAATTTCCTAGAAAATAAAAATTATTTTTCCGCCTGCACCCCGCCGCTTTCCTTCTCTTCTTCTTCCTTTCCTACCCTAGCTGTCACCGCTGCCGTCCGTCCGCTCCTCCGGCTGCCCCGTCTTCTCTCCCGACGGAATCTCCCCCCACTCCGGCGGCGTCCCCTCGCGACCAAGGTAAGCCCATTCCTTTTTTTTTGTTTAAAATAGGGTCTGGCCACGGCACCGGCCGTGGTCGTCTTCTCTGGCCACGGCCGCTGCCGTGGCCCTCTTCTCTGGCCACGGCCGGTGCCGTGGCCGTCTTCTCCGGCCACGGCCGCTGCCGTGGCCGGCCACGACCGGTGCCATGGCCGGCCGTGGCCTGGCCACGGTGGCCAGGCCACCAAAAAAAAAATTGATAGTTTGGGGGGGTTTTCCCCCCCCCCCCCCTCGTCTTCTCCGGCCACGGCCGCTGTCGTGGCCGGCGGTGGCCTGGCCACGGTGGCCAGGCCACCGCAAAAAAAAAAAGTTAGGGGGGGTCCCCCCCCTCCCGTTCGTCTTCTCCGGCCACGGTGGCTAGACAAAAAAAAAAAATAATAAGGTAACAGCTAGGGGGCTTTTCCCCCACCCCTGCCCCTTCAATTAAAAAAAATACTCATAAAAAAAATTAACAAAAAATTAGATTCTATCATATTTTATTGTTTTTAAAATTATTTTCAAATAATTTGATGATAAATATAAAAATTATAAATATATTTTAAAACATGGCAACTTAATTTTTTTTTAAAAAGTAATAGCTAGGGGGTTTTCCGACCCCCGGCCCTTCAAAATTTTTTTTTAACACTCATGAAAAAAAATTAAATAAAAATTTAGATTCTATTATATTTTATTGTTATTAAAAATATTTTCAAATAATTTGATGATAAATATTAAAAAAAATGTGACCACTAATCTAATTTTTTATTAGATTAGTTATAAATTAATTAATTTATATCATTAGTCGGAGCTCTTTGGATAGACTGATTGTTATGTCTTGATTATGCAATAATATTTGTAATGCTAGATAGAAAGTCTTGTTGTATTATTATTTAATTTGCAGAATGTTTATGCAATAATTAATTTAAGCAGAATGTTTATGCAATAATATTTGTGCATTTGTAGTTATTTACAATTGTTATGTCTTGATTATTTACATTCTGCTTCAAATTGAATGATGCATTAAATTATGTAATGCTAGATAGAAAGTCTTGTTGTATTATTATTTAATTTGCAGCAACAAATTAGTAGTTTCAATGATTTATATTTTAGTCTTCACAAACATTTGTATTCGACACAATAATCTTAAGAAGTTAGTGACTATATATATAGAACACTATTCCTATATATGTATAATTGACAAGAAGTTAAGAATAACAAGCATAAGTTCGATTGTCTTCGGACTTCCATATTATTAATCACAGCACTATAACCTTTAGACCCGTTTGAGAATTTGTAAGCCTTAGTCTTGCAAATTCTCAAATTGTCCTGGTGGACAGTTTGGAATATTTTTTTGCGATATGTTAGTCTGCTATTAATCATCGTTGGTGAGATTGCGGTTTGTATTTGCTCATACGTTCTCCTAGTGTGGCTTATATGCCACACATTTAGGAGAACATATGGGAAATGCTGCCAAAATTTCAACGTAACCGATCGATGATAATTAATAGCAGAATAACATATCACAAAAAATATTCTTGAATGGGATAGGGCCTTACCTTTTAGACATGGAGTGAAGGTAGAATTAATTTAGGACACTTGAATGCTTGTGAAGTCTCATGATTAAACGGACCGCCTTGCGGCCCGACCCGAACTCAAGCCCTAGCATTAGCCTGGCATGAACCTGTGCCTCGGTCCTTGCTAGCACGCCAAGGATCGTAAAAAAAAATTGGTTTAGTTATAAATTATTTAAATGGTTATTATTAACCTAAGTTGTGTAAAAGAAATAATTTAGTTATATATTTAGTAATGCTAATATAGTTTTATAATGTGGTTTCCTTTAATGGTTTACCAGAAATTGTATAAGTCGGTCAAAAATGAGCGGGGCTCGCTCGTGGATGTATGCAAGGATAAAAGATGGCTTGCTTAATCCAGATTTTCTGAATGGATTGGAAGAATTTATCGCATTTGCATGTAGCCAACCTGAATGGATGGATGGGCCTAGGATTAGGTGCCCATGCAACTATCACAGGTGTCAGAATAAAGCCTACAGAGATGTCGAAACTGTTAAGGTGCATCTGTGTAAAAAGGGGTTTGTTCCTGATTACGATGTTTGGTACTGTCATGGTGAACCAGAGGAAATTCCAGCAGTTGTTACAAGCCAACAAGTGTCAATTCCCGTTGATGAACCATTTGTGAATCTAAACACATATGAAGAAATGGTGATGAATGCATCGGGTAATGAATTCAATCAGAATACATTTATGGAAGAACCAAATCCAGATGCACAGCAATTTTATGATATGTTGCGTGCTGCAAATCAAGAATTGTATCCTGGTTGTGAGGGTCATTCAGTTGTCTACGGCTGCTCGTTGTGAATATTAAGGCAGAACATCAATTATCAGAAAGGCATTTAATTCTGTAGCTGGGTTAATCAAGGAAATTTTGCCAAAGGATATTTGGCATGAGTGGCAGCAAGCTTGGCAGTCTGATGGCTGGCGCAGGAGGTCCGCATCAGCCAGCACGAACCATCGATCCGAGAAGGGCGGTCCTGGCACGGGTCTCTCCTGCCATACTTCGGGCTCCATTTTGATTCAGGAGCACAGACAGCGTATGGTAATAAAACATAAATATTTTAATTACTAATTTAGTTATTTATAATATTTGTATTATATTTTTTTATTGTTATAGTCTGAGTAAGAGGGTGGAGATCCTGGTGAGTTTCGTCTATTCAGGGCGACACACACCAGGAGGACGGTTCCTGGGTCGACACGCGATCACGGGAGGTTGCCGTAAAATTAGATTTATGTAGTATCTATTTAATTTCTAAAATTTTATTTCAAAAAATTTATTAACTCATTTATTGTTGATTTTATAATTAAAGACACGAGTCGAGGAGCTTCGCTCCCAGGCATCGCAGGTCGACTCCACTGATGGGGAGACGCCCGTCGAACTCTCAGCAGAGGAGAGTCGGCGTGTGTTTTTGGAGGCTGTTGGTGCCCAGCCGCGAGGCCACAGGGTCTATGGTCTGGGCACTAGAGCTTCTGCATATTTTCCCCATCAGGCCTCTAGCTCGCGATTTCTGGTGATATTCCTGCCGAGCGTTTAGATGACATTCGGAGATCTATTGCGGAGGAGGTTCGACAGGACGTTCGTTAGGAGGTTCGCAGGAGGTCGAGAACGAGTTCGAGCAGCGTATGCGAGGCCGAGATCAGGAGCTTGCAAACATGTGATCAGATGCATCATTTGCAGGATATGGTTAGCCGCTTGTCACAGGGTCTCCAGCCTCCACGTGATCGCTCAGATTCTTGATGTATTTTTTTTCTTTTTTTATGTTGTACATGAAAACTTCAAAATTTTAATATATGAATTATTTTTGGAAATTAATTATTGTTTGGATCAATATGAGTGAAGAATGTTTCTATCAATATTCAATTTAACGAAATTGTTTTAACCGTTTTAATTTTTAATTTTTTATATTTTTTAAAAAATTTAATTTGTGACGCATTAGCGACTTAAATTGCATCGCTAATATTTTTAAAATATTATTATTAATATTGCGATGCAATGACCTGGCGTGTAATAATTTTAAAAAAAAATCAATAGCGATACATTAGCCACTCAAATTGCGTCGCTATTATATCTAAAATATTTTAATAATATTGCGACGCAATAACCTTGCATCGCAATATTTCAAAATAATTTTATTTGCGATGCATTAGCGACTCAAATTGTGTCACTATTATATCAAAAAATTATTATTAAATATTGCGACGCAACTAGATGCGTCGTAATATTGCGACGCAATTGAATGCGTCGCAATATTTAATAATAATTTTAAATATTAAAAATTAGTTTTAAATTTAGCGATGCATTTGGATGCATCGCAATATTGCGACGCACTATTGCGTCGCAGAGAGTCGCAATATGCGATGCAATTGCGACAAATGGATATTGCGACGGACATCTGAGCGACGCCGTCATTGCGTCGCATAGCATGTTTAGTGACGCAATTACGACGCATTTGGGCATCGTAATATTTTTTTCCCTTGTAGTGTCCTCGCCCGGCCCCTCCTCTTATGTCTGAAAAGGAGATCCACCAACAGCTTCAGGAGATGCGTTAAGAGCTGGATGCCGCCAAGCAGGCTCATCTGCCTCTGCCTAAGGCAGAGCAGGGTATCTCCTTCTCCAAGGGGATCATGGAGGAAGTGATTTCCTTCCATGTTAAGCTGCCCGCCGTTGAGCCCTACCATGGCTCCTCCGATCCCGATGATCACCTCAGCAGTTTTCGGTCGATCATAATGTTCCACGGGGCATCAGACGCGATCCTGTGCCATGCCTTTCCCTCCACTCTTAGAGGGTCCGCTCGAACCTGGTTCAACGCTCTGAAACCGGGTTCCATTGATTCGTTTGACGAGCTGAGTCATCTTTTTATCGGTCAGTTCGTCAGTAGCCGCCGTCACCGACGAAGATCTGACTCCCTCTCTGAAGTTAAGCAGAGAGAGGGGAGTCCTTGAGAAATTACCTTGGCCACTTCAAAAGGTCCATGCTGGAGGTGGACACCTTAATCATGAGGTGGCTATGTCCGCCCTAGTGGATGAAGTTTTGAAGGAGAGCAACTTCTACTTGGCAATAAGGTCAGTTACCCCCCGAACCTCTCCGATATGATGGCCCTGGCAGACAAATACGCCAGAGTCAAAGAATCACAGAGGGTTGCCCCGCCGAGCTGGCAAAGAAGAAAGAATCCAAGGGCTCGATAGGCATCGACCTACTCGCCAGCCAAGCCCACCTCGTCGCCAAAGAGCTCTCCTGCCGCCGCCAAGGAATCGCTCCTGAAGCCCGCCTAGGTGGTTTGACCGATACACCCCGCTCACTGTTCCTAGGGCGCATATCCTTATGGAGATAGAGCGCCAGCTCTCCCGACCAGCTCCTCTCCGAGGGAACCCAACCCGGAGAGACCCCACCAAGTACTACCGCTATCACCGGAAGCATGGCCATGATACCAAGGAATGCTGGTCGTTGAAGAACGAAATTGAGAGGCTAATCCAACGGGGCCGACTAAACCAGTTCAGGAGGGCACCCGAACAAGGACAAGGGGTGATCGCCAGCCCGAGCTTCAGCAGCCTCCTCCTCCTTCAAATCCGCCCATGATCGGCCATATCAATGTGATTGAAGAAGCCGGTAGTTCATCGAACTTCAAGAATGATGAAGAAGGTTCGGCGCCGAAGAAAGCACGAACGGGTGAGCTCTTTTCTCCGACGATGATCTCCGGGGGATACAATTTCCGTATGACGATGCGTTAGTTGTGTCTCTCAATTTAAATAACTATGATGTAAGTCGGATCCTTGTTGATAGTGGAAGCTCCGTAAATGTTCTGTACTTTGATGTGTTCACCAAGATGAAATTGCTCATGGAAAATCTTCGAGCCGTAGACTCCACCTTGATGGGGTTCACGGCGATGTCATCGTCCCGGAAGGGTCGTAACTTTGACGGTTCGGGTAGGAATATGGCCCCTTGTGACCATTGTCCACATAGACTTCCTAGTGACCAAGCTTTGGTCGCCCTACAATGCGATATTTGGGAGACCCGGCCTGATGTCCCTCAGAGCCGTCGTCTCCATTCCACACCTATCTATGAAGTTCCCCACCGAGCGGGGAGTTGGTATTGTCCAAGGAAGCCAAACTATGGCTCGGCAGTGTTTTGTCACCAGCCTTTAGTCAGAATGCCTGAGGTTGATGGGCTGGACGCTCGGGAGGACTTCGCCGAGCAACGAGGAGAACCAGCGAAGAACTGGAAGAAGTGCCGCTGGACGAAGCTCGGCCCGACCGAACCATAAAGATTGGGTCACTACTGAAAGGCGAGTCCCGACAGAAACTGGTCGACTTTCTCCGAAGAAACGCCGATGTCTTCGCCTGGTCCGCCTTCAACATGCCGGGAATCAACCCTGATGTTCTCGTTCATCGCCTCAATGTGGACGAGATGTACCGACCTGTCAGACAGAAGAAAAGAAGCTTTGCCCGAAGCGACAAAAGCTATCGAAGAGGAGGTTGATAAACTTATCAAGGCAAACTTCATTCGGAGGTGAATTACCCAAGTTGGCTATCGAATGTTGTCATGGTAAAGAAGTCGAACAGCAAGTGGCAGATCTGCATCAACTTCACCAACCTCAACAAAGCGTGCCCGAAGGACAGTTTCCCTCTCCCCCGAATTGACCAGCTGGTAGATGCCACCTCGGGTCATCAGATACTGACATTCATGGACACCTATTCGGGCTACAACCAGATCCAGATGTCCCCGAAGATGAAGAGAAGACCGTCTTCATAACTGACCAAGGTACTTACTGTTACCGTGTTATGCCCTTCGGTCTTAAAAATGCAGGTGCCACCTACCAAAGGCTGGTCAACAAAGTCTTCAAAGAGCAAATCGGCCGGAACATGAGGTATATGTCGACGACATGCTGGTCAAGAGCAAAGAAGCGTCACAGCACGTCAAGGATCTCTCGGAAAGCTTCGCGACACTCCGCAAATATCTAATGAAGCTCAACCCAACTAAGTGCGCCTTCGGCGTTAACTCTGGAAAGTTTCTTGGCTTCATGGTTTCCCAGCGGGGCATCGAAGCCAACCCCCAGAAGATCCAGGATCTTCAGCAGATGGCGCCCCCGCATCTATTAAAGAAGTCCAGCGCCTGACTGGGAGAATAGCAGCCCTTAATCACTTCGTGGCTCGGTCTGCCGAAAGATGCCTCCCTTTCTTCAAAACTCTTAGTCAGCAAAGAATTTTCAATGGTCTTCCGAGTGTCAAAAATCATTCGAAGATCTCAAAAGTACCTCGGCTCTCCCCCTCTCCTTAGCAGTCCAGATCCTGGAGAAACATTATTCCTGTATCTGGCTGTCTTGGAAGGTGCTTGGCTCGGTATTGGTCAGAGAGGAAAATAAGACCCAGAAGCCAATTTATTATGTCAGCAAACTGCTCCGAGATGCAGAAATGAGGTACACCCGGATTGAGAAGATGGTATTGGCTTTGATAACCTCGGTCTGAAAGTTGCGGCCATACTTCCAAGCACATTCTATGACAGTCTTGACCGATCAACCTATCAAGCGGTAGTCCATCGTCCGAAAACATCGGGGAGGATGACCAAATGGGCCGTCGAGCTAAGTGAACACGACATTCAGTTTCAACCTCGTCCGGCCATCAAAGCTCAGGTGCTAGCTGATTTCCTCCTCGAGTGCACTATCCGGAGGACGGCTCCACTCCCAACTCCCCCGAATGCCCAAAATCTGACGCCCGATGGCTCTCCATGTCGACGGGTCATCCAACGCCCATTGCTCTGGTGCTGGCTTAATCCTCACCAGCCCGGAAGGGGTGACTTTTAATATGGCATCCACTTCTCCTTCCTAGCCTCCAATAATGAGGCCGAATATGAAGCTCTGCTCATCGGGCTCCGAATCGCCCGCGACCTTAAAGTGAAGAGGCTGACTGCCTTCATCGACTCTCAGCTGGTAGCTGGCCACGTGCGGGGCGAGTTTGAGGCCCGGGAGCCGAACATGGTTCGATATCTCCAAGAGGTTCGGAGCCTACTTTCTCATTTCCCTGAATTTGAAGTCATTCAGATTCCAAGATCCGAAAATGCCCGTGCCGACCTATTGTCTCGGCTGGAAACTGCAGAATCGATGATGCTGAGCGAAAGTTTCATCTGAAGATTTTGGAAAGGCCCAGCATTGCGAAGCTGACCGAGTAATGCAAGTTGAGGCTGAACCATCATGGTTCGACCCCATCCTAAAGTATCTTAAAGAAGGATCGCTCCCAGCCGATCGAAGGGAAGCTAGAAAGCTGAAGCTGTAAGCCACCCACTATGTGCTAGTTGACGACCAGCTCTACAAGCGGTCTTTCTCTATGCGCTGCTCAGATGCCTTCGCCCATCTGAAGCTGATTATGCCCTTCGGGAGGTACACGAAGGAATTTGCGGCAACCATGGGAAGCCGATCTTTGTGCCACAAGGTGCTGCGTCAAGGTTACTATTGGCCTACCATGCAAAAGGATGCTGACGACCTCGTCCGAGCTTGTGATCCATGCCAAAGACACTCCAGTATTCAGAGGCTCCCCTCCGCCAGTCTGGTCCCCATTTCCTCCGCTTGGCCCTTTGCCAAGTGGGGTATGGACATTCTCGGCCCGTTCCCACCTGCCACCGAATAGCGAAAATTTTTATTCGTCACCGTCGACTACTTCACCAAATGGGTCAAGGCGGAAGCAGTTGCTCAGATAATTGAGGCTCGAGCCAAGGACTTCGTGTGGAGGTCCATCATCTGCCGCTTCGGCCTCCCACACACCATCATTACTGACAACGGCAAACAATTCGACAATCCGAAGTTCCATCAGTTCTGCGAGGAACATGGGATCCATCACCGCCTAACCTCGGTCGGGCATCCGCAGGCTAATGGAGAGACCAAAGTAACTAACCGAACATTGCTTCAAGAATCAAAGCTTGGCTCTCCAGAGCCCAAGGTAGATGGGTGAACGAATTGTACCATATCCTATGGGCCTACCGTACCACCCCAAGAGTGTCCACGGGCGAGACCCCATTTCGAATGGCCTTCGGCATAGAGGCCGTCATTCCCGTGGAGATAGGACTCCCTTCCCTACGGATGGAAAGCTACTCAGAAGGAGCTAGTGATGAGCAGCTTCGCGCAACCTCAACCTGATAGAGGAGATAAGAGAAAAAGCTCGGATCAGAATAGCTACCTACCAGCAAAGGGTGGCCCGTTACCATGCCTCCAGAGTCAAAGGGAAGGCTTTCTCGCCTGGCGACCTCGTTCTTCGGAAAACATCTGTCTCCAAGCCGCTAGAGCAAGGAAAGCTAGCTCCGAACTGGGAAGGCCCTACCAAGTGGCGGAAGTCATCGGATCCGGTGCCTACAAGCTGCAAGATCTAAGCGGAAGATCCATTCCTCGGACATGGAATTTGGACAACCTCCGCAAATATCATCAGTAGGGTACGCCTTCTATGGGCCCGCCTTCTTCAATTTTGTCGGTATATTGTCTTCATGATTCATGGCATGATTATCACAATTATATCACCAAAAACCGTAGAGGAAACAGATGATGCTTACCAACCCTCGGTACGATCGAGCTATCTATTTGAGCAACAAATCTCCGAACCTCGGTTGGGCCGAGCAACAAATCTCCGAACCTCGACTGGGCCGAGCAACAAATCTCCGAACCTCGGCTGGGCCGAGCAATAATCTCTGAACCTCGGCTGGGCCGAGCAACAAATCTCCGAACCTCAGTTGGGCTGAGCAACAAATCTCCAAACCTCGGCTGGGCCGAGCAACAAATATTTGAACCTCGGCTAGGCCGAGCAACAAATCTTCGAACCTCGGCTGGGCCGAGCAACAAATCTCCGAACCTCGGCTGACCCGAGCAATAAATTATGAAGCCCTGGCCAAAACCGGAGTGCATAAGCCCCGGTAAAGACCAAAGTGCGCGAACCCTAGCCAAAACTGAAGGATTTCCAAAACAGTCCCCAAGCTTCGACCGGTTCGAACAATATACATCGCACAATATTCCAGCGGGTACATACCCCGCACCTTTGGTGATCTCTCAAGGCCTCGACAGGCCCCACATAGCCGCCTAAGAGCCCTGGACAAAGTCGGGGAATGTCTCCTACTATTAAATCCTCGGGCCAACCGAGAGATATTCATGCGCCTTAGCCACGCCTAATGTTTAAATCCTCGGGCCAATCGAGCGATATTCCTGCACCTTAGCCGCGCCTAATGTTTAAATCCTCGGGCCAACCGAGCGATATTCTTGCGCCTTAGTCGCACCTAATGTTCGAATCCTCGGCCAAACGAGCGAAATCTCCGTGCTTTAACCATGACCTAAAGCCTCGATTGAGCCAAGCGACTTCTCAGATACTCCAAGATAACAGAAACATCTCGTGGTACTTCGGCAGAGGTGAAAGACCTCCTTCTACCCAATGATAAAGACATACGAGCTGTCTCTTTCCGAAGAAACACCTGTCTCGTTCTACAAACGAGACCATGTTTTACTGCATGAGTCCATGGGACTGCCCAGGTCTCCCTTTGGCTTGAACAGGGACAAACGGCCCCCCTTAATGAGGACCGAACGTTGATCTTAGCGAAAAACAAAAGTTGCCGAAAAAACCTCACTTTTTACTTATCACAAAGAAGACGACAAAAAGGAAAAGAAAAGATAAAAATAGCCCTCACAGGGGCTTATCATCACTCCCGGGGAGCACCAAGCTCGCCTCCCACCGAGTCAGCTCGGCGACCTACTGACGGAGGGATGCTATTTCCCCTTCTTGCTGGCTGATGATGCGGTGGAGGAACTCGACCTCCCTGGTGGAAGCCGATAGATACTGTTCGGCCACCCTATGCAGCTGCTCGTGGCTCGCGAATGCCATTGCTAAAGCCACCCCATCGATAGTCACGGAAACCCGTCTCTCTCAGGGCCTCCATTGGCCGTTGGCTCCGCCGTCAGGTGCCTCATTGGATCACCGTGCATCGTCGGAGGCCATGCCAATACTCAGAAATTTTTCGGGGACTGGCCGATAAGGATGACCAGAACAGGAATCTCTCTAGTCCGTATTTAAACTGCTCACAGCAGGCATCTCAATTGATCAAGCCTTTAACTTCGACCCACGGAAACTCGCCATGCGTCACCGCCTTGGCCAGAACTTGTGGGATGCGAGGGGTCGCCCCCCCTTCTGAGGAAAATTGGTAAGCCTCGACGAGGTACTCGGGAACCTCCCTCCTTCTCTAGGACTGGTTTCCTTCCGATCTGCCGGGCCCTCATGAAATAAATATTCTTGAAGCTCCGCCGGACTTTCTCAAATCAGCCGCTATGGAAAAACGCGAAGAAATAAAAAGGCACGTCAGCGGCTGGCGCTGGCTCACTCTCCTCGGAAATCGCCAAATCGTAAATATCGGGCGCCCCATGCACCGCTCGTTCTCTTTGGCGGTCCACGCCAAATTTTGCAAGAACCGGATGAAATATCAGAAGTCTCGGCGACAACCGAGCTATCCCTTCGAGTTCTGAATCTCTGAACCTCGGTTGGGCTGGGTCTTGAACCAAATCGCCGAGCCTCAGTCGAGCCAAGCTATGGGCCCAAATTGTACACCAAAGCTGAAACTTAGCTTGGATTCGGGTAGCTCACAAGCCCCGGCCGAACTAAGCGTTCTTTAAAACTTAGCTCGGGTTCGAGTAGCTCGCAAGCCCCAGTCGGACTGAGCAATATCTCTGTATCTTGGCCTCAACAAGGATTAAGCCGCGATAGCACTGCCAAAATATGCTGCAACATAAAAAAGTGCATTATAGGAGTAACAACTCTCCAATGCAAAAGAAGCAGAGGCAAAAGAAAGAAGGAATGAAAATTTTCTTTATTTCCTCATCAAAAGAAAGGTTACAACCTCCTAAGAGGAATTACAAGTGCGCCAAAGCACAAAAAATGAAAATGAGTAAATAGCTTGGCCGAACTGCTCCAGTCAACTTCGGTTAACAACGATACTTCGGCATCTGACCCAACAAATTAGACAAACCAGTCAGCTCGCCCTAATAAATGGCGAGGCCGACCTTCCGTGGTCCTTCCGGATGAATTAAGAGATCCAAAAGGAGTCATGACCCGTGGACGCTGATGTTGGGGCACTCCCCCCAAATCGAGTGTGTACTGCTAGCCACTACCCAAGTCAAAAGGCAATGTACTAGCAGGCAACACACCATCACCCCCCCTCCTCACATGGCGAAAGATTTCCTAGGCGGATGAGCCCAGGAATCTAGATCAGGGGAGGAGGCAAAGTTCACGTAAGTCATGGAGGCGCGCGTACACTTCCTACCTTGCGTCCCCCATAGTGAACCACAAAGGACACACTGGAAGCGCATATGTGCGCTCTCCATGTGATCTCTGCGAACCGCCTGTGCACTCTCCATATGATCTCCGGAACTCCTCTCTTGAGGATGGACCGCTCTCCAATAGCTCCTTCGTCGCCCCAACTGTCCGGGGGAAGACGACTTGCCAAAGGGAAACTCAGTCCCCCTACTTTCAGCCTCAGAGATGCAGACATCACGAACGCTTACACGACTCATAGAAAGGAAGGTCTTGTGGATGGCTTAGCATGGCCCCTTCCTTCCCTCATTTTATAGGAAAACGAATTGGGGTTTGCTGTCAAGGCAGAGAGCCTCGAGATTCAAAATGCCCAATCCACACTACCACGTATCCTCCCAGGGTGAAAAGAACACTCTTCGATGCGCGCCAAAATGCACGCCCGAGTTATGACGCACGCCAAAAGATTTTCCCGTGACCTCGAATCAAAGGCATTATATGCGGAAGATCGTCCGCAGACCCTCAAAACATGGGCTGGCTCAGGGAATTTTCCTTCTTTGAAAAACGCCAGAAGGCGAGCGATCCACCTCCGGTCCCGAATCAGGAGCCTTAAATGCTCCGAATCGCCTACGAGTCCCTAGGATGTGATCAGGCCTGGGAAACTCCCACTCGAAGGCGACACCGTTCAGTGAAAATCGAATGCTTGCCCTGCACGTCAAAAGGGCGTATGTCAGAAAAGATCAGCGCAGTAAATGCCCTGGGCAAAAGGCAAAAATGCCCCTCTTCCAGGATGTCCTGTATGCCACGACAAAAAGCGGGCTGGCCCCCAATCAGATCGAGGTTAAATGCTACTTTATTTCTCAGTCTAAACTGGTACTAACAGAATGCTCCTCATGCTATAGAGAGACCGAGTGATATGAAGCATTTCGGATGAAACTTATAAGCCCTCCTTTATCTCGGTCAAAAACGGAAGCGCCACATCCGTGCCTTACCGCGATCTCTGAAGAGCCCCTCCCCTCGGCAAAGAGAATCATAAATAGAAAACGCTCGGAATGTGTCCTCTCTTCTTTGAACCCAAGCCCCTTTTTAAATCACGATGCTTGGGGTTACATTCCTCACTCCTGAATCCACACTTTGGGATAAGGAGCCTCGGTGGGGCTAAGTAATAAATCCCCACGCCTCGTCCCAAGGCATCTACTCTTCGGGAACGGGCACGCCGAAGAAGGAAATGAAAAGGTCAATAAAAAAAGGCAAACAAATGAAAACAATGGATCCATTTACTAATTCCAGGTTGAAGCACAAAAGAAAAAAAATAGAAAATACATATGGGGGCCTCAAGAGGTCAAGGCTTGGGATCAGACCCAGCGCCTCCTGCAGCAGCTTCAGCGGGGGCACCGCTTGGCTCCCCCTTCTTAACAGTGTCCCGCCGAGATACCTCGGCAGCCGCATCGGCGCCCAAAACAGCTTCGAGATCAACATTTGAGATCTCCTCATATTCGTCCTCCTCGGCTCCCGAGATGCGGGTCTCATAGCATTCAGCTTCAAGGCAGGACAAGTCCAGGTCAGGATAAGCTTGTGTAACCTTAGCTCGCGCCTCCTCTTCGCCGAACCGGAATGCATTGGCACAGGCCGCTCTGCGTTCCTCGGCAAATTGAGTAGAGTTCTTATACTCCATTGAAGAGGCCCGCGCGTTTGCCTCGGCCAATTGTTTCTCCAATTCAGAAGTCCTTCGGTGCCTCGAAGCCATCTCCTCTTTGAAAGCCTTCAACTGCTCCTGGAACTCTAGACTCATCTTGTTCATCTACAGACAAAGCGCCGAGTAAGGCAAGGGTCGAAAGGCCAAAACGAACAAAACAGGAGACACCCTACCTGCTCGTCCCGCCGAGCCAGTTCATTGCTCAGAACTTGAACCCTATCGAGAGCCTTCGATTTAGCCGATTGATTTTGGCGAAGACTCTCTTTGAGTTCATTAACCCAGGACTGTCTGTTCCCAATCTCTTGATGAGCGTAGTCGAGATCATCGGAGAGCCGAGCAGCTCGCTCATCCGACCATTTTAGCTGATCCTTCATGTCAGCGAGCTCTTTGTTCAAACGGACAAGCTGGTCCTGTTGCCGCTGGCACTTGTGCTCCTCCTCCTTGAGCCTCTTACTCCAGTTGCTTTTGTCTTCGGCGTGGCTGGCCTTCAGCTGGTCCCATCTCTTCTCGAAAAACTGCTGCATGGCCTTGACCTTATCCTCGTGCTCCGTTCTAATCTGCGACAATTCCAGACTGGCCTTGTTGGATTGCTCGCGAAAGCCCTGAAGCTCATTGACCTGCATTGCAAGTTGAGAAGCTCTTTCACTCTCGGCTATAAAAATCCTGCGAGTCTCCTCGAGCTCCCTTTGGGAGATCGCCAAAGCTCGGGATAAACTGGCCGTCGAATCCACCCTCTCCTTGAGGTGACCGATTTCTTTACGAGCCTGGGCCCAAGCTCCAACAGCCAGATGCAAACGCCATTTCAGCGCCCTCATGATCAAAGCATTCTGCGAAAAGAATCACACGTATGGAAAGACAGTCGAACTAACTAACTAAAAACTCTATAGAACAAGAAAATATTGAAATAGCGATGCAAATTTAGCGACGCATCATTGCGTCGCTAATTGCGACCACTTTGCGATGCCACCGTGACAAAAAACATTGCGACGTAATTAGCGACGCATTAACGACTCAATAAACTAGAAAATCAAAAAAAATTTTTTTTATTTAGCGATGCAAATAATGCATTGCAATTTTTAAATTAATTTTTTATAAATATAAATATGGAAAAAAAATATTGCGACGCAACTCAGTGCGTTGCAATGTTTTTAAAAGAATTAAATATGTTAAATAGCGACGCATTAGCAACGTAATAAACCAAAAAATTAGAAAAATTATTTTTAATTTAGTGACGCACCAATTACATCACAAATAATTTAAATAAAATTAATTTTTATAAAAAATAATATGAGAAAAAAATATTGCGATGCAACTCAGTACGTCACAATATTTTTAAAAAAATTAATTATGTTAAATAGCGATGCATTAGTGATGCAATAAACCAAAAATTAGGAAAATTATGTTTTAATTTAGCGACGCACTTGTTGTGTCGCAATTATTTTAAATAAAATTAATTTTTATATAATATAATTATCATATTAAGAAATTATGATGCAACCCTTTGCGTCACAATGTTTTTAAAAAAATTAATTATGTTAAACAACGATCGGTCCGAGATCGATCGTGGCCGATCGGAATCAGGGCTTGGATCGATCGCAACCATCGGATCATCGTCGATCGGATCGATCGCCGCGGTCCAAGATCGGTCGGGGCCGATCGGGATCAGGGCTGGGATCGATGGCAACCTTCGGATCGATGCCGATCGGTCCAATCGCCACGGTCCGAGATCGATCGTGAACGATCGGGATCAGGGCTTGGATCGATCGCAACCATCAAATCATCGCCGATTGGACTGATCGCCACAGTCCGAGATCGGTCGTGGCCGATCGGGATCAGGGCTTGGATCGATCGCAACCATCGGATCATCGGTGATCGGATCGATCACCCACGGTCCGAGATCGGTCGTGGACGATCGGGATCACGGCTTGGATCGATCGCAACTGTCAGATCATCGCCGATCGGATCAATCGCCGCGGTCCAAGATCAATCGTGGTCGATCTGGATCAGGGCTGGGATCGATGGCAACCGTCGAATCGACGCCGATCGGTCCGATCGCCGTGGTCCAATCAGTCATGGACGATCGGGATCAGGGCTTGGATCGATCGCAACCGTTGGATCGTCAGCGATCTAGGACCGATCGCAACAGTCCGGGATCGATCGTGGCCGATCAGGATCAGGGCTTGGATCGATTGCAACCGTCGGATCATCGCCGATCGGACCGATCGCCATGGTCCGAGATCGGTCATGGCCGATCGGGATCACGGCTTGGATCGATCACAACCGTTGGATCATCACCAATCGAATCGATCGCCGCGGTCCGAGATCGGTCGTGGCCGATCGGGATCAAGACTGGGATTGATGGCA
Organism: Calamus simplicifolius; assembly: GCA_900491605.1. Taxonomy (NCBI): domain Eukaryota; kingdom Viridiplantae; phylum Streptophyta; class Magnoliopsida; order Arecales; family Arecaceae; genus Calamus; species Calamus simplicifolius. The sequence goes on from UESW01002151.1 coordinate 26,188, forward strand.
ACCGTCAGATCGACACCGATCGGTTCGATCACCACGGTCCGAGATCGGTCATGGATGATCGGGATCAAGGCTTGGATCGATCACAACCGTCAGATCGTCAGCGATCTCGGACCGATCACAATGGTCCGGGATCGATCGTGGCCGATCGGGATCAGGGCTTGGATCGATCGCAACCATCGGATCATCGCCGATCGGATCGATCGCCATGGTCCAAGATCGATCATGGCCGATCGGGATCAAGGCTAGGATCGATGGCAACCATCAGATCGACACTGATCGGTTCGATCACCACGGTCCGAGATCGTCGTGGCTGATCGGGATTAGGGCTGGGATCGATGGCAACCATCGGATCGACGCCAATCGGTCCGATCACCACGGTCCGAGATCGGTCGTGGATGATCAGGATCAGGGCTTGGATCGATCGCAACCGTCGGATCGTCGCCGATCCATCGACGCAATTTCCTAGAAAATAAAAAAATTTTCTCAGATAAAATAATTTTTAATATTGCGACACATTTATTGCGTTGCAATGTTTTTAAGAAAAATAGAAATAAAAAAATTAAAAGCTGCATTGCGATGCAATATGTGCATTGCAATTATTTCAAAAAATATAATTTTATCAGTTATAATTATTAAAAAAATATTGCGACACATTAGCGATGCATTTTTCTAAAAAATAATTTTTCGAAGAAAATAATTTTTAATATGCGACGCATGTATTGCGTTGCAATATTTTTTAGAAAAATAAATGTAATTAAAAAATTTTATAAGAAACATTACGATGCATTATTTGTGTCGCAATTATTTTCAAAAAATATCAATTTTATCAGTTATAAATATTTAAAAAATATTGTGACGCATTTGCAATGCAATTTCCTAGAAAATAAAAATAATTATTCTAGAGAAAATAATTTTAAATATTGCGATGCATTTATTGTGTCGCAATATTTTTAAGAAAAATAAATGTAATTAAAAAATTTTATAAAAAATATTGCGATGCATTATTTGCATCGCAATTATTTCAGAAAATATCAATTTTATCAGTTATAATATTTAAAAATATTGCGACACATTTGCGATGCAATTTCCTAGAAATAAAAATAATTTTCTCAGAGAAAAGAATTTTTAATATTGCGATGCATTTATTGCGTCGCAATGTTTTTAAGAAAAATAAATGTAATAAAAAAATTAAAAAAATATTGCGACGCAATATATGCGTCGCAATTATTTTCAAAAAATATAATTTTTCAGTTATAAATATTTAAAAATATTGCGATGCATTTGCGACGTAATTTCCTAGAAAATAAAAATTATTTTTCCAGAGAAAACAATTTTTAATATTGCGATGCATTTATTGCGTCGCAATATTTTAAGAAAAATAAATGTAATAAAAAAATTAAAAGAAATATTGCGACGCAATATATGCGTCGCAATTATTTTCAGAAAATATAATTTTTATCAGTTATAAATATTTAAAAAATATTGCGACGCATTTGCGATGCAATTTCCTAGAAAATAAAAATTATTTTCCTAGAAAAAATAATTTTTAATATTGCGATGCATTTATTGCATCGCAATGTTTTTAAGAAAAATAAATGTAATAAAAAAAAATTAAAAAAATATTGCGACGCAATATATGCATCGCAATTATTTTTAGAAAATATAATTTTTATCAGTTATAAATATTTTAAAAATATTGCGATGCATTTGCGATGCAATTTCCTAGAAAATAAAAATTATTTTCTCGCCGGACATTGGCGCCAAGTTAGCGACTCATTAGCGACGCAATTAGTTGCGTCGTCGCTAAATTTTGCATAAAATAATAAAAAAGCCAAATCAGCGATGGATTAGCGATGCAATGTTGCGTCGCTAATCCATAATAAAATTAAAAAAAATAGCAAGTGATTAGCGATGCATTAATTGCATCGCTAATCACCACTATATAACGCTTGGTCGGGCCGGTCCCCCCTTTCCCTTCTTCTTCTTCCTATTCCTACCCTAGCCGCCGCAGTCCGTCCGCTCCTCCGGCTCCCCCTGTCATTTCCCCCGGCGGTAGCTCCCCCACTCAGGCGACGTCCCCTTGCGACCGAGGTAAGCCCCCCTCCTCCTTATGTAATATTTTTTTAAAAAAATAGGTTCCGGCCACGACCGTGGCCATCTTCTCCGGCCACGGTCGCTGCCGTGGCCGACCGTGGCCTGGCCACGGTGGCCAGGCCACCCAAAATTTTTTTTACATTTTGGGGGGGGTTTTCCCCACCCCCCCTTCGTCTTCTCCGGCCACGGCCGCTGCCGTGGCCGGCCGTGGCCTGGCCACAGTAGGCCACCAAAAAAAAAAAAATTTACAGTTTGGGGGGGGGGGGGGTTTCCCCCCCCTTCGTCTTCTCCGGCCACGGCCGCTGCCGTGGCCGGCCGTGGCCTTGCCACGGTGGCCAGGCCACTGAAAAAAAAATATTAAGGGAGGGGAGGTTTTCCCCACACCACGTCCCGTTCGTCTTCTCCGGCCACGGTCGCTGCCACGGCCGCTGCCATGGCCTGGCCATGGTGGCGAGGCCAAAAAAAAATAATTACAGTTTGGGGGGGGTTTTCCCACCCCCCTTCGTCTTCTACGGCCATGGCCATGGCCGTCTTCTCTGGCCACGGTGGCCAGGCCACCAAAAAAAAAAAACCAGTTATGGGGGGTTCCCCCCCCTTCGTTCGTCTTCTCCGGCCACGGTGGCCAGACCCAAAAAAAAAAAGTAACACCTAGCGGGCTTTTCCCCACCCGGCCCCTTCAATTAAAAAAATTAACACTCATAAAAAAATTAATAAAAAAAATTAGATTCTATCATATTTTATTGTTTTTAAAAATATTTTCAAATAATTTGATGACAAATATAAAAAATATAAATATATTTTTAAAACATGGGCAACTTAATTTTTTTAAAAAAAGTAACAGCTAGGGGGGTTTTCCCCACCCCCGGCCCCTTGAAAAAAAAAAATTTTAACACATGAAAAAAATTAACACAAAAAATTTAGATTCTATTATATTTTATTATTTTTAAAAATATTTTCAAATAATTTGATGACAAATATTAAAAAATGTGACTACTAATCTAATTTTTTATTAGATTAGTTATAAATTAATTAATTTATGTCATTAGTCGGAGTTCTTCGGATAGACTGATTTAGCTCATCAATCATGACTCTTTTTAAATCAACTGATGAAACTCATAAATCATAGCTATTTAGGTCAATTAATTTAGCTTATCAATTTTAACTTCTCAAGTAAGCTGATTTTAGACCATCAACCTTGTCTCTTTAGATCATCAATCAAACTCTTTAGATAGGTCGAGCTGAATTAGCTTAGCTATTTAGGTCAACTAATTTAGCTCATTAACCATAACTCTTTAGATTAGGTAATTTCAAATTGCAGTCGTAGCTTTTCATTTCTTTATAGCTGTTTATGCAATAATATTTGTGCATTTGTAGTTATTTACAATTGTTATGTCTTGATTATTTACATTCTGCTTCAAATTGAATGATGCATTAAATTATGTAATGCTAGATAGAAAGTCTTGTTGTATTATTATTTAATTTTCAGCAACAAATTAGTAGTTTCAATGATTTATATTTTAGTCTTTACAAACATTATATTCGACATAATAATCTTAAGAAGTCAGTGACTATATATAGAACACTATTCCTATATATGTATAATTGACAAGAAGTTAAGAATAACAAGCATAAGTTCGATTGTCTTCGGATTTCCATATTATTAATCACAGTCCGATACGGCATCAGATGTTGAACCAACATTTCACGAAACAAATGACACCGATTAAACATAGAGGTTTTTTAAATTTAACTTTATTTTATAAGTGTTAAATTTTTACATAGTCAATCATTAATCGTAATTTAATTGCATGAATCTTTAGTATTTTCAGTATGACGGGCAGAGGTAGATCTACCGACGACAGACGGAGTGAGCAGGGACGTAGCCCTGCTGCATCAGATCACATGAGCTTTGGAGATGGAGAGTTCGGATCTCCACACATCGCACAGCCTTCGATCTCTCCAGTCGGCGGTGATCCTGCATATTACCATCCAGCCGATCGGCACATACCTCCGAGAGTTCTTCCACCATCGGCCGCACCGTACTTCGACTTGATGCTCATGGGCTGTAAGTATATACTAATTAAAAATATATTTTATTTTTAAGTCAATTACTTATAAACATGCATTTTTTTAACAGATTTATTGAGCAGCATCATGTATCCAGCCACATCAGCGCCGTATTTCAGAGGCGTGCAGATCCCAGTGGCTACGATTGGCGCCACGTATCTCCAGCCACGAGGGAGTTTTATTTTTCTGAGTTTCAGGTAAACTTATTAAATACAATTTATCACTGATATAAAATTTCTTAATCTTAATAAATTCTGAAACTAACTGTTTATTTTAATGCAGAAAAAGTTTACGTGGGACCCTGCCAGCCATGATGCCATTAGGGCAGCATGGGAGGCTCTTACGGGACGCCGATACTCCGACATGCTTCATCGTTGGAGGTCATCGGGTCAGCGTCCTGCGCATGTGCCAGAGGGTATTTGGCACGAGTGGCAGCAGGCCTGGCAGTCCGATGGCTGGCGCAGGAGGTCCGCATCAGCCAGCACGAACCGCCGATCCGAGAAGGGCGGTCCTGGCACGGGTCTCTCCCGCCATACTTCGGGCTCCATTTCGATTCAGGAGCACAGACGCCGTATGGTAAGAAAACATAAATATTTAATTACTAATTTAGTTATTTACAAATATTTGTATTAATATCATTTTTTTTATTGTTATAGTCTGAGCAGGAGGGCGGAGATCCTGGTGAGTTTCGTCTATTCAGGGCGACACACACCAGGAGGACGGTTCCTGGGTCGACACGCGATCACGGGAGGTTGCGGTAAGAAATTAGCTTTATGTAGTATCTGTTTAATTTCTAAAATTTTATTTCGAGAAATTTATTAACTCATTTATTGTTGATTTTATAATTCAAAGACACGAGTCGAGGAGCTTCGCTCCCAGGCATCGCAGGTCGACTCCACTGATGGGGAGACGCCCGTCGAACTCTCAGCAGAGGAGAGTCGGCGTGTGTTTTTGGAGGCTGTTGGTGCCCAGCCGCGAGACCGCAGGGTCTATGGTCTGGGCACTAGAGCTTCTACATATTTTCCCATCAGGCCTCCAGCTCGCGATTTTCTGGTGATATTCCTCCGAGCGTTTAGACGACATTCGGAGATCTATTCGGAGGAGGTTCGGCAGGAGTTCGAGGAGGTTCGGCAGGAGGTCGAGCAGAGTTCGAGGAGCGTATGCGAGGCCGGGATCAGGAGCTTGCAGACATGCGAGATCAGATGCATCATTTGCGGATATGGTTAGCCGCTTGTCGCAGGGTCTTCCAGCCTCCACGTGATCGCTCAGATTNCAAGCCTCCACGTGATCGCTCAGATTCTTGATGTATTTTTTTTCTTTTTATATGTTGTACATGAAAACTTCAAAATTTTAATATATGAATTATTTTTGGAAATTGATTATTGTTTGGATCAATATGAGTGAAGAATGTTTCTATCAATATTTAAATGTAACGAAATTGTATTAACTTTTAATTTTTAATATTTTATATTTTTTAAAAAATTTAATTTGCGACGCATTAGCGACTGAAATTGCATACTAATATTTTAAAATATTATTAAATATTGCGACGCAATGACCTGGCGTCAATAATTTAAAAAAAAATTTAATAGCGACGCATTAGTGACTCAAATTGTGTCGCTATTATATCTAAAATATTTTAAATAAATATTGCGATGCAATGACCTTGCATCGCAATATTTTAAAAAAAAATTTCTTTGCGACGCATTAGCGACTCAAATTGCGTCGCTATTATATCAAAAATATTATTAAATATTGCGATGCAACTAAATGCGTCGCAATATTGTGACGCAATTGAATGCATCAATATTTAATAATAATTTTAAATATTAAAAATTAATTTTAAATTTAGCGACGCATTTGGATGCATCGCAATATTGCGACGCATTGTTGCGTCGCAGAGAGTCGCAATATTGTGACGCAATTGCGACAAATGGATATTGCGACGGACATCTGAGCGACGCCGTCATTGAGTCGCAATAGCATGTTTAGCGATGCAATTGCGATGCATTTGGGCGTCACAATATTTTTTTTCCCTTGTAGTGTATGAAAGATATTTTAGACCCAAAGAGTTCTTTGAGTCTATTCGGATGCAACTCAAAATATCATATTTCAGTCAAACATCTAACTAATATTTTACTAGTAATCAATAATCAAATATAGATCTACTAATGAAATTAAAAAGAATCAACTTAAACTTAATTTTTTTTTCAAAAACTCTTAGTTCTATCTAAGTAAATCATTATCATTAAAATTATAAATTATAATATTTAAAATATGTATTGATATACTTAAATACATTATAAAAAAGAATCAATCAAAATAATAATAAAATATAAACATTTAGATAAAATTAGATAGAAAACATAGGAGGAAATCTAGTTGTTAAGATGGTAAGAAGAATTAGTTTAAATTATAGTCTATTCAATGAATTTATAAAGTTAATTGGAATAAAGAAAAATAAGATTTATATAATCAAGGTTTATGAATTGGAATAAATTGGGTTTAAGTTCAAACAAGGTTGGATCAAAAAACATGACACTCAGACTCAACCCGAAATTTGGATTGAGTCCAATTTTTATACCTAACCCAACCTATGGATGATATAGCCCAAAAGGGTAAAAATAAAAGAACTTTGACTTTTAAGAAAACTTTATTTTGAGTTTCTTAGGAGTCTTATTTTCATCCTACAATTTGGCTTTTACAGAAACTTTATTAAGAGTGTCCTTAAGAGTCTTAAGTTTGTTTTAATCTTTATAGGAGACTTATTCTATTCTCTTTAGAAGTCCTCTATTATACTCTTTTAGGAGTTTTATTTTCGTCAGTATTAATTTATGGGCTAGTTTTGCTCCATAAATACACTCCTAATGCATTTTATTTAATCAATGAATTTCAATTATAAAGTTTTAAAGATTGTTCTCTTCTTTTGAATGGTGCAAGGCCACAATTTTTTCCTAAAAAGGTCAAAGGTGATTATTTAAAGACCCTTAAAGAGCTGGTGCAAGACTAATGGACAACTCCGTCAGATTTGCTTGTATCAACATATTTCTAAATATGGATTGGGTTAGCTCTAATCAGGTTAAGATTGAATTAGATTGCAAGTGTAACTCATTTTTATCCTTATATATGATAGCTCAACTAGGTCAAATTAGCTACCTAATAGCTCGGCTAAACATAAGTTTCCTGATAGCTTAGACAAAGATGAGCTATCTGATGGTCCAATCAAAGTGTAGTTGCTAGACAACATAATAAAAAATAAATGGCATGATAGCTATCATATAAGAAAATTGCTTTTTCCTGACAGTCAATGTTGTAACATAAGATAAAAATCTTATCACTAAATATTTGTTGTGATAACAAAAAGTTATCACAAGGTTGTCACATATACCTCAGTCTTTGAAAGCCATCTTCTATGACAACATTTGTTGTCGCATATAATTAATTTTTTATAATAATAATTATCATCATAAATAAATAATTTGATGACAAGATATCTTACCGCAAAAAAATTTAAAGTAGTCGCAAATACTATAATTTGTGACTATATTTGCTGTCATTAAAACATTAATTATTTATGACAACTTTATTTATCATCATATAAAAATAGAATAGCAACCACAATATATTGTCGCCCATGTCATAAGGATCATCATCTATAGCATAATTTGTGACTACTTTTATTATCACACAAATTGTGTTTTAGGTGACAACTTCATTTATCATTGTTGAAAAGTGATTTAGTCATGACTTTTATGGTCATTGATATCGTAAGGATTATTACCTATATTATAATTCATGACTATTCTTATTCATATTATCGCACAAACTTAATTGTGGTGATAAATAAATTTATTATGATAAAAAATGGTTAAGTGAAGAATATTATAATAATCAAAAGGGATACTGTAACCATCCAGCTACCTTTTACGTTAGGATGGCATTATAATAATCACATGCTTTTGCTAGATGCGTTAGGAACTGGCTCTGAATTAAACAAATTTAAAGTGTCCTTTTGTCTTTCAACATTTAACTCTATCTTTACGTCAACATCCATTACACATTTATAGAACCCATCTTTCAGCAATTATCCATCTCAAGTTCGGCCCGCATCTAATCACTCTCCTATTCTAACTTTTGATGTTAGGCAGCATGGGAACGACTTTATGCACCATTTCGGTGCACAAACGCATGCACCGGGCGCAGCTATTAGCCACGCGCTCATGTAGGTATGCATGCCATGGCCCAATAAGCCATGATGCACTTCGCATGCACGCCTGCATGGGCATGCAGTCAATAGAAACACTCGATGCGCACTTTCTGCACCGAAGATAATGCAGGAAGACTTTTCCTAGGTAGCATTATAGCCATCAATCAAACGTCGTTTACGCTAATGCCTTCATCTTCGTGTACGGGTGAGAAAAGGGCCATCAAGAATAAACAAGGCAGAAGAAGTGCTCTTGGGGAGAAGGGTTTATTTTTTTTTTAATTTTTAATTTTTTTTAGGGTATCCTTTATGGTGAAAATAATATATTTGAAAGATTATAGAAAAAATTTGTCACGTATCAATCGGACACATGTTGCAGCTGCACATCCTTTATGATGTGAAATTAAAGAATATGCAAGGCTTATTTTTTTCATCAATTTTTACACCACAACATGCCATTATAAATATGTAAAACAAAAGAATAGTTCAATGTAATAATAAAATTATTCAATTACAACTCTTTTATACTTGTAATAACCTAGAACTTCATCAAAAATAATTCACCAAGAAGACATTATTTGGATTACTTGATTCTGTATAAGTACCTAAAATTTCTATAGTACATAGTCAACATGAGACTAAACACATTTGTATGGGATTTCACATACTCGCTCCTTCAATTCAACTCCTGACATCCTCATCATGCTAAGGTTTCATATTCAAATTTGTATTCAAATCTAATTATAAATTTATAAATCCCATCTGCAATGTTCATTAATCAACATGAGCCATTGATTGCATTGCTCTGATACCATTTATAATAACAAAGGATCTAATCTTGAGAAGCTAGCCAAAAAATTATTATTTAAGCTCCTTGTTCTTATATAAGTGCCCAAGATCTTTTTAGTATATAGCCAATGTAGGACTAAATACTCATCAACATAAGCTTTTACAATACTTTCGGCACTAAAAATGATCTGATTGTTCTAGAGTACTCATATATTCACTATCATCCCTTCATATCCTAGTCTTATTCATTCTGTGGCCTTGAAAAGATAAGTAAAATATTATATAAGTTCGCAACTTAGTAAGTAACCTTTATCTCTTATTGGATCAAACATATCAAGTATACAGTATATGAATTTTCATATTATAAGTTTATCAGTCACATAATAGTATTTACCAAGTTTAGAGTATAATTTTACAAAAGTAAGCATGCCAAAATATTACATCTATTTTTAAAACATACAATGCATCAATTCAGAAAACTTTACCTTTTTAACCCTCTCTATTTGCTACAATTATGACCATGACTAACCTTATGATAAAGTTGATATAAACTAGCGCTTGACTAAACTTGTCGATAACCTCCTTGACTAGAGCCATTTTGGTGCATCCTTCTAGAGTATCATTCAAAACAACTTTAGATAAGGTAACATTAATTATCTTATAATGCTTTTCAACCTAGTCATTAAAGACAACAATCTTGAATAGGGTGACTGACTAGTCTATGGTAAGGGCAATAATTAGAATCATTAGTCTTATTAACTTCTTTAGGATGCTTGGGCTTTAGGAGTTGCACACTATTCTTTAGGGCATCTTGAATATCTTTATGGCTATATCTTTTCAAGAGGAGCACATTTTATTTCTCCTTTGACTTAGGGATAGTGGGTAGGAATTATCTCTCATGCCCCTCAAGATGAGCTTGGCCAATACAGTTTTTGCAATTAAGAGATAGCCTTCTGGTGCTTTTGGACAAAGTTAATCAACCCAGTTTACTTTTTTTCTTTTTTCCCTTATCCTTCTTTGGCTTCAAACATTAGATGATGGATAAGACTTAAGGGCTCATCTTCTCAAATCGGGAGAATTGGGTTATCCTTTTATGAAAAACTTCGGAAGGTGGGCAAGTGGGAGGGTTCATTACTCATTAGAATCATGGATTATATAAAATATCTTTTTTTATGAAAATCTTTTCATACAAAACCTTGTAAGAAATAACCAATATTAATCATAATAATTTTATAAAAATATTTTTATGTTCAAGACAACTCAAATTATTGCCAACACACTAGGTTTTGTAAGTCTAACTATTTCTCTATCTTAAATGGATGGTATCACCACTCAAATTATTGCCAACCTAGCAAACTATTGTGCTCCTTATTAAGGGCATAGTTCATATAAGTCCCTAGGTTTTGTTTTTATAATAATAGTCCAATCTTTATCTTTTGCATCTTGTACAAAAAATACTTGAAGAGCTTGAGAAGAAAAAATGAATGGATCATCCTTCAATAAGACACCAGTATGTATCAACCTTGTAAAATTTATAAGTGTAAATCCATTTGCATCTTTTTTAAACCCCTTGATGAGTTTATATCTACCCAATCACATCTAAATAATATGACTTTAAAGACTTTGTAGTAATCTAACTCATAAATATCTTTTAGTGCACCATAATAAGTTTTTTCTTCTGCTTCCACCATAGCACCGCTATTCTGTGTTTTTCTAAATTTCTCATGATCTTTTGTATGAAACCATTATATCTATTGACAACTTTGTTAGGTCCTCGAGCCTGGGCTATTAATTCAGTTGACAAATTTCTCTCCATCATCGTTGATACCTAAAAAATAATAAGAAATGTTAATAGGTTATTTGATGTTAAATCAATCCATATATTCTCCAAGTATTTGTCAAACCTATTTTGAAAGCCATGTAGGAAATAACTCGACTAACCATCGCTGCACAATCCTTGGATTATGTCAAGTGCTATGATTAGCTTGTCGTTGAGACAATAAAAATTCACTGTATAAAATGTATTTTGTTCATTTAGAACAAAAAAGAAGATATGATATCTTAATCTTGAAATGCAATAAATCATACTAACCTATGATAGTCAGATATCATTTCACTATGGAGTAACATATAACAATGTGCTTGTGCCATTGATTTATGATCCAATACAATAGTTTTAGTTTTTTTCATTACACTACCTGCAATTGAAAACTTATACAATTCTGCATTATCAACGAAATCACCATACCATTGAGGTCTATTAAACACTGTCCACACCTTAAAGATATCTTGAACAAAATGTCAAACACTCTTTAGCAATATATCTTTTCACAATCGAGCCCTCTGGATAGGCTCTATTTCGTACATAATTTCATACAATAATCAGCAGGATTAATAACTATGCAAAGAGATAATTCAAAATACATTTAAAATCTTTTTCACAAAATTGGATAATATTAAGCAAGTTATAATTCAATCCATTTATAAGCAGGATATTATCAATAAAAGTAGAGGGAGTGATACCAATTTTATTAATGCCAATAATTTTACTTTAGCCATTATCTTCAAGATAACCACTCCTCCATTACATCCAAAGTGATGAAATGAGATTCATCACCCATCATGTATCTTGAGCACCCGCTATCAAAGTATCATTTTCTTTTTGCTCCACGGGTTGCAAGACACACCTGCATCCAAAATATCATGTTTTGCTTCTAGGTACCCAAGCCTTCTTGGGTCATTTAAGGTTATTCAAGATGGTTCCTTTTGCAACCCAAATCCTTTTAACATTATTGCAAGAATATAAATGACAAGAATAAGCTTTGTGACCTTTAATTCCACATTTAAAACATGTAATATTAGGAAAATCATTTTAAGGAACAAAAATATTTTTTAAAAGCTTTTGTTTCTTTAAAGGATTATATCCTAAGCCTGCTTTATCAAAAATTGCTTTTTGATTTTCAAGAATCTTATTAAGTTTGGTTGAGCTTAAGTTAAATTTTTCAACAATGGGTTTAAGCTTTTCAAATTCATGTTTTCTTGTGATAAAGAGTCATTTTCTTTTAAAATCTTTTTCTTTTCCAAAGTTAAGTTTCTAGCTTGATTTTTTTAATCTTTATACTTAGAACTAAGTTTTACAAAATCATCAATTAATTCATAAAATGCACCATGCAATTCATCAAATGTAAAATCATCTAAAATACTAGGACTTACCTCATTATCATTGGCCATGAAACAAAGATTAGCCTTTTCATTTTCCTCTTCTTCTTCTTCTTTGGAGCTTGATGTGTCACTATTGCTCCAAGTGGCTACCATAGCTTTCTTCTTGAATTTCTTGGGACCTTTCTTTAGATATGGACAATCTGGCTTGTAGTGTCCTGGCTCATTGCATTCATAACAAATTATTCCATTTTCTTTTTCATAGCTTGACTCTCCCTTCATTAATGCCCTTTTTCTTTTATCAAATTTTTTCTCATAAATTTCTTAAATTTTCTTGTAATGAGAGCTATATCATTATCTTTATCACTTGAGCTCTCATTCTCATCCTTCTGGGCAGCACACTTTAGTGCTATAAATCTCTTATTTTTATTTTTGGACTCTTTTTCATCAAGATGTTGACTTTGTTGAAGCTCATGAGTCATCAGCGATCCAATCAATTCTTCAAGAGATAGAATGTTTAGATCCTTGGCTTCTTGTATTGCAGTGACTTTGGCCTCCCAAGACTTAGGCAAGGATCTCAATACCTTTCTCACAAGATCAGCATTAGTGTAGGATTTTTCAAGACTTTTTAGTCCATTAATAATATCAGTAAATCTTGTGAACATATCAGAAATACTTTCATAAGATTTTATTTTAAATAATTCATATCTATGAACAAGCATATTAATTTTGGACTCTTTTACTTGATTAGTACCCTTATGGGTAACCTCTAATCTATCCCAAATTTCTTTAGCAGATATGCATGTAGATATGCGATTAAATTTATTTGCATCTAAAGAACAATATAAAACATTCATGGCTTGAGCATTGAGCTGAACCATTTTCTTATCATGCACATCCCATTCCGTTTCCGGTTTGGAACAACAATATCATCAGATTTAATAGTAGGTGTGTGAGGTCCATTGACTATGATGCTCCATAAATCATAATTAAGTGCTTGAATAAATATTTTCATTCGTGCTTTCCAATAAGTGTAATTAGTGCCATTAAATAGTGATGGTCTATTGGTAGATTGCCCCTCACTCAATATAGAACTCATTTGGGTTGTTATGATCTTTGGCTCAAAGCTTTTTAAGGCTTAAAATCAAGAGCACCTGCTCTGATACCAATTGTTTCCCAGATATAGCAACCCAAGAGAGGGGGTGAATTGGGTTTCTCAAAAATTAACTAGACTAATTAGCAAGTATGTGCAATTAAATTTTCTTCACAAATAAACTAAGTGTAGTGCAGTGAAGATAATATGCAAGCAACACAATAAAGAGCACAATCAAACACGAGGGATTTATAGTAGTTCGGTGCCAACCTGCACCTACATATACTCTCCAAGAATACCTTGGGAATTCCACTATCACCACTAGCCTACCTGGCTAGCAAACTTGTTTACAGGCACAAGCAATCAAGCCTTACACACTAGCCCTTCAAGCTAGTCTTCTTGTTTATGGGTACAAGGGGACCTTACACACTAGCCCTCCAAGCTAGTCTTCTTATTTACGGGTACAAGGGGACCTTACACACTAGCCCTCCAAGCTAGTCTTCTTGTTTACTTGTATAATGGGACCTTACACACTAGCCTTCCGGGCTAGCACACTTGTTTACAGGCACAAGCAAGCCTTACAAGATTAAGCACAAGTAATAGAATATTTGATACAATAAGCTCCTAATAAATGAACAGATATTCAAGAATAAATACTTAGAAAATTTGAAGAATACTTCACAAGATGGCTTCTTCCTTTGAGCACGTCGGAGCAATGATGAAGCCTTTGATTGAAGCTTGAATGCTCTTCAAAGAAGGTTAATGGAGCTTTAAGACCACTTTAAAAATCAGCAACGAATGAACTCCGGTAGCTTTGAAACAATGAATACAACTCTCCAATAAACCTCTCTTACAAACAATAAAACTCTCTTTCAAATGATTCTTTTCATAAAGATTTTCAACAAGATTTTTACTCTATTTTTCACACGATTTTTTACTCTTTTTCTCTTTCTTTTTCTTCTATTTTTCTTTCCTCTTTTCTTGCTCTTGAATAACTAATCAATAGCTCAATATATAGAAGAAAAAAAATATAGCCATTGCACATTGTCGTTGTGAAATAAAGGAGGGAGTGAGAGAGTGAGAGAGAGTGAACCAGCCAAGAGAAGTTCCAGAAAATCCAACGAGTAAAATCTCGTTCAATAAAAATCAGTGGCAAGGGGAGCATTAGCATTCCAAAATCCATTTAAGAAGAGGCCAGCCGATTGATTCAAAAAATTAGCATACCAGAAATCCCAAATCGGCATTCCAATGAAAAGTTGGCATCCCAACCTTCAAGTGACAGGGAACCTGGTAGAGAACATTTTCAAATTGGCATTCCAAAACACGAAATCGACATTCCAATTTTTATTCAAGAAGAAGCCAGCCGATGTTGGCATTCCAAAAAATTGAAATCGGTATGCTAACAACGTTGAATTAGCATTCCAAAAACAATCGGCAGCAAGCTGAAATTTTGGAATCAGGGAGCCAACAGAATTCACTTTGGAATTGGAATTCCAAAAACAAGTAACAGGCAGCCGGCAGAGGACGTTTTGGAATTGGAATTCTAAAAACAAGTAACAGGGAGCCGGCAGAGGGCGATTTGGAATTGGAATTCCAACACCATCCATTAGTATGCCAAGATAAGGTGCCTAGAAATCGGTAAACTTTAAATACAAGGAACTAGCCATAAGATTTATGCAAACTGAGTAAGCCTGTAATCCGAAGGCAACCAAATGCAACCGAATGCAATAGAATCTGGTATTCCAAATCAAAGATTGGTAACCCAAGATTCAAGCATTAAGCATCCAATCCGAAGGCAATAGAGAATAAGTATAATCCGGTGATAATAGAGTTATAAATAGGAGCTTGTAGGATAATTGAATCAAATTCAAGACAATGCAAATATAATTAAACTTTAAAGTCATTTTGTCAAGTGAACCATCCAAATATAAAACATATGAAAATCGTTCAGTGATTATGAAATCCAAGTCCTTTGAAAAAATAATTTAATCGCTCCAAACCTTTTGAAAACAATTTAAATTGTAAAGCACATCTAAAGAATTAATACATCACCTTTCATTTTACCTTTGATTTGAAGTAACACCATCTTCTTAATGATTCATCTGAAATTCATTTAACTTAACCACAAGATCATTAGTATCATACTTAATTATTTTGTAGTCATCAAAATCACTATAAGGCCAACATTATATATGCCAATGGATTTAAGGGGATACTACATTACTACAAAGGAAACAAGTGCAATGTTTAGATCATGGTTTTCTTAATTGGATACAAAAATTTCAAAGGGGTAGGAAGCTATTGCAGGCAATGTTCTTTTTAACATTGGCTCAATGTGTCCTACAAGTTGCACTTAATAAAAAAAGAACCATTTTGAGTAAGTGTGCGATGGCATGCACAGGACTTCTTTAGATGCCACATGTCAAGACCAACTCTAGTGAAGCATATTAAACATAGAGTTCTAGTGAGACATGACTATGAGATGGTAATTATAGAAACGGAACCAAGAAAAGCAAAATTCCTTGAATGTATTGTTACATGACAAATTTTAAATTCAAACTTAGTATAAAGATATTGATTTTGCGTGTTATAAAATTGTAATTAAAGTGAAGGGGGTTGAAGAGATTTCTTTCACATAGTTATAAAGGACTAATAGAAAGTTACTATCTTTATTATTGCTGAGATGATCAACAACATACATTGAGATGGGTAGTGCCATTACACTGGTCTCTTATCGTTCTATTGGATCATCATCACAAGAGTGGCTAAGACAGCTGCAAGAGGGCTCTTTTGACTTAATCAACCCTTCCTACCACTTGACTACTTATTGGAGGGGGCTTCGGACTGAATTCTACTCGATATGGATGTGGCTTGGCATAGTCAATACTAGCTTCTAGGACTACATCTTATCCTATTCCATTATATGCCATTCAAATGTAATATAGAAATCAAGCATTTAGCTAAATATAAAACTATTTTATTAATAAAAACATGTGCCTTGGATCATCTGGCTTACCATTGTCGACCACCTCATTATTGAAGAATGGAAGGTTTTGAGGTTCATCCCTCAGGTTTTGCGATGGAGCAGCATTGTCAATATTAGATTCTCTAACCGCATTTTCTCCTAGTCCATTAAACCCCATTCAAATATGAGATAGGAGTTTAAAATTTTGTTAAATATGAAATCATATGATTACCAAATGCATATGCTTAATGCTCCTTATTCTCCCATCTATTGTTCCAAAGGTTAGTAGGTTGACATGTAGATGATGTTCTAGTCAAGAACATATGCTGAATCGTTATTATACATGTTTTAGAAGTTGATTGTCATTTAATTGCTATAAAGTTCCTATGTCAATGTAATAATGCATATAACAAAATAATTAGCAAAGATATTAGCTAGCTGAAAAAAGAGAATTTTCCTAGCATTAGAAATTGTGACCAAGTAGGCTAACAATAGGAGCCACAAAATGTGAATGAAGTGTGATGTTGAACCCATTTTCACTTCTTCTCTCTTTGTCTATGGAGTTGGATTCAAGCACCATGGGTATATGAAGAATAGGGATATTAGCATTAAATGAAAATATGTATAAGATATATGGATAGATTTGCTTAAGATTTGCATGCATATGATAGATTTGCTTAAGATTTGCATGCATCTCTACTTTCCTTTGGAGGGACATAAGGTTTATATCTAGTGATAAAAATATGTACGGGATATATGGATAGATTTGCTTAAGATTTGCATGCATCTCTACTTTCCTTTGGAGGGACATAACGTTTATATCTGGTGATGAAAATATGTACAGGATATATGGATAGATTTGCTTAAGATTTGCATACATATTTACATTCCTTTGGAGGAACACATGGCTCATCTTTGGTGACTAGCATAAGATAAGCACTAGGAAAGATCCTCACATCCTTATTCTAGATTTTTCCTTAATCACACATGTTGCCCCTTGTTTTTAATAAAAAAAATTAATGATTCAAGCAACTAGTAAGATGAATGGAAAAAATATATTCTCACATAAGCAGGGCAAGCCAAGTTTGAGTAGTGTATGCCCTAAAAGCAATTTGTGTGTAATTATGGACATATATTAGATTAATTAATCGACTTTTGCTTTTTCATAATCACAGATGGTGTAGGGTATGTTTTACATATTGACCATAGAGCTAGAAAAGTAGCCCACAAATACCTTAAGATTTATTCAAACATATGTAATATTTTCTACAAGAATGATTAGATCTATCTACACATATGAAATTTGTTTACAACTATGGGTGAGATTGAGCAGTGCATATATTAGACATCAAGGTGGACTATGATAAAGTAGAGTTCATCCTTCACTGATATCAAAACTTGCACTAACTTCTAAATATGCTATCACATTGAATAGCTAACATTGGTAATCCATATCCCAAAGCAATATCAAGGGAAGAGGTGTGAACTAGGTTGGCTATAACAAAGAATATTTGTAGCAACAAATTTTTAATTTTGCTTAATAGGTATGCTTTGTAATGACATTTTAAAAAAATCTTGCAAAAGGATGTAATAGTTGTTCATGACTATTATTAGAAGTTTATATATGGCAATGGTATTTAATAATTATTGTAAAATAATATTTTATGTTGACAATTTTACAAAGCATCATAAAAGATACATAAGGGGTATTTAGTAACCCAAATGGGATCACAATGGCAATACTAGATCATTAGTGATCCTTATCCTAGGTGATCTAATCCTTCATGATCTAACATCATTGCATTTGATATATTATGTTGTGAAGATTAATAATTTTTGAGTATCCATGGTTAACCTATTTAATATGTGCAAGAAAATAAAGAGATCAATGATATTTAACTGATGTGGGCCGATTTGACATAGGCCAATGATGTGGATAGAGACATAATGTGACATTTCGACTAAATGGCCATTGTAACACCTTGAGTTTTTAAATTTTTGTATTATTCTAAAAGATTTGTACAAATTATTCAATAGAGATTTGTAATAAAGGCTCTTGTAAAGATTTCTGTATTTAATGGAAATTTGTAGCATGTTGGAAAAGGCTAAAATGAAATCCGAAATCTAAAATGCCCCCAAATTTTCTTGGATAATGCTAGCTATGGAAAATAGGCTTTATTTCTCCTTAAGCTTTTAGCTATTTGAAATTATTCTCTTCCTCACGTAGCCCCTCCCATCTCCTTATGTGAATTCCTCCCATGTACTCACGTAAGGATGCCAAGTACCTTGATTTCCATGAATGAGTCGGCTTATAGGCCAACTCATTTGGAATATTTCTTTGTGGATGCATCAAAGAGTCGGCTTACAAGCCTGCTGCTTTGGGAAATGGTTCTATTTTAGCATCACAACGCGGCTCTTAAGCCGTCTTATTTTTGAAAAGCCTCTGTTTGTCAGATTGAGATTAGTTAATTAGGAAGTCGACCTATACGATTTAAACCACTGAAATTTTCTTTTAAGTCCTTAAGAGTTGGGGAATCAGAAGGAAAGATAGATCTGGCAAATAACTTGAAAAGGTGGTCAGGTAACACTACAACAAAAATAAATATTGCGATGCCCAAATGCGTCGCAATTGCATCGCTAAACATGCTATTGCGACGCAATAGCAACGCAATGACGTTGTCGCTCAGATGTCTGTCGTAATATCCATTTGTCGCAATTGCGTCGCAATATTGCGACTCTCTGAGACGCAACATTGCATCGCAATATTGCGATGCATCCAAATGCATCGCTAAATTAAAAATTAAATTATAATATTTAAAATTATTATTAAATATTGCGATGCACTCAATTGCGTCGCAATATTGCGATGCATTTAGTTGCATCGTAATATTTAATAATAATATTTTTGATATAATAGCGACGCAATTTGCGTCGCTAAAGCATCGCAAATAAAATTTTTTAAAATATTACGACGCAAGGTCATTGCATCGCAATATTTATTAAAAATATTTTAGATATAATAGCAACTCAATTTGAGTCGCTAATGCGTCGCTATTAATTTTTTTAAATTATTGCGACACCAGGTCATTGCGTCGCAATATTTAATAATAATATTTTAAAATATTAGTGATGCAATTGCAGTCGCTAATGCATCGCTAAATAAATATTTTTTAAAAAAATTAAAAATTTAAAAATTAAAACGGTTAATACAATTTTGTTACATTTAAATATTGATCGAAACATTCTTCACTCATATTGATCCGAACAATAATCATTCAATTTTTAAAAATAATTCATATATTAAAATTTTAAAGTTTTCATGTACAACATAAAAAAGAAAAAAAAATACATCAAGAATCTGAGCGATCACGTGGAGGCTGTGGAGGCTGGAGACTCTACGATAAGCGGCTAACCATATCCTGCAAATAATGCATCTCATCTTGCATGTCTGCAATCTCCTGATCCTGGCCTTGCACACGATCCTCGAAATCTTGCTCGACCTCCTGCCAAACCTTCTCTGCAATAGATCTCCGAAGGTCGTCTAAACGCTCGGGAGGAAGATCACCAGAAACTCGCGAGCTGGAGGCCTGATGGGGAAAATATGTAGAAGCTCTAGTGCCCAGACCATAGACCCTGCGGTCTCGCGACTGGGCACCAACAGCCTCCAAAAACACACGCCGACTCTCCTCTGCTGAGAGTTCGATGGGCGTCTCCCCATCAGTAGAATCGACCTGCGATGCCTGGGAGCGAAGCTCCTCGACTCGTGTCTTTAAATTATGAAATCAACAATAAATCAGTTAATAAATTTCTTGAAATAAAATTTTAGAAATTAAACAGATACTACATAAATCTAATTTCTTACCACAACCTTCCGTGATCGCGTGTCGACCCAAGAACCGTCCCTCCTGGTGTGTGTCGCCCTGAATAGACGAAACTCACCAGGATCTCCACCCTCCTGCTCAGACTATAACATTAAAAAAATAATATTAATACAAATATTTGTAAATAACTAAATACTCAATAAATATTATATTAAATATATATTAATATATTAATATATATTATATATTATTATTTTAATAAAATTATAAATAAATTTATTTTTGATAAAATTATAAATAAAATAAAGTTTATCATATAAATTTAGAATAGGTATACTTATCCTGATCATGTTGAGGGACCTTATTACTCTAATTAGAACGGTAGTATTATCGTCGTTACGAGCAAAATACTTTTTTTAAAAAAATAATTTAAAGGTTCAATGGAGCATAATACTTTTTTCAAAAATTAATAATTAAAATTTTTCATATATTTTTGTATATTAGAAATTGAATAGAAAAGTGAAAAAGATATTACTTTTTATTTTTTGTTTAATTCTTAAAAAAATAACTTTGTATGTTCTTTTTAAATTTAACTTTTGCAAAAAAAAGCATGTGTTGATACTATTAATTATAATGATAATCGATTAAATTAAATTCTACATATAATATTAGTTATATTTAAATTTATTATATATTGCATTTTTTTATTTTTAAATTTATAATATATGTATAATTAATTACATAATGAACGAATTATACTCATAAAATACATCTTATCTGCTTGATCTTTCCATCAAACAGTGGCACTTGAAAATTTTTCTACTCAAAAGCTCACATATGGCCTAATAATTGCTTTTGAATTTATTTATCAAGGAAATTACTATATTCAACTCAACTCAACTCATCTAAGCCTTTTCCCAACTACATAGGGTTGGCTACATGAATCTGCATCTTCCACTCTACTCTATTTAGGACTAAGCCGACATTCAAATTACAAATAGTTATATCTTTTTGAATTATTTCTATCCATGTTAGTTTAGGTCAACCTCTACCTCTACCTTATTCTTATCATAAATTATTATAAGATCACTCTTTCTAACTGGAGCATCTAAGAGTCTTCATTGTATATGTCCAAGTCCAAACCACCATAATCGTTTTCAAATTGATATCTTAAAATTGTTATATTAATAGTCAGTAGAAGATTTTAGGAAATTACCATAAGGACAAAAAATATATATGGGAAGAGATTTAATGGATATGTAGGAAAATAAAGGGATGGATATAAAATGGTACATGAAGGATATGAATTTGAAGATAGAATGAAGCTGGTGTGAGCTTATTAATTTTTGCAGTATCGTATGATCTAACAATAGTAAACAATTGTTTCAAAAAGTAAGATGAACATTTAATAACATTTAAAAGTGGATCTAATAAAAGTCAAATATACTTTTTCTTCACTAGAAAGGTAGATAAAATAATATGCAAACTGTAAAGTTATTTCAGGAGAAAGTTTAACTTCACAACATAGGATAATATATGGTAATAGACATATGGATAAAAATAAAATAAAGAATAAAATGTAAAACTATTAATCCAAAAATTAAATGGTAAAATTTGAAAGGAGGAAAACTAGAATTATTTAAAGAAAATTAGCAAGAGTAATAACTATGAATATAGATAGTGATCCCAACTAAATGTGCGAAAGTAACTAAATGCTTAAAAAACATAGCAAAAGTTCTAAGAGAATCAAAGGAATATGACTAGTAGGAAAGGAAACTTTGTGGTAGAATGAGGAAGTTCAACCTTCCATTAAGATTAAAAGGACTTAGAATCTAAAGGTTTTAAAATTAATAGAACTAAAACTGAATACATGAAATGTAATTTTAGTAGGAGTAGAAATACAAATGAAGAAATAATGAAGATTGCAAGCCAAGAGATACCAAGAAGTGAAAAATGTAGGTATTTAGGATCAATTATCCAGCAAGAAGGTAAAATAGATTAAGATGTGAATCATAGAGTTAAAGCATGATGTATTAAGTGGAGTGCTTCGGGAGTATTAAAATTGAAAGAAAAATTCCATAAAACCGATATTAGGCCAACTATGCTATATAGAACAGAGTGTTGGGCAATACTGAAACCATATGTGAATAAATTAAGTATAACAGAAATGCGTATGTTAAAATGAATATGTGGTAAAACTTTAAAAGATAGAATTAGAAATAAACATATTTATTCAAACTGCTTTTCTGCTTGGCAAAGCTCTCCTTCAATTTGCCCCACCTTTCGTTAAAACGTTGCTGCATATTTGGACTTAATTTGTGACAGCTCCAGACAAGCCTTATCGGATTGTTCGCAAAATTCATGGAGCTTATTAGCTTTAATCTCGAGCTGAGATGCTCTTTCGGCATCGGCTTAATAAGACCTCTCCATCTTCTTAAGGTTCCCTTGAACAAATGCCAAAGTCCCAGAAAGTTTATTGGATGATTCCACCCTCTCCCAAAGACCGGCGGCCTCTCTTCTGGCTTGAGCACAGGCCCCCACGGCCAGGTTTAAGTGCCAACTTAGCGCTCTCACAATTAAAGCATTCTACAGGCAAATATATGTGAGAAAACACAACCGAACCAGCTGGCCAAAACCTATTACCTTGACATAATGACTTACTCAGGAGGCATAGTTCGTGGCGATCCTCATGAGGGCAGGGCTATCAATCTTGAGAAGGAGATAAGTATCCTTCGGCACTCCAAGCTGCCCGAAGGCCACATCGACAAGATCCTCTATGGCAGACTCACCCATCGAGGAACCCTTTTCCATGCACAGTAATCACCGCATTAGAGCGGTGAACATGTCTTCTACATTCGGATCATGTGTAAGAAAATTCATAGCCGAAGGATTAATCCGAAGAGCTTCAGACTGGGGAGCTTTCATCCACTCAGCTTCCTCCATCAAAGCCTTAGCTTGCGAAGCCTCAGATACTTCGGCTCGCCTGACCTTCCGCTCTGATGCTTTGGTCGGAGAAACTTTGGTCTATACATCCCCTCCACACAATGGCTCTTCTTGATCTGCAGGCATTTGCTCATCTCCAATGGCCTCCATCGGAGCCTCAGCCTCCTCTGCGGCTCCCCCCAATACCTCAGGAGATAATTTTTCGATGCAAAATCCTTCGTGGACCCCAATTGTCAATTCGATTTCCCCCTTAACATTCGCCGAATCTCCCGCAGGCAACTCCTTTTGAGTCTCGGCGGTGATAGCTACCTCCTTCACCCCCTCGATCAAAGCGGGGGTCTCTCCCTAGGGCTGCCAACCTCCATCGGACGAGGCTAGTTAACCTCGAGTGAAGAGATTACTGGGTAAACTGGTGATATCTTCTCTGGGTCATCTAATACAACTATTATTCGGAGAGAAGAAACCTCAATGGCCTCCCCCAAGCTCTCCCCAACTACTTGTTCCTCCTCCACTATCGCACCTCCCTTCAACAGGAAAGGCTCATCAACCATGGCCGACACACTCATTTCTCCCTTCTTCGGGATGGAGGAGTGTTGACCAACCCTGGCTTGCTTCGGTCCCTTTGAGTGTTCCCTAGAAAGGTGGGATTTCTTCTAGGATCTGTGCTTTTCACCAGAGCTAGTTTCCCTCTGGTGTTTGCCCAATTCCTTCCTTATTTAACCCATGAACGCCGACCTTTCGGCTATAAGTACAACAAATAATTAGTTAGATCATAATAAAATCACTTGAATACATCAGTCACAGGAAGAGGGGAGAAAGCTTACCCTGGGGATCAAAAGAACTAAGCCCGGCAGCGAAAAGGGCATCCTCCGACAAAAGAGCGCTGGTCAAGAGCACTCGACCGCTACGAAGAGTTATCAAATCCTTCTTTTCCTGCTTAGATAGCTCTGGGTGTGCCTTTGGATCCTTCACGTAACTCGCCCATGCCCAGGGAAAATCGGAGCCAATGTTCCCCTCAATGATGAAAAATCGAGACTTTCACTCCTTTATCGATGATGGATTGTCCGATATCATCTTGAATGATTTTTGAGGACCAACATAGAGCCACTCGAAGTTTCTTCTGAAAACTAAGTTGCAGCAGACTCAGAATATAGAAAGAGTTGTCGTTACCCCAACATGGCTGCACATCGAAATAAACCCGATGAGGTTGCAACAACTATTCGGAGCCACCATCATCGGGCATATATTGTAGAATCTCATGACTTCTTTTACCAGCGGGTGAAGGGGAAACCAAAGGCCCGCTCTCAAGCTTTCCTTGTAGAAGAACACCCCATGCCCCGGCTACATTGAGACCCTTTGCTCAGCCTTCGAGGGCCATAAAGCGATGTCCTAAAGGATCTTGTATCGATGACGTATTCTACCTAGATCTTCAAAGGTTATCTCAGAGGCCACATTGTTCGGACCCTTCATGTTGTCAGGTTGAAGAACACACCACAATGAACTCACAAGAGTTTTGAGGAATGAAATCTCTAAGGGAGAAACGAGAAGACGCTGCAGAAGGAATACCGCTCTAACCCTTTTCCCTCCTTAAAAAGGCATTTCAGGGAGAAAATGCGGCGTCTCTAGAAGAAGCCCAAATGCTGAAATTGCCGCTACAGGCACTGTAAACGCAGGGGTTCACCACGTGGAGCTCCCTCAATTGCTACCCACGAGAAACGAGGGGTTTTTCCTTCTTGCGCGATGATAAGAAATGATGGGGCAGCGGCCCGACATTTACGAGGCCATCATTGTGCGTCCTTCTAAATCCCCCTGTATGAAATTATGCTGGACTCTACTCCCTAAATCCAAATTTACACTTCGGACTAGGGAGTGGAAGGCATGTGATGAGGGATAAAATTGTCATTGCGCTGACACTCATGCACACGACAAATGATCGAGACCAATCTCGATATCTAGTCAGCCAGCTGTCACGTCTGGAAAATAGCAGAGCTGAATCGTCTTTGGCAGAGTTAAGTCATCTCGGCGAACCGAGCTATTCTCATGCCTCAACGAACCGAGCTATTCTTATGCCTCGGTAAATCGAGCTATTCTCATACCTCGGCAAACTGAGTTACTTCTACGCCTCAACCAGACCAAGGCGTTTAAGCATCTCTGCAGAATCAAGCGCGGAAGAGTTCAAATTCATGATAGTTGAACAAGATCTCAAATAAAAAATTATGCAAAAAATACCGGAAGTAGCCTAAGGCATATAGAAGTGGCCTAGGGTCTACAGAATCGCTGAATCTCAAAGCGTCAACCAACTCTCCTAGCCGTCGATCCTCTAACTAACTAGATACTGATCCTACCAATCCCGTAACAAACTTGATTCGAATCTGAATGGTTTTCAGACCCCCTATGACGTGCCCAAGGAATCAGGTGATCGCCTATAAATACCCTAGTTCTAAAGTCTCTCAAGTACGCTTTATTGATACTCTAACTAAAAACTCCATTAAATCTTGAGCAAGCTTTGAGTTCTCGAAAGGCTATTCATCTTGAGGAACTCTTCTGCGAGAGCCTTCTCCTCACATCTACTTGCTGTGAAT
This sequence comes from Calamus simplicifolius, assembly GCA_900491605.1. Classification (NCBI taxonomy): domain Eukaryota; kingdom Viridiplantae; phylum Streptophyta; class Magnoliopsida; order Arecales; family Arecaceae; genus Calamus; species Calamus simplicifolius. The sequence goes on from UESW01002151.1 coordinate 51,905, forward strand.
TTTCACTGACTTGGGCATCAGAGGGTCTTCCGTAGAGGGCCACCCCAGACACTCTCTGCGTGAGGATTGTCTTACAGGTTCCATCTGGGCGAGAGATCAGCGTCCAGATCCGAAGTCGAGCTGCACCCGAGTCGGAGAACGAATTTCCACGGCAACACTATTTATTCATTTCTTTAGAAAATTTAAAAATAAATTATAACAATATTTTTTTAGAAATTATGTGACTATAAGATAGATATTATGTAAAGTATGGTTGAGATATTATATATTCATAATGCCTTCCAAATTAAATAAAAAATTCATATAATTAATATTATAAAATGTTAGATAATTAGAAAATTATATATATACATATATAAAGATAAATATAGTTGGAATAAGAATATTAAAATGAATGTGGCAATATAAGAAAGAATAAGAAATAAAGTCTTTCATAAAAGAAGTTTTTTCGTGATTAAAGATAAATTGAGAGAGATAACTTATATGATTTGGTCATAGATAATGTAGGCCGAAAAATATATGCTACCAATGAATAATTTGATACAAGGGAAAGAAAAAAAAAGTGAGACAATTTCAAAATCAAGTGAAAAGTAGCAAAGAATAATTCGATCTTTCTACATTGTATAGTCCTAAATTGAATGAAATAGAGAAAAAAGATTTATGCCACTTGCAATTAGTATGGGATTAAGGTTGGTTATTTCTATTATTTCTTATAAAAATACTAGGTTTTCCTTTTCTTTTTCATTATTTTTCATGCAACCAAATATATCTTTATGGATCATATTTTTAGCAAATAATGGCATTTCCTTTTCCATTCGGGACCATTACTTCCCATTATTATAATATTTATTAATTTAAATTCTCAAAGTTCTAATTTGGACACTTTTGAATAAATTGTGGTCATGTTTACCAAAAAAGGATGGTCATTATAATCATTAAAACAATTAATAATTATTATCAATTTCTATTACAATGGAATAACGATGCCATTAAACACTAACAATATAATGCATATCACAAAGGCATTTAAACAGGTCAAACACTACCGGCCAATTTTCTTGACCTCTAACCAGTAACCAGTGGCATTGAAAAAGCCTCTCAACCACTAGGACAGACTTTTGCTATTTAAATATTAGGATGCTTTATTTTAGTTATCTCGTGAGGTGAAGTAATTTTAAATATGTACTTTGCAATCAATTATTTCAATAAAAAAATTAATTATTACCCTTTCTTAGATGATCTTCGAAGGGCCACTCAGCAGAACGATGGTCTTTAGGCAACCACAGCCTAACAGATCTGATTGTCGAGGAACTCACTTATATTCACTGATAATATTGTTTCTTTCCACAATATTGTGCGAAAAATTAGATCCCTCGCAGCGGAGTTTGCTCCTCATCATTTTGCTGTTGGTTCTGACACCTCTGGCCACTAGAAACCCCTTGCTGCTTTGGCAGCGAGCCTGCATATGATTTTTATCTTTTGAGAGCACCCCTACAGGGTTTATCAAAATTAACTTTGATGGGAGTGTTCAAGGTAGATTAGCAGGTTCAGCTTTCATTATCCGTGGGACCGATAGAGCTCTACTGGTAATGGGTGGATTCGGTATCCTTGATTCCTCACTATAAGTCGACACTGGTGTCGTACCTAGCATGGCACATCCCAAGCCTGCCGGGCTGGCCAAATTAACAGGCCGTGCCTGGCACGGCCTGTTAAAAATTTTTGGTGGCCCGGCACGGCATGTGGCCCATTTTGGGCCATGTGCCATGCCAAATGGGCCACATGTCATGCCGGGCATAGGTCGTGCCGTGTGTCGGGCCAGGCACGACCCACCTGGGCCATGCATGGGCAATTTTTTTACAAAATTATTGGCTTGTAGGCCATGCCTGGGCAATTTTTTTACAAAATTATTGGCTTAGTTTTTTTATTTTTTAAAAAAATAATCGTGCTAGGCACGACCCCTGATGATCATGCATAAAATTAAATAATATAAATTTTTAAGCAAAAGTTATCCAAAGGCCATTTTAACTTTTTATACATTTAGTTGCATAAAAAATAGTTTTAAAAATAGTTTCTTACATGTAATTAGAGGTGATGATGCATGAAAAAAATGCAAATTTAACTCTCATATCTTTATAATGAAGATAAATTTATCAATGTAAAAAAATATAATTCTATTAAAATAATTTATGGTTTAAATAATTTAATTTAAAGAATTTAAATTTTTTTAGCTATCATATTAATTAAATTTTATTAAAAAATTATCTCTATTTATCCTTACAAATCATTTTTTTAGTTTTATTTTTTTTGATTATTTTTACTATTCAACCATTGATCCATCTATTAGATCATTGAGCTACTGGTCCAATCTTCTAATTGTGTTAAAGTCTGTAGGTCTAGTTCTAACTATTGTATATAATTAACTATAACTTGTGAGTCACATTTGTAGTAATACATCACTAGTATATATCTTTTTGGTTACATTTGCATTATTATATTTAAAGCGTGCTGCACCTTTGAATGGAACCCTCTCCAGCTTTTATCTATTTATTCATAATTTAACGGCATCAAAAGGAAAAAAAACAACAAAAAGAAATAAGACCTACTAAGTTTAGATATTCTCATGAAGACTCAAATTTATAAGAAAGACTAGGTCGTCCGGTGCACTGTATGCATCATGAATGAGTCAGATAAGAAAGTCTAGTCTCTTAATGTTAATTGTGCTCTTATTGAGCGAAACCAGCCAAAGAGCATAGTAGGCCCAGGAATCACCTTATGGACTTGCCTGAGGACTAGACTTGTAAACGTTGCGCATCTGGTGCCCGCTTTATGCACTGAAAATCGATGCACAAAGTCTTTTTTAACATGAGAGAAGTTGAGATTGATGCTCTTGGAGCATAGAGTGTGCTTTTAACAAGGCCTTTTGTATGGGCCTTATGTCTTCCTGAGACTTGAATTGGTTTCACTTCTAATAATATAGGTTTTATTTCTAATAATGTATTTTTTTAATTGTTAAAGTGAGTCATCTCTATTTTTTTCTCATTTCTTATTGTATCCTGGAGGTCAGGCCTAGCCCCCCTTCCTTCATGTACCATTTTGATTTTAAATTAATAAACTGATAGGGGTCTATGCCAAACTCCCCACCATTAAGATGGCTTCATATTAATTTATGGCTTCATATCCCAATATTTTTTATTTATTTAAAAAATAATTTTTTTAAAAAATTATCAGGCCCTGATGGGTCATGCTGGCTCGGTGGGCTGGCTCGGCCCAGGCCCATATGGACTGGCACGGTTGGCCAGCACAATGGGCCATGCTGTGCTGGCCCACAGTGCCGGCATGATGGGCCATCTCGGGCTGGCCCACCATGCTGGCACGACGGGCAGTGCCGTGCTGGCACAATGGGTCGGCACGATGGGTCGGCCTAGGCCCATTATGGGTCGTGCCATGCCGGCATGGCCCGATACTGTAGCAGTATCGGGCCATGCTGGCCCAGGCCCGTCATGGGCTGTGCCATGCCGGCACGGCCCGATACTGTAGCAGTACCGGGCCATGCCAAGCACGGCCCGTTACATGCCGGGCTGTGCTGGCCCATAGGCGGCACGGCCCAGTGCCTACCTCTATTCCACAGTCCCTATGGCTGAGCTTTATGCTGCATGGGTTGGTATTTCCTATGCTATTTAGATTTTTCATGCTTATAGCCTTCTCATTGAGGGGGATTCTATGACTACCATCTGATGGCTGTGGAAGGAGTGCTGCTCTCAAGTTCCCATCAATCTGTTGCTTCTTGACACTTGGTCTATTCTTCGGAAGGTTTACAGAGCCCAGATCCGCCATACCTATCGTGAAGCCAATTCAGCGGCTGATTGGGTCACTGGCTCATCATGCTAGATGTTGATTTTGGAGTCAGGGTGATCCCTGTCCCCTTGTTCTTAAATAAATTTTATATTCTGATCTATCTGGATTGACTCGTACTAGATTAGTGTGATCATCCGTCTGTACCAAAAAAAAAAAAAGATGTATGCTTATTTTTTTTAATATCTATAAAATTTTACTATTTATGCATACCTTTCACTACTAGAAAAGTGTGATTTACCGAGGGATTTTACCGAGGGAAAAAATCCCTCGCAATTCCGAGGGATTTTCCGACAAAAAATATAAAATATAAAATTTTTCGACAAAACAAAATTTCTCGGAAAATCCGTCGCAAAAATAATTTGTGTGATTTTCCGAGGGATATTTCTAACATAAAAGAGTTCTTTGCAAAACAATTCCGGTAAAAATAATCCCTCGCAAAATCCCTCGGAAATTAATTTTCCGAGGGATTTTCCGAGAGATTTATTTTTCATTAATGAGTTATTAATAAAATTTTTTTGATGAAAAAAATCCCTCGGACAATCCTTCGCAAATTTAATTTTTCGAGGGATATTCCGAGGGATTTTCCGAGGGATTTCCAATAATCAATGGCTTATTTTTTAAAAAATATTTGATGAAAAAAATCCCTGGAAAATCCCTCGCAAATTAAATTTCCGAGGGATTTACCGAGGGATTTATGCATTATTAATAAAATTTTTTGATGAAACAAATCCCTCGGAACATCCCTCGGAAATTATTAATTTCCGAGGGATTTTCCGAGGGATTTTTTTCATCAAATTTCCGAGGGATTTTTCGAGGGATTTCCTATAATCGATGGCTTATTTGTTAAAAAATATTTGATAAAATAAATCCCTCGGAAAATCCCTCGGAAATTAACTTTGCGAGAGATTTTCTGAGGGATTTATTTTTAATTAATGAGTTATTAATAAAATTTTTGATGAAAAAAATCCCTCGGAAAATCCCTCGGAATTAATAATTTCCGAGGGATTTTCCGAGGGATTTTTTTCATCAAATTTCCGAGGGATTTTCCGAGGGATTTTTTTCATGAAATTTCCGAGGGATTTTCGAGGGATTTCCTATAATCGATGGCTTATTTGTTAAAAATATTTGTTAAAATAAATCCCTCGGCAAATCCCTCGGAAATTAACTTTGCGAGGGATTTTCCGAGGGATTTATTTTTCATTAATGCGTTATTAATTAAATTTTTTGATGAAACAAATCCCTCGGAAAATCCCTCGCAAATTTAATTACCGAGGGACTTTCCGAGGGAATTTTTTCATCAAATTGCCGAGGGATTTTCCGAGGGATTTCCAATAATCAATGGCTTATTTTTTAAAAAATATTTGATGAAAAAAATCCCTCGGAAAATCCCTCGTAAATTTAATTTCTGAGGGATTGTCCGAGGGATTTATTTTATCAAATTTCCGAGGGATTTGCCGAGGGATTTCCAATAATCAATGGCTTATTTTTTAAAAAATATTTGATGAAAAAAATCCCTCGGAAAATCCCTCGCAAATTATATTTCCGAGGGATTTACCGAGGGATTTATGCGTTATTAATAAAATTTTTTGATGAAAAAAATCCCATGGAAAATCCCTCGGAAATTAATAATTTCCGAGGGATTTTCCGAGGGATTTTTTCATCAAATTTCGAGGGATTTTTTTCATGAAATTTCCGAGGGATTTTCCGAGGGATTTCCTATAATCGATGGCTTATTTGTTAAAAAATATTTGTTAAAATAAATCCCTCGGCAAATCCCTCGGAAATTAACTTTGCGAGGGATTTTCGAGGGATTTATTTTTCATTAATGCGTTATTAATTAAATTTTTTGATGAAACAAATCCCTCGGAAAATCCCTCGCAAATTTAATTTCCGAGGGACTTTCCGAGGGAATTTTTCATCAAATTTCCGAGGGATTTTCCGAGGGATTTTCCGAGGGAATTCCGAGTGATTTTTTTTCATCAAAAAATTTTATTAATAACTCATTAATGGAAAAAAAATCCCTCGAAAAATCCCTCGGAAATTAATAATTTCTGAGGGATTTTCCGAGGGATTGTTTTATCCAATTTTTTTTATCAAATAAGCCATTTATTATAGAAAATTCTAAAAAAATAATTTTGCGAGGGATTTTTCTAGGGATTATTTTTATCAAAAAATTTATTAATAACTCATTAATGAAAAATAAGGAAGGCCTTGCCGAAGGGTGGCGGAGGGGATGAAGGGGACCGGAGGGATCATGGAGGGGGGCGGAGGCGAGCCAAGGAAGGCAAAGGTGAGGGAGGAGGCCGGAGGGGAGGGAGGGGGGCGGAGGCGTGGGAGGCGGAGGCGGTGGGTTTAATTAGGAAACTCACCGCCGCTGGTTGCTGCCGGTGCCGGGGACGCCGCTCGGTGCCGAGGAAGGAGATCGCCGGGACGCCGCTCTACTGGTGCCGTGGAAGGAGCAGGGAGAGGGGGAAGAATGGATCGGGCGGTGCGTTAGGGAGGGGGTGTGCAGAATTCTTGTGATAAATTAAATTTATTTTAAATTGCATGGAAATAAAAAGTAAAAAAGAAATTATATATATAAATCATAAATATATTCTTATTATAAAAGAATTTTAAATTAATATATTAAAATAAAATTAAATTGCGATCAATCATGATTATCCAAGTCATCATTTGATCTCGATCAGTCCCTCATCAACGTTCAACCGTCCAACGTTCATATCATCAACGACTGCGATCAATCAACCCTAAACCCTAAACCCTAAACCCTAAACCCTAAACCCTTAACCCTTAAACCCTTAAACCCTTAAACCCTAAAACCCTTAAACCGGTCATCGCCGATATTTGGGATCATGCAGTCCTTGATTGATCGCAACCATCGGATCGTCGCCGATCGGATTGATCGCAACCGTCGGATTGATCATCGCCGATTGGGATCATGGATCCGATTGATCGCAACCGTCGGATCGTCGCCGATCGGATTAACGAAGCCGTTAAATATTTTAAAAAATAATTTATTTAGCGACGCAGCTAAATGCGTCGCTAGTTTGCAACTCATTAGCGACGCATTTTGTTAGAAAAATTTAAAAATTCGCTGTTATTTTAGCACTGGAAGCTGAAATTTAAAAAGACATACCTTCTTTTTACCTGGTGTTTGTACTTGGCTTGCAAGTTGGTTTAAACCAACAGCGTCACCCTTTGGGAACTCACTCAAGATGCCATCAAATCAACAGTTTGATTATACTATTCACCTAAAAACTGATTGTCATTCCATTTGTTTAATTCCTTCTGATATAAATAAAATAAACAATTAACAAGATTTAGAAACCATAAAATGAGCTGTATAGACATAGCATTCATAGTGAAAAACCAGGAAAAAAAAATACTGATTAAAAAAGCAAAAAAACTCATAGACTATCACTACTAGAGGATTAAGCATTGGCGCAGAAGAAATCGTGCGACCGCTGGAGGCGGTCGCGGAAGCCACTTTTAGCGACCGCTTCAGGCGGTCGCTGTGGCGGTCGCCAATGCTAAAGCATTGGCGCAGAAGAAATCGTGCGACCGCGGTAGGGCGGTCGCGGAAGGCATTTTTAGCGACCGCTTCAGGCGGTCGCTGTGGCGGTCGCAAATGCGCTTTATACATCGGCCCGCTCTCTTCTTTTTCCTTATTTGGCTGGTTCATTTCTTTTCCCCTTCCGAAACCCTAAACCGCCTCCGCTTCCGCCATCAAGACGATCTCGCTTCCGCCATCAAGACGATCTCCGCTTCCGCCATCAAGCCTGGGCTGTATCTTCTTGGAACTCCGGAGGTTTGCCATGGTGAGTGGAGATTTGACGCACCTGAGCCGTGACTGCTGATCAATCGAGGCTTCGCCACTTCCAGCCAAGACTTGGGTACCGGTGGGAGTTAGCGAGGTAGGATTTAAATGCCATTAAATCATCTTTCTCCATGTGAACCTCTGTTCCTCTCTAATATTCATAAATTCATTCTTTAGGACTCTTGTTTAGTTCGATTGGGAGTTAGCAAAAGCCAACTCGAGTGTCAAGTCCTGAATTAGGTCGCTGGCCATCGCCTTCATCGATCGGTCAACTGCCAGGTAATTTTTGGTTCCCCTGTTTTCCCAATAAATATTGGTTGGCAGCATGATAGAAGATATTTTAAGGGGATTATAGCATGGATTTTGATAGCTATAATCTTATCGAACGCATGATCGATTCGCCGTTGGTGTTGTTTGTTTCATTTTTGCTTGGTGATTTTTGTGTTGCTTTATCTCCTTTTTGTGGTTACATTAATAGCATTAATGCCGTGGGCCAAAAATCAGATTTAGATTAGTTTTGTAGTAATTAAATGGTTCTCTATTTTTTAAATTAGTAAGTTATTTTATCAGATTGATTGGTTGAAGGGTTAAGGTTCTGCAATAGGTTGACTTCAAGGATTTGGAGATGAAATCTTAAGTTTCTGCATGGATCTCTGAGCATGAAATCAGTGTGAGGGAAAAAGATGACAATAGGATAAAAATCTGGCAAGGCATACTCTTTAATTTCTTCTAATTGTATTTCCTTTCCCGAGTTCCCAGTGGGAAAACAGATGTTGTATGCAATACTGGTTACTTTATGTGGTTGTGCACAGTTTATGAAACCTCAGGCTTTAAAAAAGATGTTTCAGTCTTGATTTTGGTAAGGTGAAATTGTCAGTTTTGATTTCAACAGTTCTGCTCTAGTTTCAGAATTTTCAGCCGTAACACTAATACTATAAATCAGCCAGTCACATAAATTGGGAACATTTTGAAATTTATTGTGTTCTTAAAATAAAGAAATGACTAAGGCATATAACAAATGACCTGTGTATATTTTAGCAGATTTAGCCTTATAATTTGGATTCATCTGAAACTATAAACCTAACTGCTATTTTAGATCGGTTCCCAGTGAAAAATATAATCTCTTCAATAGTGGTTATTTAATGATTCCATTTTTCATGAAATCGATTCCCTTTTTGATTTGAATGTACAAAAATTTGTGAAGCTCAGCAAGTCTGGAAGCATGGGAGAAAATTATTGTGCTCATATCATTGCCAGTAGTTGATACTGGGTCATTCACAGAATTGCTAAACCTTCCCTATTTATCATGAGTTGGTTATGTTGGTTATTCATCTGTATGGGTTTAGTGGTTTCAATGTTTGGGCTGTAACTTCATTCCATGGCAAAACCACAGCTATGCCAACACATATATCAAGGAGTTAGTAGGATGTGAGGTCCTCATCAAGTTTAAAAAAGGCATGACTATTTGTCATATGGAATGGGAAAATTAGATGCCAACACATATATCAAGGAGTTAGTAGGATGTGAGGTTTATAATCATTCATGTTTTAAATTTTGTACTTCAGTATCTACCTCACTAAATAATCAGATGCTATTAATGTTTTGTGGTTACATTAATGACAAATCAGGTTCAGCATCAACATACCTCATGACAGTTAGAGCATTCTTATAGCAATTGCTACTTGAACATTTAATATTTTAAATTTCAGATAACCAGGCCTTTTAGGCACTTGGACATGGTAGGACAGACATAAATGGATATAATGCTTGTATCATCACAAATGTTAGCTTGGAAATTGTTAGCTGTAACCAAATTTGAACCCTAGACACATCAATCATTCTTAGTGTAATTATCCCTTTTTTAATTAGAAGGTGAAAAGATGACATGAACTTATACTACACAATACAAATTGGCCCGCCGCCTCGCCGGGCCTGAGCTCCGGCCGACAACCCCACCGGCACCGGGGGCGGCGTCCAGTGGGGTGCCGGAGAACAATGAGAGAGAGAAGAGAGCGGAGGAGGGAGGGAGACGTGATCGGTGAGCAATCGACTGGCGGTACGACTCTTGGTTCGGGCCCGGCGGTGTGCTCGCCGCTTCGCCAGGCCTGAGCCTTGGTCGGAGACCTCCACCAGCGCCGGGCGTGCGTCCGGTGGAGGTCCGGCCGGCCATGGTGGCCGGCCATGCCGCCGGCGTGATCCTTAGCCACGGAAGATAGTGAGAGAGAAAGAGAGGGATAAGAGAGAAATTGGAGAGAGAAAGAGGGAGGGAAGGTCAACCTCGGCGATCGACGACCGGCTTTGGTTCGGCCAACGGCGGCCGGACCGACGCCAATTTGGCCGGAATTGGCGCCGGCACCGTGGAAGACATGCGGGCAAAGAGAGAGAAAAGAAAGCTTTAAAATGATAAATTGATGAGAGAGAAAGGGTGGGGGAGGCTGGCCGCGGTGGCGGCCGGCCACGGTCCGGCCAACGGCGGCCGGACCGCCTCCAATTTGGCCGGCGGCGGCCCTAGCCGCCGGTACGGCTTTTGGCTCCTCTGTTTCTTTTGAAACAGAGGAGCTGGGTTAATAGAGGGTTAATGGGCCGTTGGGCCGTCCGATTTTTGGGCCTTGTTGGGCCGTCTCTGAGCCCAGTTTGAGCAGCATTTTGGACCCTGTATCGGGCCGAGAATGGCAAAGTAAATATATGGCCCGAATCAGGATTGATTCAAGTTTCTGGGAATAATTTTATTTCCTTATTTGGGTGTATACATTGAGAGATATTCAAGCCCAAAGTTGGGCCCGTGAAGTGGTTGGTAGAGTTTAAGAATTATTTTATAATTCAGATTTTAGAAATTTAATAATAAAAAATGATTCTGTAGGTTCCCAAGAGTCCAATTAGCTGGGTTATCAAGTGAAATTCGTTTACTATGGTAAGTAAGTCAAGTATTATAATTTTATTAATTATTTAATTTATGAACTGTGAAATTATAGTTAAATATAATTATGTTAATTTGGCAAAATCATGTTATTACTATGATAATATGTAATCATGATAATGACAGTAAAACTTTATGTGTCGCCGCGGTTCTCATATGACAGATTATCACATGACAGATTTCCACATGACAGATTATCACATGACAGATTCCTACATGATAGATTCTCACATGACATATTATCACATTATCATATGACAGATTATCACATGACAGATGACAGATACTGGTACCAGGACCCTTCCTCTTAGGGGATATTTAAGAGGGCTACACATGATGTGTATTGTAGGGCCGTGGAACACATAAAGAAAAATAATGACAGTGTAAACAATGTAATTGTTATTGAATTAAGTTTCAAACTAATTGATCTGATGACATGAACCTAATGATAGCCTGATAAATAAGATTTTGAAATTATATTAGGCTTACTTATTGAGTGTGAGCTCATAAAATTCTCATAATTTTTTCAGAGCCTCAGGAATGAAGATGGATAATTGAGATAGAAGGAGTTTCTATTAAGAAGACTTAGTTTTATTATATTGATTTAGTTTAGATTTTGTAGGGCAGATAGCCCAAGACTGATAATTCTGGTTTGTAATAAATCATGGATATGGAATTTGCTTTATATTGATTTATGTGACAAGCTCAAGATGCCTTGCATGCCTGGCATGCAGCGGGTTGTCATCCTAGTTCGAATTTTTGGACTCGGGCGTGACAGCTTTAGTGGTATCAGAGCGAGGTTATGACAGTAGGAACATATACATAATGACACTTTAGGCAAAACACTAGAGTGACATAGAGACAATTATAAATTTAAAGGAATCTTAGAAATTATGCTTTGAAAGCCTAACAATTAATGTTTACAATGATATTAGTTACAACGAATTTATCAGGAAATAAGAATGGCAAGTCGCACTAAAAGTCGATAAAATGATGAGAGTTCCCAGGTTGGTAATGCTTGCCAACCGGGAGGTCTAGAAGCCACCGGAGCTGCTGTCCCTGCCAATTCAGTTGGGACTGATCAGCAGCAACTCTAGACCGAGATGCTTCAGGTTCTCTCGGGTATGGCGCAGTCGATGCGGGACTTACAGCACTAGATTCTGCAGGCTTAGCCGCTCAGCCTGAGATTAGTTTTATTGGTGACATAAACACCTAGCCTTAGTGTTCATATCAGCGATGCAGACTGGAAAGTATTTGATGAGTGGTGGTCAAGGATTTCTTGCTGTAGTCAAGGACCTTCAGCAAGAAGAGACCAAGTTGGAGGATATTCCCATAGCTCGAGAATTTCCAGATGTCTTCCCTGAGGATTTGACTAATTTACCTCCTGATCGGAAAGTCGAGTTCTCTATTGATCTAGTTCCTGGAACTGGGCCTATATCAAAGGCCCCTTACCGTATGGCCCCAGCTGAGTTAAAAGAACTGAAGAATTAACTACAAGAGCTCCTAGACCAAGGATTTATTAGACCCACTGCTTCTCCTTGGGGTGCTCCAGTTCTATTTGTTAAGAAGAAGGATGGCAGTCTTCGACTCTGCATTGATTACCGAGAATCAATAAAGTAACAGTGTGAAATAAGTATCCTCTGTCAAGGATTGACGACTTGTTTGATCAACTTCAAGGAGCCCGGATATTCTCAAAGATTGATCTTAGGTTCGGGTACCATCAGCTTAATGTCAAAGAAGGGGATGTACCAAAGACAGCATTTAGAACCAGATATGGCCACTATGAGTTCTTGGTGATGCCGTTTGGGTTAACTAATGCCCTAGCAGTATTCATGGACTTAATGAACAGAATTTTTAAACCATATCTGGATCAGTTTGTGGTGGTTTTCATTGATGATATTCTGATATATTCCAAGAGCCATAAGGAGCATGAGGACCACCTGAGAATTGTGCTACAGATTCTGCAAGAGAAGAAGCTTTATGCCAAGCTGCAGAAGTGTGAATTTTGGTTGGATCAAGTATCTTTCTTGGGTCATATAATCTCTAAAGATGGTGTATCTGTGGACCCGAAAAAGATTGAAGCTATCACTAACTGGAGCTGACCTATCAATGTGGTAGAAGTCAGAAGCTTCTTGGGATTAGCCGGGTATTACCGAAAATTTATGGAGAATTTTTCTCGCATTGCTCTACCCCTAACTCGCTTAACCCAAAAGCAAGTGAAGTTTGACTGGACAGTGGAGTGTGAGAAAGTTTCCAGGAGTTAAAGCAGCGCCTGGTGTCAGCTCCCATTCTTGTTCTTCCAATGGGATCTGAAGGTTTTACTATATACACTGATGCCTCTCGAAAAGGATTGGGATGTATTTTAATGCAGAATGAAAGAGTGATAGCTTATGCCTCCAGACAACAGAAACCTTATGAGCAAAATTATCCTTCTCATGACCTGGAATTGGCTACTATGGTTTTGCTCTGAAGATTTGGCGGCATTATCTATATGGAGTGTCGTGTGATGTGTATACAGATCATAAGAGTTTAAAATACATTTTCACACAGAAGGAGCTGAATTTAAGGCAGAGGAGGTGGTTGGAACTATTGAAGGATTATGACCTGAATCTACAGTATCATCCTGGGAAGGCCAATGTAGTAGCTGATGCCTTGAGCAGAAAATCCTCTTCTGAGTTAGCTGCTATGATTACCTCCCAGCCTCACGTATTGAGAGATCTAGAGAAGTGGGAGGTTGGTCTGAGAGTACAGCAGTCTGATGGACTTATTGTAGCACTTGTACTCCAGCCGACCTTAGTTGACAGAATCAAGTCCTCCCAGATGGAAGATCCAGAGCTGCAAAGGATTAAAGAAGTGGTAGAATCAGGAGTTCAGAATGAATTTTATATAATGGAAGATGGATCCCTGAAATTTGAAGGAAGACTTTGTGTGCCAAACAGTGAAGAGCTAAAGGCTGAAATTTTGAAAGAGGCTCACTACTCTCCCTATACTGTGCATCCAGGTGGCACTAAGATGTACAAAGACTTAAAGGAAATTTTTGGTGGAAAGGCATGAAGAGGGAGATTGCTCAGTATGTGGCCAAGTGCTTGGTGTGTCAGCAAGTGAAAGCCGAGCATCAAAGGCCTGCAGGACCTCTTCAGTCTCTGATGATTCCACAATGGAAATGGGAAAAGATTACAATGGACTTTGTGACTGGTCTGCTCAAAACTCCTAAGAGCAACGATGCAGTTTGGGTCATTGTGGACAGACTAACAAAATCAGCTCATTTCCTACCTTTCAGAGTTGGAGTCTCTAGTGAAAGATTGGCTAATTTGTATATTGAACAGATTGTGAGACTCCATGGTGTTCCGGTATCTATTGTATTAGATAGAGATACCAGGTTTGTGTCCCAGTTTTGGAAGAGCCTTCATAAGGCCATGGGAACCAAACTAAACTTCAGTACAGCCTATCATCCCCAGTCAGATGGACAATCAGAGAGGACCATACAGATTCTGGAGGACATGTTGCGAGCCTGTGTGATGGACCTAGGTGGAGCTTGGGATAACCACTTACCTTTGGTGGAGTTTGCATATAATAATAGTTACCAAGCCAGCATCCAGATGGCTCCATTTGAAGCTCTATATGGTAGGAGGTGCAGATCTCCTATATGTTGGGATGACGTGGGGGAAAGGAAGTTGCTAGGCCCTGAGCTGATTCAGCAAACAGTAGATAAGGTGCATTTGATCAGGGAGCATCTTCGTATAGCTCAGAGCAGGCAAAAGAGCTATGCTGATGTCAGAAGAAGGGAATTAGAATTCCAGGTTGGGGATCATGTCTTCTTAAGGGTATCACCAACCAAAGATGTGATGAGATTTGGGATTAAAGGAAAGCTGAGTCCATGTTATATTGGACCTTTTGAGATCTTGAGCAGAGTTGGAGAGGTTGCTTACAGCCTGGCACTGCCTCCGATTCTATCTGGGGTACACAATATTTTTCATGTATCTATGCTGAGGAAGTATATCTCTGACCCTAGCCATGTCATAGCATATGAGCCTATACAGTTGAGGAAAGATCTATCATATGAGGAGCATCCTTTGCGTATCGTAGACTGCAAAGATCAAGTTCTAAGATGACGTACCATTCCCTATGTCAAGGTGCAATGGAATAATCATTCTGAAAGGGAGGCTACTTGGGAACTGAAGGAAGAAATGAAAGAAAAGTATCCACGACTATTTGTATCTTAAAATAGTTAATGATTGAAAACTGTTAGCTTTAGTTGATTGTTAGTCCTTGGGACAGAAATTTGGACCTTTAATTTTCTCTAATAAAAGTTATCAATTTCGAGGCCAAAATTTTTATAAGGAGGGGAGAATGTAATCCCCTAGATTTCTCAACTGCTCGTGAGAGTTATCACGGGGTCAGATGAAAGACTCCAGATATTTGAATTTCAAGTATATCTTAATTGCTTGTGAGAGTTATCACGAGGTCAGATGATAGACTCCAGATATTTGAATTCCAAGTATATCTTAATTGCTCGTGAGAGTTATCACGAGATCAGATGATAGGCTCTAGATATTTGAATTTCAAGTATATCTAATTACAGAGTCCCTTGATTTGGGGACTCTGCAATGCCTATAAAAGATGATGTGGAACCCTCCTTCCCATCATACGTGGACGCCCCCTTCTCATCATCTCCTCGTGCGGACGTTTCTTCCCCAGTGCGCCTGCCTCTGGTAAGTCCCCTGTCCATGCATGAGAGAGAGGATTGATAGAGAGAAGTTAAAAAAAAAAAGGAGAACAGGGAGGAGCCGGGTCATAGAACCCAGCTCCCTCCCCTTTCTATGTCGACGCTGGTTCAGGCCCGGCGGTGTGCCCACCGCCTCGCCGGGCCTGAGCTCCGGCCGACAACCCCACCGGCACCGGGGGCGGCGTCCGGTGGGGTGCCGGAGAACAATGAGAGAGAGAAGAGAGCGGAGGAGGGAGGGAGATGTGATCGGTGAGCAATCGACCGGCGGTCCGACTCTTGGTTCGGCCCGGCAGTGTGCTCGCCGCTTCGCCGGCCTGGCCTTGGTCGGAGACCTCCACCGCGCCGGGCGTGCATCCGGTGGAGGTCCGGCCGGCCATGGTGGCCGGCCGTGCCGCCGGTGTATCCTTAGCCACGGAAGACAGTGAGAGAGAAAGAGAGGGATAAGAGAGAAATTGGAGAGAGAGAGAGAGGGAGGGAAGGTCGACCTCGGCGATGGCCGGCTTTGGTCCGGCCAACAGCGGCCAGACCGATGCCATTTGGCCAGAATTGGCGCCGGCACCGTGGAAGACATGCGGGCGAAGAGAGAAAAGAATGCTTTAAAATGATAAATTGATGAGAGAGAAAGGGTGGGGGAGGCTGGCCGCGGCGGCGGCCGGCCACGGTCCGGCCAACGGCGCCGGACCGCCTCCAATTTGGCCGGCGGCGCCCTGGCCCCCGGCACGGCTTTCGGCTCCTCTATTTCTTTTGAAACAGAGGAGCTGGGTTAATAGAGGGTTAATGGGCCGTTGGGCCGTCTAATTTTTGGGCCTTGTTGGGCCGTCTCTGAGCCCAGTTTGAGCAGCATTTTGATCCTGTATCGGGCCGAGAATGGCAAAGTAAATATATGGCCCGAATCAGGATTGATTCTAGTTTCTGGGAATAATTTTATTTCCTTATTTGGGTGTATACATTGAGAGATATTCAAGCCCAAAGTTGGGCCCATGAAGTGGTTTGGATAGAGTTTAAGAATTATTTTATAATTCAGATTTTAGAAATTTAATAATGAAAAATGATTCTGTAGGTTCCCAGGAGTCCAATTAGCTGGGTTATCAAGTGAAATTCGTACTGTGGTAAGTAAGTCAAGTATTATAATTTTATTAATTATTTAATTTGTGAACTGTGAAATTACAGTTAAATATAATTATGTTAATTTGGCAAAATCATGTTATTACTATGATAATATGTAATCATGATAATGACAGTAAAACTTTATGTGTCGCCGTGGTTCTCATATGACAGATTATCACATGACAGATTCCACATGATAGATTATCATATGACAGATTCCACATGACAGATTCACATGACAGATTATCACATTATCATATGACAGATTATCACATGACAGATGACAGATACTGGTACCAGGACCCTTCCTCTTAGGGGATATTTAAGAGGGCTACACATGATATGTATTGTAGGGCCGTGGGACACATAAAGAAAAATAATGACAGTATAAACAATGTAATTGTTATTGAATTAAGTTTCAAACTAATTGATCTGATGACATGAACCTAATGATAGCCTGATAAATGAAATTTTGAAATTATATTAGGCTTACTTATTGAGTGTGAGCTCATAAAATTCTCATAATATTTTTCAGAGCCTCAGGAATGAAGATGGATAATTGAGATAGAAGGAGTTTCTATTAAGAAGACTTAGTTTTATTATATTGATTTAGTTCAGATTTGTAGGGCAGATAGCCCAAGACTGATAATTCTGGTTTGTAATAAATCATGGATATGGAATTTGCTTTATATTGATTTATGTGATAAGCTCAAGACGCCTTGCATGCCTGGAATGCGGCGGGTTGTCATCCTTGTTCGAATTTTGGGACTGGAGCGTGACAAATGTCCAACCATCATCATCATCCATTTTGTTGATGCGATAGATATTTGTTCCCATGTTCCTTGCAATGCTTTCATTCCGAGTAGTCACTAAGACTTTACCACTAGCACTTGCACTCAATAAAACATTTCTTAGTACGTCCTCCCACACATTTGCATTCCATACATCATCTAATACAATAAGGAACTTTCTGCAAATGACAGAGACAAGTATGCATACAAGCTCATCCTTACTTTCAGCCTTCCCATAATCTTTCCTGCCTTTCTAATTATCACTTTCAATAACTCTTTTGTGAAAAAATTTCAGAGACAAAAGTCCATATTCGTAGCGGAAAGTTTTCAATCATCCTTTCATCATTGTATATTCTAAGAGCAAGAGTGCTCTTGCCAATTCCACCCATTCCAGTAAATCCCAAAAACTTTACATTTTTGTCCATCTTCTGTGACTAATGACTCGATGAGACACTGGGTACCCTCCTCAATTTGTGTTCCAACAATGTCAGACTTAACTAACAAAGTTGTTGTTCACTGGTATTTCTTCAGTCCCTTCATCATGCGGGCAAGACTTTTGTAGCATAGACATTACTGATCTGTCCTCTTTAATTTCATCTAATCTTACATTGATATCTTTAATTCTGTTAGCTAAATCATGACAGAAATTTATATTGCTACAGCTAGAGCTCAAAGAAAGGGGATTGGCTAGCGACAATTTCTTACCCTCAATCTGTAGAGGTCCAAGATATCATCAGCATACATCACATCTTTGAGCTCTCTTACCCAAGTGCCAATCACTTGACTTTCAAACATTTTGCTTTCCGCATCTTCAAGCACCACTTTTATGACCACCAGCCTCCTTTGAAGGTTTTTTGAGTTCATCTTTTACCCCAGTACCTTGCATACCTCTCACTCAACAAACCCTGTTAGCTTGTTCAACAACTCTGGCACAAAGTCCTGTAAGATCATCCCCATTTCTACGGAAAAGTAGAAAACAAGGGGTATCTTTGGCTTCCCAGAGAATAGATTGCTCAATTTGATATGCAAGAAACCTCGCAAGCTTATGGATGGGGCTGAAGGACCCTACACTGTTGGTAGCTGCAATGTCCCGATCCACTGAAGTTAATCATTTGCTCACAGAAAATCTTGGCCAGTGGAATTACCATAGAAAATGTGGAAGGTCAACCACATATGTTGATTGAATTTTACCTGGTGTTGACCTGTGGAAACTTAAAAAGTTAGAATATAAAGCACTATTAATGCCAGGTCATGATTTAAACAACTCATTACACTACTTTAAAATTTAAATATAGCAACCCTTTTTTGCCGAAAGCATGGGAAATTTATTAAGTCTGCCGACGCTTTTTAAAAGCGTCGGAACAATTAACGCTAATTATATTAGCACGCCCCCCCCCCTTTCTCTCTCTCTCTATCTCTCTCTCGGGATTTAAGCGGAACGATTCCCCCTAATTAGTTTTTTTAAAAAAATTTAGTCCCCCCCCCTTTCTCTCTCTCTCTATCTCTCTCGGGATTTAAGCGGAATGATTCCCCCTAATTTAGTTTTTTAAAAAAAAATTTAGTCCCAGTCACGGCCCTCTCTCTCTCTCTCTATCTCTCTCTCGGGATTTAAGCGGAATGATTCCCCTAATTTAGTTTTTTTAAAAAAATTTAGTCCCAGTCACAGCCCTCTCTCTCTCTCTCTCTAGATTAAAAAAAAAATTTAGTCCCCCACCCCTCCCCCCCCCCGCCCCCCCCGCCTCTCTCTCTCTCTATCTATCGGGATTTATCCTCGCCCCCCGCCGCCTTAGCCTCATATAGCCCTAACCCTAATCACCCGCAGCCCCCCTCCTCCCCTCCTCCCCACCGGAGCCCGAGAGCCTCCCCACCCGCAGCGCCTTGCCTTTCAGACAACCCTAACATCAAAACCCTAACATCACAGGTTAGGTTTTTTCTTGTTTGGTTTCCTTTATTTTTTGTTTCCTCTCTGACTTGGTAGGAGGAAGCATGAATGGGACAGAACATGAAGTGATCTCACTTGCCATGCTTCTTTAACATTCTTCATCTCGGTTTGAAGGGTAGATTCGCTCAACGAGGGTTGAACTGCCAAAGAGTTATTTAAAGAGGTGGCAAGCATAGAAGGGCAGGTATTGTTTTGCTCGTCTCTCATAGTTCTTCTTTGATTTGTTCTTGTCGACTTTGTTGTTTGGTCTATTGCTTGTTTCACTAACCAGACAACCCTAACATCAAAACCCTAACATCAAAACCCTGTTGACCCTGCACGATCTGCTAAATTCAGTCAATGCTCTGTTTCATTGTATATCACCATTGTTAACCTTGGAAACGTTAGTTACATTCTTGTTGTCTTTCTTAGAATGCTAATATCTGGAGAAAAGCATACGACATTAAGGGGCTGGGTGATTGGAGGGAGATAGAGTCATTCCACAACTTGCAACAAAACATTGATGAATCCAAGATTGGAATTTATGTTTACTGGTATTTTGTCATGATAAGTTTTTGATGACTGTCTTTGCATGCGATTCTGTAATTTGGTTTCATATCTTTTTTTTTTTTTGTCCCCTTGTTTTGGGCTTGTTATCTCAGTGAACACCTGGACTAAAGATCATCTTGAAATTGTTGGCCCGTGTGCTGTCGAAGAGTGCTCTCGATCACCACCATGTCAAACCCATATTTAGAATTTCCACCATTGATTTTTTTTTTCTCACTCATGAGCAAGTCAAGTTGGGTTTGTGCCATCATGGATTTGTGCCAAAGCAACCTCAATAACATGTTCTCCTCAATCTGCGCATATGCATAAAGATCTTTTTCTTGCATTAATTACTTTTCCTAAGATGAGCAGCGTCAAAGTTATGAGTTAGATTACTACGGAATCTTTAAAGTCATATTATTTAGATGTGACTGGGTAGATATAAACTCATCAAGGGGTTTAAAGAAGGATAAATATGGATTTACACTTGTAAATTTTACAAGGTTGATACATACTGGTGCCTTATTGAAGGATGATCCATTCATTTTTTCTTCTCAAGCTCGTCAAGTATTTTTTGTACAAGATGCAAAAGATAAAGATTGGGCTACTGTTATTAAAACAAAACCGAGGGACTTATATGATATGGGAAAGCAGTTGGAAGATGATGACACTTATACGCATTCAATGCCATTCAATTTTGTACCGGTTGATGACATACATGCGACGGTATCCTTGGTTAGGACAGAATTTGAAGGAAATGATAATGCTTGATTCTTATTGTTGGTATTAAATTTTGTACTATAATGGACTTTCTTAGAAATTTTGTGATGCACCTCGGCCGTACTCTCAATATCCAGATTTCTTCTGGCTTATAAAAACTCTTTTGTTTCAGCCTTCTTTCTACCTGTCTGGATTTACTTTTAATAAGCATGATTGGTAAGTTTCATTCTAGAATTAAACTTTGTTTGTTGAATGGACTTAGATTCTTCTGTCATTCCATTTCTTCCATTAGGTGTTGATTTTAAGGTAAATATTGTTGACATTAGGGAGAAACGATTGAAGCTTGCAATCTGGGATACAGGTACAGGTACGTATTTTCTCATTTTTGTTTGAGACCTTAAATGTTGAAATTGGCAAGTATCCCATTTCAACATTTAATACAGGTACGTATTTTCTCTGTCCATAAAATTCTTGTTTTGTTTCCCACAAGCCTTGTTTTGTATCTAATGAGTTTGTTTCCCACAAACCTATGGCCTAACCCAAAATTAGTGGCTGATTTTCTTGATTGAAGAACGTCCTGTCATTCAAGCAATGGCTGATATTCTTGATTGAGGTGTATAGGTCATTGGCGTCTAATAACTTTGTTCTAATATTCTTAGCCACATTGCTTGTTTTCAAAGCCTATTTTAAGTTGTATTGCAAAGAGCCCAGGGAAAGATAGTCTGCCACCTAATATTTTCAAGATATGGTCATATTAGAGAAGAAAGAAAGTTTCAATTAGTAAGAGGAAGACTTGAGACAAATTTATCAACGTATACATATAGCACGTATGGAAGGAGAGAAGCTTAAAAAAAAAAATTACAATAGAATATCTGATTTTAAGTAAATTTTGGTGGGGGACAATTTCTCTCACACACTATTCTCAAAAAAGAAAAAGAAAAAAAAAATCTTATTTTCCTATTTTCATCTTTCTGACAGAACCTCATCTTGCATGTTCCTTTGAAACAAAATTCTATACGTTTGTGCAGACTACTAAATCATGGGAATGATAACACTGACATTACTCTCTAGGACTAGAAAATTGCACGATGTACTCAACATTGGAGTACATTGAGTCTCTCTTACGTTGTATGAGACAACAAGGGATGATTGATGTTCATGGTTGTTAGCTATACATCCTAGATTTAAAGGAAGCTCTGCAATTATACTATCAGGGTGGGCCTTAGTGCAATGGTAAGGTTGTTCCATGATAACCCAACTGTCATAGTTTTAAAATATGGAAGCTATCTTTCTACTCGTGTGGGATAAGGCTACGTACATTTAATCCTTTGGGGACTTCACAATGGTAGGAGCGCACCAAGCCACCTTTTCTGCAATTATACCTGCCTTTAAGGAAACACTGATTTTTAAATGAGAATGATATTATTATTAGTGCATTTCATATCACCAAACCAAGCTTTATTGTTTTAGGTAATAGTTCAGATATAAATATGCTTTTAGAATATGAAATATGGATGTAGTTTCTTAGATTGCATGCATGCATAATATTGTATTCACATGTTTGACATCTTCATTTCGATTTGCTAAACATGTCATCATACCAGCACATACATATAAATTTGCACTCTTTAATCTTCATCTTTCTCCTTTTTCTTACTTAGGATTCAATAAAAAAAAACTCACTCTTACCCCTTTGTTTAATATATATATATTTAATATTTATTTTCACTAACTCTTACTCTGATGTAAATGATAGGTGACATTATGCCGCGCTCACGGACAGAGGGTCGCACTTCTGCTTCATCACAGCAGGTTCATGCTGGTTCTTCAGCAGGTCCATCATCTTCTGGGCATCATGATCCTATTGTTGGTGTAGGAGGTCCATCTTCTGAGCATCATGATCCTATTGTCGATGTAGGAGATGATGAGCTACACATTCAGGTAATTTATTTTTTTATTTAGTTTGATAAATTATCTTTACACTTTTTACTATAGTTTACACATGCATATCTATTTTTATGCAGACGAATCTGGGAGGGTTACACGCAGACGCGGATCCATGTTAGTTCGGGATGTCTGGCAGATGCGTGAGGGTGAGCAGATAGTGGTTGAGTGCAATCAGCTGGGGCAACCAATTAAAAAAGCCGCTAGCTTATTGAGTTCCTTTTTAGGGTCAGTTGCACGGAGGCATCAGCTATGTCCATTAAGTTATGCAAAATGGAATGACATGCTTCCAACGTATAAAGTTGAGATTATACGAGTTGTGCAGGTAAAAATTTGAATCTAAATATTTCTTATTTTGTATACTTGTTATATTATGCTTTGTTTTATATTTTTTTAATTTACAAACAGCTTATTTTATTTTAATTAAGTCAATTATTAGACTTAACAATTAAATTGTTTTGCAGTCTAAGTTTGTACTACCTCCATCCACTCATGATTTTGTATTGAAGTCTCTAAACCGAAAATGGAAAGAATATAAGGCATATTTGAAGATGAAGTACAAGTTGCCGGGTATGACCGAGTAGCAAGTAGTTGGTACTTGTCCTCCTGATGTACCCCCTCATCAGTGGATGGAGTTGGTTCATTACTGGTTCTCCGAGAGGGGACAGGTATGTTGTTATTTAATAATTTAAGATACTTTAAAATATTTTTTTTTCAAAATATAATAAGTATATTTATTTAATTTTGCAGACATATTCTAATATTGGTAAAGCTGCACGAGCATCTCTGTCTGTTCCCCATACATCGGGATCCAAGAGTTATGCGCGAGTCAGACAAGAGTTCGTATGTTCCTTAAACTAAAAATTTATATTTTTTATATCAAATCATTTACTTGTTTCAGAAACTATAAAATTCAGAAAATATAAATTCAGGATTCAGTTAACACATTACTCAGCATATTCATTCTATGTATATAGCTTTAGATTGACATTAACGGTACAACATCTCAATTGAGAGTGATCTGGTTTTTGTTTGTTATTAGTTGTTATTAGTCCTCTTATATACAAAGGTTCGACGTAGGGAATATGTTAGAGGTCAATTTCATAGAGGAACTTTGTATAGAATATATGTGAGATGAAACGGCACATATATTGGTATAGTGAAATGAAACGGCACTTATCTTAGTTTCTCACGAAGCAGGAGTTCCTCTTGAAGTCTATCTTCCAATTCATTCTGAAGTTGTTCTGATTCAGCTTCAGCAATTGTTTTGCATTTCTCTTTCTCTATCTTCACTTGACATGCAATTTTTATTTTTTTAAATTTTCTGCAGTACAACCAGAATACGCAAGTATTTAACAAATAATGCTTTGCTTGGATAACATAATACTATCAAGGAATTTAAGGATCCTCAGGAACCAAATTAATTATCACTGAAAAGAATCCCAGAGCATTTTCTCAGAATTCTCAACTTGAGTCCCGAAGAGGCTCCCTCTTCTTCTTGATTCTACATGACAATACAAATCTACAACGACCACTTTCTCTATGTAGAAAAGCAAACTCTGTTGGTCCAGGATGTCAAATTCTTTGGATTTTGGTAACCAAAAACACTCACCATCATCTCAAATATATGATCTTGTGATAATGCCAACATTGATGCTTGATGTGCCTCTCAATAGGGTTGCGAATAAGTTGAACCAGAATTATAGGGCTGCGAAATAGTTGAACCAGAATTTGGCAGCTCAGGCTTGGCTTCTTATGTTAAATGGAAATATGATCTAGATTAGCTTAACTGCAAAATGTTCAGGCTTCATACATTTTCTAATGAATGGGCTTGAAGTTGAGCTCAGGCCTCCACCAGTTTTTGCAAGCCTAGAGCATTAAAATGGGGCTTGAGCTTAGCTTATTTCTCAATCAGATGAGCTTAAAGAAGCCTGTTATTAAGCTAAGCCTGAGCTAGTTGTGAATGGCGTGTCTACTTACAGCCCTAATTCTCAAGATAATATATATGGACAGCAGGAGCTGATAGAGTGCACAATCTTAATAGCTTCAAGGTTTGAAGTAGAGGAACATGAGTTTTGGGAGTTTGATAGACTAGTTGCTTTCTTTTGTACTGTTTCACCTTTCCTATGTCATTACCTTCCTCAGGGATCACCTAAGATCATTGCAATAGAAGAAAGGTGGCAGTACGGCATCTAAATTTCAGGAGGGACCTCCTGGATTCAAAATTTAAGATAGTTTTGGAAGTGGATAAAGTCATTACCATTTATTCACCTTCATTAGTTATAGCATAATAAGATGCGGATGTTAGTAAAAGCTTTTCTGCAAAGTCCTAAATAGTAGTATCTAATAGTTCCTCACTTCCCCTTGCCAGCTCCTCACATTCTTGCTGGTAACACATAAGAGAGCAAGACAATTAGGCCCCAGCAACTCCAGCTTATGAATGATAGGAAAACACATGAGAGTTAAAAATGAAAATGGCACTTCAAGAGGGGAAAAGTGGCATCAAACTTGTCTTCATAACAAGCACTTCATGATACAAGCACCAACATTTTACACTTAACTAAGCAGCTCATATAAATGAAACTGATGAAAAGAATGGGAAAGACAGGATTAATTTTGATGTAATTTTCAGTTTAGTCTCCGTCTTCTCCAATCTTTAGCAATGTTTCACATGTTTTTACATTGACATGAACAATGTGTGTATGTAGGTATAAATGCATGAACGGACAACTTAGTTTTATCAATATAAAATTTAGTTTTAAAAAAATGTAATATTTCTTGTAGATGGATGAGCATGGACGGAAACCTGGTGAGGTGGAGTTTTATCGAATGACTCATATTCACCGTGATGGCACTTTTGTCCGAGATGAGTCAAGGGACTTATATGTAATTATTTATTACAATTTATTTCATGCAACAATTTTAATTTGATTTTATTATTCAATAAGATCTAACTAATTTTTTTAAATTAATACAGGAAAGTGCTATAGCTCTTATTGCTGAGCGTGTTGATGACTCTATACAGAGTGGTCGTATTGAGGCCGACGTATTTACGGAGTTGATGGGGCCAGAGCACTATGGTCGAGTGAGGGGTTATGGAGTTGGAGTCACCCCACTCAGTTATCTGAGATGAATAGAAATGAACGTGTTGCTGCAGATTCTGCAGATGTTCAGACTTGAGCATGAATGGAGGAAATGCGACAGAAGAGTGCCAATGATAGAGCAGAGATGGAGGAGATGCGACAGAGGAGTGCCGCCGATAGAGCATCGATGGATTCTATGAGAGAGCACATTGAGCGGCTTACATCTATCGTACACATGTTTGTTCCACATCAGGTATATATATATATATATATATATTATTAATATATATTCTTATATTATATCAATTATTTATCTAATATATTGCAATTGATAGTTAAGCAAATTAATTTTTTTTAATTATTCTTATAGGCTCCTGGAGCATCAGATCGAAGCGGACAGGGTGACGATCTTCCTCCTACAGATCATTGACCTCACCTACTTTTATTTTAGATCTTCCATTTTATGTATTTTTAAATTTTGTTAAACTTTAACTTGTAACTCTCTTAGTTGATGCAATGAAATGTATGCAATGTGATTTTAAGAATGTATGAAATCCTCTCGTTATTACATTCTCATTATAGTTTATGTCTATGGATGAGAACTTGAGTCAGAGTATCTAATGGAAGCCTTGTGATGTGGTGAAGAACAATCCCAAATTTGATTATTCTAGTAGTTGATTTTGTTAAAAAAATTTATTGATAGTTTATCGGTGATTTTTTCCCTGTGCATCTGATGTTGTCTAAGAATTTTCCAGGATAATGAAATGGCTTCTTTTGCATGTCATGTTATCAAGCCAGGTTGTCTCGGCCACATTTTGGCATGGTAGGGCCTTGATATTCTAGAATGGTGCCACAGTTATATCAAGTTTGATGTCATGCCTTAATAATGTTTGATGGCTCATCAACAAAGAGATTGACTAAGGGGCTGCTTTCCTTGCTTCAGTTTTCAATTAATCAGGTCATGTCATTTTGCAACAGTTGGTATGTCCTGTATCCTTGTTTCAGCCTGATAGTGGTCCACAATAATTTTCATGTGTCATGAGCATATAATACGGATCATACTGAAGCATGTGGAGTCAAGTTCAAATTGCATTGCCTGCTATAAGTGAAATGTATGAGATGATTCTAATCAAATATGGGCAGAATTTATATGCAATGACAAGTATGTGTGACTCTTGAAAGTGCCTTTAGATACAGTTTCTTATCATTGGAGTCTCTAGATGAGATGTATGGGCTAAAGATGATGCTTTCTTCTCGTGTAAATGAACATAATTTTTTTTTGACTGTCACAGAGTTTGGAAAAGCTGGAGGAAGCAGATAATTTGTTCTTTTGAGCAGGTATTTATTTTGGGCGATCAGGTTTGTAGCTCGTGCGGACCTTCATCATCTGCATCAGTTCCTTGCTGGGAGGCAGTCCGATGCTCCGCAGGAGGCTCTTCAGGTTCTTGATATTGTCCTGAGGGAATTATCGAGTCAAAGGTGCCCTACCTTTTTTTATTTTTTTAACCCTATCTTGTCAGTAGTTACTGTTTGTTTACTTTCCCATGTAGGCTATTTGAATCCTTAGTAATTGCCCGCTGATTTCTTGAAAAAAAAAAAATCTATTTGGATGAAATCATTGCTAGGTACATATCTATTGGGAGATCCTTCTATTCTCCTGAGATCAGAAAACCACATAGGCTAGGTGATGGATTACAGTCATGGTGTGGCTTCTACCAGAGCATTAGGCCAACTCAGATGGGCCTCTCACTGAATATCGGTAAGAATCTGTTTGTTCCTTGCCATCCTATTCACTGCATAGCTTGAAGGCATTGCACCCTATATTTTTCATGATTGCTTGTGGCTGAGTATAAGCTTTTGGTATTTTATTTCCAGATATGTCATCCACTGCTTTCATTGAGCCACTCCCTGTGATTGAGTTTGTAGCTCAGCTGTGTTATCAAGACCATTGTCAGATGCTGACCATATCAAGGTATGCTTGAATGCATTCAGCACCATATCTTCCTTGACTGTTACTTTGTTTTATTTTTTATTTTTTTAAACTTGTTTTGCACTTTTGCTATATTAATGTGACTGGTGATGTACGCTTGGCATAAATAGAAAAAAGTTTCTCAAAGAACATAGTAAGCTACACGATGTATTGAAAAATCTTTGACTAGAGAACGACTATATGTGGCTCTACTGGCATTTGTATATTAATATCCTGGATTCAATGATTTTCCATTTAAACTGCAGCATTTAATGCTCTATCAAACATTCATGTATGGCTGCTGCTGTCAAGCAGATCAAAAAGGCACTTAGAGGTGTGAAAGTCGAAGTCACTCACAGAGGAAACGTGCGTGACAGCACGTTTGTAAATTTAGTTTTTTTAAAAAAAATTAACTGTTAATATGCCGACGCTTTTAATAGCGTCGGTAGGTTATAAAAAAGCCGACGCTTTAAAAAGCATCGGCTTGTTTAAAAGCCGACGCTTCAAAAAGCGTCGGCTTGCTTAAAATCCGACGCTTTAAAAAGCGTCGGCAGATTTATATGCCGACGCTTTGAAAAGCGTCGAAATAGAAATTGCCGACGCTTTTTAAAGCGTCGGCATATTTATTTTTACCGACGCTTCTCCAAAGCGTCGGCAAATTTCGTAACCACCCCCTTTCTCCCGACGCTTTAGAAAGCGTCGAAAAACAGTATCCCGACGCTAAAAAGCATCGGTAAATAACATAAAAGCATCGTTAAAATTGAAATTTACTGTAGTGTTAGTAGGTTGTAATATCCAAATGCTATTAGAGTTGCCCGACACTTGTTATCAAACTAGATTTAGTGCAATATTGTATTACGAGTATTTAAAACATACTTGTAATGTCCAAATGCCTGTGTGAGAACTCATGCTGGAAATTGTTTAGTTCTAAATCGGATTGTTTAGTTCTATATTGGATATGTACTATGAAAATCCTATATTTACATAGGATAGAGGAGGTCAAATAATAATTTTTTGGCTTAGCCTATTTGGATGAGGTCCTGGATTGCTGCAGTTCATTAGCCATGTTATCGACACTTTCTGACATAGTAGCCAAGACTCTCATAAGATTACATATGAACTGAGTTAGAGAAGAACAAAAACTGGGTTGTTCGGAGAGAAATGCTTTAAAATTTACAATTAATAAATACACATTTTGATGTGAAGTCACAAAATTTATTATTTACTTTCATCATACATGTTATAAAATTTACAGTCATCATACAATACACATAATTATATACAAGCTTTCTTATACAAAGTTATTATGTTGTAGCCTCAATCCTTTATTTAGTCGTATTAACTATGGCTATGTTGATTTTTTTCTCTTTTTTTTTTCAACTTTCACCTTTAAATTTGCCTTCCAAAGTTTTGCCTGATATATGTGCAAATAGAATAGCCAAATAAAACTAATTTGCTTATTTCTTTAACTCTTTTATTTTGTTTTGTGAGCTGTACTATTGTCAAGCTTAAAAATGTTAGATGAGTTAATCCAAGCAAATCAGGCCATATTGATTCCTTCCACAATTTTTATGTGCCATTCTGATTTGAGAAGGATCTTTCTTTTTGCCTCATTACACTGAGTAAAATAAAGTTTATCTTCATCATAGTGAGAGCAATATTAAACTAAAATTGTATCTAAACATTCCATCACCCAACATTTTGTATCACATTCAGAAGTTGGCACCATCCATGGTTTGACTCAATAAAGATATTGTTAGAGTTTGTTTTAGAATCCACAAGCTCAAGAAGGATATTTTTTCAATATCCATATAGAACTTTAAGCCTACTCCTTATGGTCTTAGAATTCAGAAGATAAAAAAGAAATATTTTCATGTCCTTATAGAACTTTAGTCTTAGTTCATATAATGCATTGTATACCCTTTTCTATATAAGTCCATCTAGCCTTAGTTTCAGGGCTTTTTGGATAACTTAGAGAGTTATTGTGAGAGTTTAAGAGTCCTAGCTATTAGGCATGAGCAGTATTAGGGATTTGTCAAAGAGAGTTTCTAGTAAGGAAACAATCCTTATAATTTTAGAACTTTTAAATATTTTGATAGAAGAATTTACTACTCTCCTTCACTCATAAATGTAGGCCAATAGGTTGAACCACATAAATCTTTATGTGTTTACTCTCTTGTTTGGTTTTACTCTCTTATCTTCCTTGCTGATCTTTCATTCCTTGCATGCCTTTATCATAACAAGTGTTATCAGAGCTTGATTTTAGAGCATGTGCTGGGGAGTTGAACTTCGGTAGATAGCTACAATATGGATCTTGAAAGAGTGTAGTTGATTTGCATGAATCATGAGGCTTCACTAAGCTTGAAGCAAGATAAATCTAAGATTAGCACAAATCTTAGCATACTTGATCCGTAATCTGGTTCGTTGCCCACAATAGGGACCTATCTCAATTCAACCAACAATCGTCGACGAAGGCGAAGGTGAGGAAGCCTTGAGGTTCTCCCAGGGACTCCTTTGGGTTGCCAAGGGAATCCAATACAAGCGAATGATGAAAGCTAAGCAATAAAGGGAGTTGATGGGTGATGGAGGAGTCAACATCATCCTCGCTCCATCAGTTGAAGCCACCAAAAGGCCTCAAATCTGGGTTCATCCTATTACGGATCCAGCACCCAATTAAGATCTAATAAGGGCATCGATGATCTTAGCTGGAGTCTTGGCTTTAATGATAGAGACCCTTTTTTTCAATGGTGGGAAGAGAGGAATCACAAGGACTCGAAAGTTGGAGGTCATAAAAAAAGATGGCTTTGCAACCACGTGATAAGGCAGAATCATAGTTGTTGCCTTATGACCAACAAATTTGACTGTTGGATCTTGATGTCTTGCTGGTGCTAGGTGTCATTAGAAGAGAAAAAGGTCATAGGTGGTCGTGTAGTGTGGTAAGGTCCATCACAACCTGACCATTGTAGCTTCAAGGTGATCTCATTTCTAGCGAGACCAAAGGCCGCTTGTGGCCTTGATGAAGGGGAGCGCATGTCATGATCTATCCTTCATCATGCCAGTAGAGTGCTAGTTTTCAAGCAGGAGCAGCAAAGGTGGCCTGCAGTGCCCTCTATGGTGGCCAATGGAGCTTCGATCAGCCCTTCTCTAATCCCTTATTTTTTCAATCAAAACAGGGGTGTTTCTTTCCCTACCATAATTCATCCATGAGCTTTGAGCAAGCCTTCAACTTGGTTCCCTCGGTAGTGACCATAGGAGGAGGATCGATGGTGGCTTCGTCATAGGCGACCGTGCTCGAGTTAGAGAGAAGAGCATCGACATGAGACTATCAGGCATTAGTGAGACATTGATAGTCATCATTGATGTGCTACTTTAGGGGTGAGGAAGAAGGGGAAAAAAAGAGCTTTTTGGTCCCATTTTGTTGAAAAAAGTGTGCTATTCCAGCTTCAATAAGTTTGGAATAAGCATGGGATAGGGTTATAATAACTTTGAAATAAGAAAAGTAATCATTTGAGAAAGGCTATTTTGGTGATCTCAATTGATTTGGTGGGTATCCAGTTAGTTGAAAGGCTTATTTGGAAAGCCCAGTTGGTTGAGAGACTTATTTGGAAACCTATTTGGTTAAGAGGCCAATTTAGTGAGCTCAGTTAGTTGAAAGTTTATTTGATTAGTTTAGAGCCTTATTTGATGAGTTTAATTATTTCAAAAGCCTATTTCAAATCCCATGAAGTGGTCTCGATGAAGTGGAGAGCATCCCAGGATCATCATGCCAATAGAGTGCTAGTATTCGAGTAAGAGCAGCAAAGGTGGCCTGCAGTGCCCTTTATGGTGGCTAATGGAGCTTCGATCTGCCCTTCTCTAATCCCTTATTTTTCAATCGAAACAAGGGTGTTTCTTCCCCTATTATAATTCATCCATGAGCTTTTGAGCAAGCCTTCAACTTGGTTCCCTCGGTAGTCACCATAGGAGGAGGATCAGTGGTGGCTTCATCATAGGCGACCATGCTCAAGTTAGAGAGAAGAGCATCAGCATGAGACTATCATGCATTAGCGAGACATTGGTAGTCATCATTGATGTGCTACTTTAGGGGGTGAGAAGAAGGGGAAAAAGAGCTTTTTGGTCCCATTTTGTTGAAAAAATGTGCTATTCCAGCTTCAATAAGTTTGGAATAAGCTTGGGATAGGGTTAGAATAACTTTGAAATAAGAAAAGTAATTATTTTAGAAAGGCTTATTTGGAAAGCCCAATTGGTTGAGAGACTTATTTGGAAAACCTACTTGGTTGAGAGGCTAATTTAGTGAGCTCAGTTAGTTGAAAGTTTATTTGATCAGTTTAGAGCCTTATTTGATGAGTTCAATTAGTTCAAAAGCCTGTGGTGAGCTCAATTAGTTGTGATACTTATTTGGTAAAGTTTAGTTGATTGAAAGACTTATTTGGTGAACTTAGAAATTTCCTATTATTTTGATGAAAGACTTAGTTCTTCGTTAGAGATAATGATGAAATTTAAGATTGAGAAGTTTGATCATACTAATAGCTTCAGCTTATGACAAGTTAAGATACATGCTATCTCGATGCAATAAAAATTGCAAAAGGTGCTACTCTTAAAGAAACATATACCTCCTAAACTGAAGAAGCAAAAGAAGAAAGAGATGGCTGCTAAGGCTTTAACTGCAATACAATTGTACTTATCTAATTAACTATTGCACAAAGTTATGGATGAGATGATTGCTTCGTTATGGAAAAAATTAGAGTCACTATATTTGAAAAAATGTCTACTAAATTATATCTGAAGCTTCGGTTGTTCACATTAGGCATGGCCAAAAGTGCATCTATTAAGTCTCATCTGAATGAATTTAATTCAATTATCATGGATTTGTTGTCAATTAATGTTAAGGTGAAGGAGAAAGATGAAGCACTCTTTAATCATATAGATATTTCAGAGGTACTTTGCTTTATTAAAAAATTCTCTTTGTAGAAGAGGTTAAAGAAGTCTTGTTCTCTAAAGATTTAATTGAGAGGCAGATAATGGATAATGTAAGTGATAGCTAGGGAGAAGGCTTGCTAGCCAAAGGGTGATCGAATAAAAGGGATTAATGGTGGAGACAAGTCCAAATCAAAGTCAAAGCATGGAAATTTGACCTACAACTATTGTAAGATGAAAGGGCACATTATGGCCGACTATTATAAGCTAAAGAATAAGTAGTAGAATAGTGATAATTAGGGTAAGAAGAAAGCTAGTAAGAGTACCAAGGCTAGTTTGGTAGAAAGATATTGTGATAATTTTGATCATGTTCTCTCTATGACTAGAGAAGCCAAATTAAAGGATGACTAAATTATGGATTTGGCTTGTTCGATGATAGATATATTAATAGGGATTGGTTCTCTACATATAAGTCCATTCAAAGCAAAGTTGTGCTGGTGGGCAATAATACCAAATGCCCTATTGTTGGAATTGCAATAGTTTGAATTAAGATGTTTGATTGAATAGTTAAAACTTTGTTAGATGTTTGGCATGTTTGAATCTGAACAAGAATGTTACCTCTCTGGGCACTCTTGATGATAATGAATTTATATTTGATTGAAAATAAAACTATGAAAATTAGTAGGTACACTCTTATTGTGATGAAAGTCAAGTAGTCTAAGAAGCTTTATGTGTTATAGGGTTCTATCATTATGGGTACTGTATCTAGGGGTGATAGAATTGAACATAACATGTGAATATAACTTGAACCCAACACGAAATAAGTGAGTTCGAGTTGACTTTAAGTGGTTCATATCACAAATGTGCCAACACAATTATGTCACGAAATCATTGTGTCATGTCGCAGGTTAACCCACCAACCCAAAAGTGACCAGTTTAGGTTCTATCTAGTTGATGACATATTAAGTGGGTCAAGTCGTGTCTATTAATGTTGAGAGAGTCATGTTGTACCAATCCAATATAATTTGTTTATTGAATGAGTCATGCATGTCATGTCATATTACTTGTGTAATAATTATGTTCTATTTGTATTTAAATTTTTGATATGATTAATTAATTATGTCATGTTTGTGTCGACTTATATACTATTATACCTTAGCTTTAATATAATACGAACACAATATGGAAACATGGATTGCCATTCCTAACTGTATCTTCGTCCTTCATGTTAGATTCATTGCAGCACACTTCTTTAGTTAAAACTCTAGGTAGTTCTATGGTTGAGTAGTTTAGTATTGGTAGGGATAGGCCAAGAAAAGAAATAAGGCCATCACAAAAATATGATTATAAAGACTTGGTACCTTATGCTTTGACAACAGCATAAGAAACAATTGATTTT
This sequence comes from Calamus simplicifolius, assembly GCA_900491605.1. NCBI lineage: Eukaryota > Viridiplantae > Streptophyta > Magnoliopsida > Arecales > Arecaceae > Calamus > Calamus simplicifolius. The sequence goes on from UESW01002151.1 coordinate 85,620, forward strand.
GATAAGTCTCTTTTAATAGTCAAGTTCAAGGATTGCTTACATTTGATTGTCATATATAGCATGAGAGATATACTTCATTGGAGGTATGTGAAGAAGGTCGAGAGAGATCTCAACTATCTTTTTAGTATCACTTATGAATTTAAGCCAATATGGAGATTTCTTAGAGTTTGTTTTGAAATTCACAAGCTTAAAAAGGATATGCTTGTCATATCTATGTAGGACTTCAGTCCTATTACATGTAGTCTTAGAATTTAGAGATAAAGAATATTTTTGTATCCTTATGAAACTCTAGACCTAATCCATATAGTATACCATATATCCCTCTTCTTTAATTATGAGCACATGTAACTCTGGCTTTCAAGGTATCCTAAATAACTCAGAGAGTTATTAATTGTGAGAATTCAAGAGGGAGTCCTATTGGATGTTAGAGGATTTAAAGATTTGTGAGTGTCTCTGATGGGGAAGTGATCCTCATAATTCTATAGTTTAGTGAAAAACAATCCTTATAATCTCTAAATATTTTGATAGTAGAATTTTCTACTCTTCCTTCACTCATGATCGTAGCCTAGTGGGTCGAAACATGTAAATCTCTATATGTTTGCATTTTTTTGTTTAGTTTTACTCTTTTGTTTTCCTCATTGAACATTTGTCCCTTGGATGCCTTTGACATAATATGTAATACGTTTCTTTTATCTATCATGCCACAATCCTAGTCATAAATCAAGAATATGACACAGCTAATAATCCTTAATGTGAATTTCTTGTAATGTGCAAGGCATTCAAAAATACCTATAACCAATTCATATGGATGCATTTTATAAAGTTATATTCACCTCAAAATTTACCAACCGTAATTGTCATCAAAACCACCACTAAATTTTTTCTAAGCATTGAATTAAAAGAAAGCACTTCAACTTCTCAATAAATAAAAATCCCATATGCATAACTATCTAAATAACATTAGGTTACCATAACTTTCATTCTAGATCAAACTATCTATTATTGCGAGCAACCTATACTAATTTACAATCACTCTAATTTACAAACTCTTCTATGATCAAAAGCCTTAAAGCACATTTCCCCAAAATGTCAACCCATCATCCTCTAAGTCATCATATTTGTAAAAACAAGAAAAATAATTTAATGAGCACAAATGCCTAGCAAGTATTAATAGACCCACCCATAAGTTAATTTAAATCCAATTGTATAAAGAAACATAGTAAATTTCATAAATGTTTAAAGGTTCCAATAATACAATCATATACACATTATCAATCTAACTATAAACAATTAATATATTGACCACAAAATTTTATTTGATTTTAATTCAATCGTTTTACTTTTCGCAATATAAAATCTATTTTGCTAACCCAGTATCGATGGTGCCTACCTCATGACTAGGCTATCATGTTTCAGCTCATGAAAAAGGTGATACTCTTTTGTCACATTCTAGTTTATGATGGAGCAACATCTTATGTCATATTTTTTTATCCAATAATAAGCATTTAATGAAGCTAGTTATCAATAAACATGCACATGTTATTACCGGCTTAACATAATCATACCAATCAACAATTATATAAGAATAGGATTCATAACACAATTAAGATATCAATTCCAAACTAAACTCTATCTCAATTTCAAGTAATAATTTTAGTCATAAATATTACAAGGATAATTTCATTTGAATATCCAATTTATATGAACAATAATTATGTATACAATATATTGATTCCTTTAAAAATTTAAGGGAGAAAATAATCCAAAAGCATGCAGGCATTCATCATGATATATTTTTAAATAATTTTCTAAAATTCTCTAAAATTTGCTTTCCTAAATAACCATCATCCAAAGCAAGAAATACCATCCCAAAGGTCAGTTTACTCACCTATTTTCTTTTCTTCCTTGGTTGGGATGAAGAGCAGCATGAATCCAACAAGAGGAGAAAAAAAGAAGAAATAAGGTCTTTATTATCTCCTTTTCTTCTCACGGTGTGCGTGTGTGTGTGATAGAGAGAGAGAGAAGAAGAAGAAGAAGAAGAAGAAGAAGAAGAGGGTGAGTGAAAAATTTTCTTCTCGTATCTCCTTTCTAGCAACCGATAAGATGAGGAAGGGCGTGAACAAGAGATAGAGAGAGGAAGAAGAGAGTAGGTGGGCGAGAGGGGGGATCTGAAGAAAACGAGGAAAGATGAGAGAGAGAGAGGAGATACAGAGAGAGTGGGAATAATTGATGAGCAATAAACGGCCGGCAACAAAGTACAAAGTCGCTTGAAGTCTTCGCATTCTCTTGAAGGTTACGTGTGGCGGTGTGGGGGATGTTTTTTTTTTTGTACAATTTTTATTTTTAAGTCCACGGTAATGACCTGCGGTGGGGTCTTCCACGTAGGGGATTGGTGTTACGTTGGAGAAGAGGGAAAGGAAAATAATTAAGAAAGCCAAAAAAAACACACTCAACTAAATCAGGCCTTCTTCCATCCCATCCATCTCTTTCCCAAGCCCACCGGTACGTCATCCAACCTCTCCCTTCCACGCCACCAGGCTGGACACCCCTCAACTCTCCATTCCATTTTGATTCCTTCCAAGACTAAGCATCCTACTTTTGTTCCCCTCAATGGAACCCATCTTCGCCTTAGCTATTGAGATCCTTCCTTCTTTCATCATAGTCACCAACTTTCTTAAGTGAAAATGTAACTTTCTTGATTATTGATATTATAGTTCCAACCAGAATTGATTATCAAATGGCACAACTAGGTCCTAAGCTAGCATCAACACTTGTATTTGTTATATTAAAGGTTTGTCTATAAGTTATTTCTATCTTTTGAGATTTGTCTCGGCAGTCTTATCATGATTAATTCTTTAAACATCATAAGTGTGAAACCTTTGATATCCATTGGCAATCTTAGAGTGAAGTCTTAAGAGAGAAGTTGGGCTGGATTTCTCAAAATAGGTTTTTTCTTGAATTTTTCCTACTTTTTTCTCCTCTATTTATTTGATTGTTTGATGTTGACATTATTTTCTTTTTTCTAGGTTCAAGGGGTACCTCCTAGCCATTTATTTTATTTTAAATTGGAAAATGAAAATCAGAGACTCCACCAATGATCTATTAAAAATTTAGAAGATCAGAACATATATACATAAAAAGATGAAGATTGAGAGTTAAAAAGAAAAAAAAATAAAAAAAAGGAAGAAGGAGAACAAGAAGGAAGGAAAAAAAAACTACAAGAAAGAGAAGCCTCATCTTACTTATCCACTAACTATATGTTTAATAATATGCTTTTGATAATTTTCTAATCATTTAAGACCAATAATATATTTGAGCAATAGATTTTCTTGCTTTTCCTTAGCAAATATCACTCACTCATCTATTTATAGAACTTTGAGATTATTTAATTAAAAAAAAGAGAAGGTATTAGATTTGAAGAATGACTCATGCTCAAGAGTTGTGATTTAAAATAGATTGAGAATGATTTTAGTTTCTATGGATGATTGATTGCGCAAAAGGCACTTTTGCAAAAAAAGAAAAAAATGTGTTCTCATCCAGAAATATGGTATTAGTTCTCTTTAGAAAAATAAAAAATATCTAATAAATAATTAATTTGATTTTTAGATTGGACTGGTTGACAACATACTCTACTACAGTGAGTCAATTGGAGTTAGTTTGTAGGCAATAGAGAGTTTCTTTTGCCAAAGACTATTTCAACTTTCAATCTGATGCATTTTTTTGACTGATTTGTTGAAGTCCTTCCATGCGCCGTTTTGTTTGTCAAGCTAAATGATGTTCAGTGACTGTATGTATGTAACCTTTGAAGGTGAGAGAAATTGAGAATATAATAATTACTGCTAATCTATATTTTATTAGCATGCTTTATATAATATTTTTAAGTGTAAAATTGGCATGTTACATAAATTAAATATTTATTGGGCCACACTAGGTTATTATCAGGCCAAAATCATTTGAACCTATTAGCTTATTAAATGATTCGATCAAGATTAAGCAGTCAAGTTGCTAACCTTGAACCTAGCACATTTCATAATTTATAGTGGGATTGACCTGATTTATTGTATGAACTTAGATGTGTCCTATTCAAATTTTATGTTGAATTTTTGAATCTTCTCCGAAGATAAGGTTAGAATTGCCAACCTTTTTAACTAAACCTTGCCTAAATGAATGAGCTTGATCAAGTTAATGTCAGGCATGCTTCAGAAACATGCCTCCTCCTGATGCTAATATTTAGTTCAAACTTGGATAGGGTAATGAGCCATCAGATTGAAGCTTAAGGTGGAAAGCCGATGAGAGGATTAGAGAGCTTGGAGCTTGTAATGGATACCTTTACAGGATAGATGTGGTAGAAACATAGCATGATCCATGAATCTGATTTGGATCGATCATAAATTTTTTTTTTTTTACTTTTATGTCCCGAATATGAAATAATAAATCCAAATTGACTCAAAAATTTTAGGATCAAATCGAATTGGGTCTTGAGTAACTTCAAATGATCCAAAAATGATATTTACTAGAAAATGTATAATCTTTGATCACTACTTGTAATTAGTTGTTTGGGTATGAGGGTGATGTATATTTTAATTCTAAATAGTATTATATAATTTTATGAATTATGAATTAGATTGTTTGCATGGTTAATATTTTAATACTTTATATTTTTGATATATATAATATAGTTGATACTAAAGTGACTTAATAAATGATGAAATTAGAAGTATACATTTTCAAATTGAGTGTTATTAAAGGATTGGCATTAACAGCTTCAAACATCTAGGAGGAAAAGATAAAAGAATAGAATTATAAATTAAGCAATGAAAAGTGTTGTTATAATGAGCATTTTGTATACCAACAAACTTGTTTGTGTAAAATAAAGTTTTAGGATTATTTACACATGAATTCTTTATTTGTAATTTTGTATTATAAACTAATTATTTAGAAGAATTTATGATGTACAAATTTGTCGCATAATGAAATTTGTTAAGTGCAACAAAATATCTATTTGCTGAGAACAGTGGATATAACAACATAAAGTATGCATGTAACACCATACTTGTACATGTTTACAAAACAAAATTTCAGCTACCCCATTACAAGAATGCATCATCCAAAACTCCTTTACTTGTTGGAGTATGTATACCAAGAAAATAGCACTCTACCTTTAGTCAACCGTATTAAATGAGAAATTGATTCAATAGAGAATTTTGAACTCAAGGAAGCCAAACGAGACATTGGGCCCTTCGATGTCATCCAAGCTGGATCTAAGTCAGATTGAGAGCTGCTAATTTTGTAAGTTGCAGCATCATTTCTTTCGAGGGCTCCAACACGTCGACTATAACCTAACCTAATGAACCAAGCTCAATCCGACACTATGGCACCTCAACTTGGTTGGATCGAGACCCGATTCGATCTGATACTTTGAATTCTTGACCTAGGACCTGGGAAGGGAACTTTCCTCTCCTCTCTGATCTCCTCCGACTCCCACGCACGGGCTTCTTCAGGAACCACCATCCTTCGTCGATGACAACCTCTTCCGGTGGCCTTGTCGGCGCCTTCACCTCTCCTGTATGTGCTTTCTTCGAAGGTATCCAGGCCCGATCTTTCTTCGATTTTCTTTTCCTTTTGTGAGAGTGCTGTGCTTGCTTGTGATTTTGAGAAAGATGTTGGGATTTCTCTGTGCAATGTGATATACATCAAATTTGTGAAGGAAGATGCATAATTTTGATGAATGTGTCATCTTCTTAGGATGAGAGAGTTTGAGGGGTGAATGCATTTCTGGTGTTATTTGTGTTTTTAGAATCTCAGTTACGATGATCATGATTCGTAGGATGATGATTTTTTGGTCCAATTTTTTCCATCCTCATTTTAAGGTTCTGCTTGAATGGGTAAATTTGTTGTCATTTAGGATCGTTTTGTCTTGCAATTTTTTTTCTGAGTAATTCTAAGAAGGAGTTTGTTTTCTTGTGGCTAGCCACAAGTTTAAGTTTTGGTTGTGTTTGAATGTGTTAGATAAGGATGAGGAAAAGATAGTACTCGGGATGATATTATCTATTTGAATGTATTTGAAAAGATGTTGTGGCATGCATGACACTTTCCTTAAAAGTAGATTCAAGCCTCTCGAGATAATATCTTGGTGCAGAAGATCAGAGCACGACTACCCTCCAAGATATAATTGCAGCGAGTTTCTAACAGGCGTGCACACTCCAATGTCAGAAGAGGATGAACAACTGAGATAAAATGAACCATGAACTATGGTTTAATGTATTGTGGGACTCCTACAGTATTAGAAGGGTATTGTGATGCTAACTAAATTTCAGACTCTGATGAGATGAAATCCACTAGAGGATGTGTTTACCCTTGGAGGAGGAGCAGTGTCATGAAAATCATCTAAGCAAACATGTATAGCTGGTCTACAATGGAATCCGAGTTTATTGCCTTGAGAAGACTGGTATTGAGGCCAAATGGCTCAGGAATCTTTTGATAAATCTTTCCATTTGGATGAGACCAGCTCCATCTGTGTCTATACATTATGATTGTCAGGCTGCCATAGCTAAAGCTAAAAATAAAATTTATAATGGAAAGAGTAAACATATATGTCTAAGACATAATATTGTGAGGCAGCTTATTAATGATGAAGTAATATCTTTGGATTATGTAAGGTCAAAGTTGAATTTGGCCGATCCTCTGACTAAGCCTCTAAGAAAGCTTATGAGCAATACATCAAGGAAAATAAGATTACACCTAGATCAAGAGTTGAAGTGATGGTGACCCAACCTTCATGAACGAAGATCCCAGAAAGAAGGTTCATATGGAAAAAAATGTACTGGACAACTTGGAGTATACTATCATAATATTTATATTGTGAAATCCCTTTCTATGGTGTGAGATAATATTCTGCAGTGTTTATGTTGAACTAATATGTGAAGTTCTTAATGGATGTCATAGCCTAATTTGGGTGGTATACAAAACTGCAGTGTATACTTGATGATAATCTACCTATATGAGTATGAAGGTAGTGGCCACTTCCTATGAGACTTGGGTGGGATCTCTAGAGCACTCATGAATATCCAGGTAGACGCATGGCTGAAATGCATCAACCGCTTGAACAACCAAAATTTGAGAGATGGAATGTGAGTTATAAGTCAATGATCTAATAAAATAAGGATTGGTTTATAAAAACTTAGTTTCACTAACCTTTTATGGATTACACTTTTTTTTCTATGCCTGGTTCATAGTCACATAGACACCATAGCTTATGCATTTCGTTCTTATAGTTCCTTCAAAGTTTGTCTTGTCTTCTTTTGTATATTGAAATAGTGAGGGGTTGTTAAAATTTTAGTATATTCCAATATCCAAAAGTTTCCTCCAAACCAATATCCAAAAGTTTCTCTCCAAAAGCTTTTTCTCTTTTGTCATGAAATCACTCTTTTAGTCCCACATGGAAAACATAACAAATCTTACTTTTACTTATATATGTGCTACATTCTTTCTTTGTTGAATGGTTGTGAGAAAGCTTACGCACGCGAGCTGGACCAAGCCCAATGCAAATCGGTGAAGCCAATTTTGAAAACCTATTAATTGGGCACGTCGCATGTGTTCATCGCGCATAGGGAGGTGCAAATCCCGTCCTTTGGCTCTCACGGATGCGCACATGATAAGAAGATTTTTTCTATGGGATGTCGGTGTTGAAATTTATGATGCATATTTGCAAGAGATATTCACCTTAAAGGCCATATTATTATGAATGATAAATGATTTTCCTATGTATGAAAATTTGAGTGGCTAGTGTTAAAGGTTATTTGGCTTGCCCAATTTGTGTTGAAAATACACAGAGTGTATACTTGAAATATAATCAAAAAAATGTGTACCAAGGTCATAGAAGTTTTTGCACAGAAATCATCCATATAGAAGAGCAAAAAAGGCTTTTAATGGTTGTCAAGAGTTTGATGCTGAGCCTAAACCTTTAACTGGAACCAAAATTTTACAAAAGGCCAGAAATATTACTTATGTGTATGGGAAAAAGCAAGCAAATACAGTGCATGTTGAGAAATCAAAAAAGAAGACAAGGTTTTAGAGGCAATGTCTAAACTTGCATGGAAAAAAAGGTTAATATTTTTTTATCTTGAATATTGGGAGTTTCTTCATGTACATCATGTATTAGATGTGATGCATATTAAGAAAAACATATGTGAGAACATCATAAAAACCCTTCTTGATATACCTGAAAAGTTAAAGGATGGACTAAGCAGTCGTTTAGATCTAGTAAATATGGGAATTCAAAGTGAGCTACAGCCAATAGTGGGTAAAAGGATATATTTGCTTGCTGCAAGTTACACACTTTCTAAGGCTGAAAAATCAAATTTTGCAAGATGTTATCTACACTTAAAGTTCAGATGTATACTGTTCTAACTTAAGAATTATGTTTCTATGGAAGAATTAAAGCTTTATGGCCTAAAATCTCATGACTACCACACTTTGATCCAACAAATTCTTTCATTGGCATTACGAGGATTGTTGAATAGAACATGAGATCCACAATAACTAGACTAAGTTTGTTCTTTAATGCACTTTGCAACAAAATTGTGAATACTTGCAATCTCAGTTTGCTACAAGAAGAACTTGTGAAGACTTTATGTTTGATGAAAAAGAATTATCCTTCGTTTTTTGACATAATGGTTTATTTAACAGTACACCTTGTACGAAGTCCAGTTATGCGGATCAATCTATTTAAGATGAATGTATCCTTTTGAAAGATTCATGAAGATCATAAAAGGATATGTATGCAATCGTAATAGGCCAAAAGGTTGCATTGCAGAATGTTATATTGCTGAAGAAGCTGAAGAATATTGTTTGGAGTACTTGTCAAATATGAAAGCTCTTAGGATCCCATCAATGAGAAATGAGTGTGGTGGTCAACACAGTATTGGAAAACCACTTTCTGCTTCTCATGTATTTAGAGCTGATGTGAAAGAGTTAGAGCAAGTACATCTTTATGTATTGAAAAATACAACAGAAGTTAAGCCTATGTAGAGTAAGTTAGACCCATCACATGTTATTTGAGTCTCATTAAATGTTCTTATTTTTAAAGTATGTGGTCATATCTGAATAAGTTCTAACATACAGGCAACACATGGAATAATTGAAGGCAGCTAATCCAAATAAAACAAGGAGACAAAAGTGGCTTCAGGATGAGCATAATCAAACTTTCATAAATTGGTTGCTTGAAAAGGTATATGACTATGTGGTTGGCATCTTCTAGGAGATCATCATTTGTTTATACTTAACTATCATTTATGTTGCTAAATCTTAAAAATGAATGTAGGTTGCTTCTGAGATTAAGGAATCCAATAACGTAATTTTTGATATGCTGAGGTGGATATCTCATGGACCCCAACCCCAAGTGAAAGATATGATGGATATCTTATAAATGAAGTTCGATTTTACACTAAAAAACGTGATAGTACAAATGTGTTCAGAATAGTGGTGTCACCTTAACTATTAAAATAATGCAAGTGTCTAGCTCGAAGGACAAGAACCCAATAATTTCAAACATGTCCTTTTATGGGGTTCTTCAGGACATATGAGAACTTGATTATATTGAATTTAAGGTGGTAGTTTTTAAGTGTCAGTGGATTGAGAGCTTTAGTGGAATTAAAGAAGACGAAGATGGATGCACATTGGTTGAACTTACCAAAATTGGACATAAGTTAGATTCTTTTATTTTGTCTACTAATGCCCAGCAAGTGTTTATGTAGAAGATGAAAATGATCCAGCTTGATCGATTGTAGTTTCAAACTCAAGGCACATGTTTAATGATTATTCAAATGATGATGAGTTAGGTGATATGGTATTAGAACATTGTGTTATCAGATCATTGCCTGATATATAGTCTTTTGATATTATGGGTGATTCTCATCTACCTTATGTGCAGGATGATAGTGACGGTACTTGGATTGCCAATAATTAACATAAAATGGTAATAGCTTTGTTAATCATATATTCGCTTGTTTTTATTATTTTATTATATTTATTTGTATATATTATAGTTTTTGTTAAAATAATGATAATTTACTCTTATTATACATGTTGCTGACTGCGAATGAAGAACCTATGTTAAGCGCGGAAACGGTCAAAAGAAGGGGTCCAACAACTATGCTAGAGTAATAAAAGCTAGGTATCATGGAGAAGTAAAGAAGGTGACTTACAATAGAAGAGGACAATCTTTAGGATAGGTTAATATGGAAATGCAAAGTAATCAAGATGTTATTAGAACCACTGTGCCTATTAATTTTGAAAATTGGCTTTCAGTTCCTAAGGAACTAAAAAATAAAATTTGGATTCAAATAAATGTGAGTTTTTTCTTAATTTTTTTAATTAAATTTTGATTTATTAGTATGCTCTTATGTATTTCTATGTTTTTTAGAAAGCTTATAATGTGCCAGTTGAAGGAAAGAAATATATTTTGTCATCTGCTTGTACAAAATGAAGATAATTTAAGTTCAAGTTGAGGACAAAATTCTTGAATCCATTGGAAGATATGCGACCCTTATTTGACAACCCTCCTAAGAACTATCCATTCATAAAAAAGATGATTGGAATGCCTTTGTCAGTAGGTACAGTTCTCTAGAATTTGAGGAAAGAAGGTTGCAAAGTGAAAGAGCAAAAAGCAATGAGTTTCGACATCATTCATCTAGGCATGGATTTATTAATGTGGAAGAAAAGATAGTAAGTGATAAATATTTAGTTCTAGTAATTATTAGTTAATTTTTTATTATTATATTTATTGTCTAATAATTATAGAAAAAAGAGATGGGCATTGATGAAGACATTGGACGAAGTGTTGTATGGAAAGCTGTTTATTCAAAAGGTGATGGTTCTGATAGTAAAGTCATCCAAGAAGTCATACAGAAGATTGTAAGTAAATCTGTTATTGTTCATTTAATAGCTAATTATAGATTCTTTTATAGCTTCCTAATGTATGGTTCGTTTTGTCTACATATCAGGATGAATATACAATGAAGATGAAAATGGATCAATACAAGAATCATGACAAAAGACATACTACGATTGGGAAATCCCGAACATGGTGGTCGAGTAAGGGGTGTTGGAGGCATGGTTACCCCTAAAACCTATTTCAATCTTTCGAAAAGAGCAAAAACAAGCGAACTCTTACAACATTTGTTAAAAGAACAAAAAATATGAACCAACAACAAAGAGAAGTGCAGAGGAAAGAAAATCATTACTTGATCAGCTACATTAACTTCATGAAGAAAATACAAAGTTGAGAGAAATTTCAAAAATTGTACAAGTGCTCAATATGTTTCAGACAAAGGTAGCTGCTGCTTAGTTAAAAAATTGCATCCAAATAAAACTGTTGATAATTCTGATACAAAATGATGAAAATATAGAATTTATTGCCATTGGACAAAGAAACATATGCAAAAGGCATGTTAATATTTACTTATTTTTGTAGCATTTTATTTAAATTCATAGTACTTATATTTTTTAATGTTATTGCTTTGAAGGAAAACCATGCAAATTGGCAGTAGAATCTATTAATAATATAATTGGATATGGTATAGTGATTGAGAATGTAGAACCAAACTATGTTGTACATGGAGTTTCTTTGAGTATTCATAATTATCGTATATCTATTGATGTTTGTTTTGACAATAATGCTCTCCTTCCAATAACAATTGGTGATGATCCTGTGAAAGTTAAAGATTTTATTGGTTCTCACGTTGCATGGCCTCGATCATTAGTTATTGATGATTAAAGAAAGGTATCTGAAACCTTTTAACTTATCTTTAAATTTGATTAATTTATATTGATAAACTATTTGTTATGTAACATATGTGAATTAAATTTCATTATTATGAATATGCTAAGATTGTCCCGCAAAAATATAGAAAACAAAGAAAAGGGTTCATGAGTTTGTCATATTTAAAGAATCACATTGCAAAAAGTTTGAAAGATACAAATACAATAATTATGGTATTGGATGTTGGTGTATTTTGTCATGAATGGGTTTGTTATATTATTCGAGAAGATATCGATAACTTTTGCTCAATGGATAAGATTACTTCTAGTTGTATTATGCTATATATGAGGTAATAAGATATTTTATATTTTTTGCGTTTCATATGCAATTACTATATCTTACAAGTTTCTAATAAAAACTATGGGATTGAATAATTGATTTGTGTAGCTATTTGTACAACCAACTCAAGAAATCAAAACTGCTCAACATTATGGCTTCATAGACCCTGGTACACTCTAGAGCACGATCAGATTTGATTGCTAAAAAATTAGAGCGTTGTTATGTGGATCAATTGTTTCTAGCTCCTTATAACTCTAGGTAAGTAATTTTTTAATGAAAATTGATACTTTTGATATTAAGTTGTTGATTATTGTTATTATGTTTATGAAGGGATCACTGGTCCTTGATGGTTATTGACCCTCATGGGACAAAGTGTATTTTTGTGATTCTATTGGACGTTCAGTGGAAAAAGAATTGAAAGGTGTTATTAATACGTAAGTATTTATTTCTTTTTAATTTTACAGTAAATTGCTGGATTATATCATTCGAGTATCATACTATTATTATACTTTGTTAAATTAGTGCACTCAAAATATACAATGCTAAAGCTGACCGAGTTGCAAGAAAAATACTTACTTGGGAGTCAATTAAGGTATATTGAGTTGCATATTCTTTTTATTAAATCATAAAATTAGATCTTATTTGTTTGAATCTTATAAAAACTTTTAAATTCATTTTTCAAGTATCCAAAGCAACCATCAGGTGTTGAATGTGCTATTATGTCATCATGTATATGAAGGAGATCATTGAAAATTATATCATTTCAACCGATGAAAAGGTAAGTTATTATTGCATAGATGATTCATATAAGTAGTACCTTTTATGGTTTTAGATTTTTATATCATGTATTATTTAGTGCTCTTTTTATGAGTAACTTATGTGAAAAGGTTTGTTATTATTGCGTACATGATTCATATAAGTAGTACTTTTAATGGTTTTAGATTTTTATCATGTGTTATTTAGTGCTCTTTTCTGATTAACTTATGTATATATGCAGTTTGGCGAAAAAAAACTTATAAACAAGAAGAGATTGATATTATGCGCGGAGAATGGGTCGAGTACTTTAAGGTTTTATTGAAGAAATGTTATGTGGAAACATTTATTGAAGTTTGGATTATCTTAAAATATTATGGATATTTGTATGACAGTATTAGATATTTAAATTCAATATATTTGAGGTTTTTTGGAATTGAAAGTATATTTTGTACAGTATTGGATATTTCAATTCAATATTTTAAGATTTTTTGGAATTGAAAGCATATATTGTATGACAGGATTTGATATTATACTACGTTTTTAATATAAAAATGTAGTCTAAATGTACATAATAGACTACATTTTCTGATAAAAATATAGTCTAAATGTATTTAAATACTATGTTTTATTAACTTTTAACTACATTTTCTGATAAAAACGTAGTCTAAACGTATTTAAAGACAACATTTTATTGACTTTTAACTATATTTTCTGATAAAAACGTAGTCTAAATGTATTTAAAAAAATTTTTATTGACTTTTAACTACATTTTTTGATAAAACGTAGTCTAAATGTATTTAAAGACTATGTTTATTGACTTTTAACTACATTTTCTGATAAAAAATAGTCTAAATGTATTTAAAGACAATGTTTTATTGACTTTTAACTAATTTTCTGATAAAAATAGTCTAAATGTATTTAAAGACTACGTTTTATTGACTTTTAACTATATTTTTTGATAAAAATGTAGTCTAAATGTATTTAAAGACTACGTTTTATTGACTTTTAACTACATTTTTGATAAAAACGTTGTCTAAATGTATTTAAAGACTACATTTTTTTGACTTTTAACTATAATTTTTGATAAAAACATAGTCTTTTGTACAGTTACAGACTATATTTTCTGATAAAAACATAGTCTAAATGTATTTAAAGACTTTATTTTTTCAACTTTTAACTACATCTAAAAACGTAGTCTAAAAGAGAAACATTTAACTACATTCACACTTTTAACTACACTCACCTAGACTACGGTTTAAAAAACGTAGTCTATATAAAAGACTATGTTTTTTAGACGTAGTCTAATTAAAAAATCGTTGTAGTGGGAATTAGGCTCTTGAAATCTGTGGATCTTTTGAAGGGCCATTGTTGTTGATTAATCTTGGAGAAATGGGTGAAAGTGATTTTCGCCCTTAAGTTCTACATTGGAGGTTGGGCTTACTCATCCTACATTACTTGTTTCCATTTAGAAAGGATATTTGTATATAAACTGGATTTCACATGATAAATTAGATCATTCAAAAATTCTTTAAAAATTCTGTCATGTATTTCAAAAGCTCAGTGTCAGTGAGAATCATTTTTTCTTTGATGCAGTCCAATATGGCTACCCTCAGAAATATGAAAATCAAGACAACGGCTTGCAAGTGCATCCTTAAGGAGCTTCATTCTATGAGAAAGAGGCTGCAAAAACTGCAGACATGAAGGAGAAAGGTGCTGACCCTTATGATCTTAAGCAGCAGGTATCTCTGAAAGCATGCCTTCACTACAGTAAATACAAGGGATAACGATGCTTTTAAAGCTATTTTCCGATGCTTTTTTAGCGTCGGTATATAGCCTTTTGACGCTTTTAAAAGCGTCGTTAGGAGAGGGTGGAGAAGAAGTTTGCCGACGCTTTAGAAAGCGTCAGTAAAAACTGTGCGACTATAAAACATCGTTGTTGCACGCTTTAAAAAGCGTTGGCAACTATTACCCTCCAAAAAGCCCACCCTCCACCCCGCCCCCAACAAAAAAAAACCCAACCCACCCCAGCCTACCCGCCCCCCCACCCCACCCCTGCCCCCCCCCCCCTCCAAGATATGACGAGCTCCAGGTGGATCCTCTCTATTTATTTATTTTATGAATACCAGTTTTCATCTTGTGACCTTATGTAATATTCCAACTAGTAATTACATTCCAAAAGAGTACTCACATCCAATATACAAGCCATGAATGCAAATAAAACTTTGTCATGTGCAAATCAACTACCAAACAAACAATTAGCCAATCTTTTTTAGGAAAATTAATCAGACCAATTCATGTGCAAAAATTATTTTGTGATCATTCATATCTTACTTCATATAAACATCTGCAACAGGACAGATCAGTTCAAAAGGGAAGAAGTCTTCATTAAATTCGATAAGCACTTAGGATAATAGCAAGCAATACTCAAATGCATCAGTCCAACAAAGTTCCACTGAATGGTTTCCCAACACAACAACCAAAGGTCAAGATTACCACAGTAATTGAAAGGATATATTTAACAGATATTTAACCAAGGCATTCATTCACAGCCAACTTTACGGTAGCGCACTGCAAATGGACAACTAAGATCTGCTCTGAGAGAGAACTTTGATGTTTTTAAGATACATTATTTGTTGCAATTACTGAGATTGCAAGTTGAAAAGATAAATCAGCAAAGAAAACCAAGTAAAGCTAAAACCATTTGCCAGACTAGTCTCTCCCAGAATATGGTAGACTTGGAATTCCATGAGACACTCAGTACCTACCATGCCAGTGGTTGTAAGGTACTGGTACGCATGGAAGTTTGGCACACACCATATAGTTGCCATCGAACTTCTAGTAGTATATTGTGTCAGTACAGGAGGTGTACAGGAACATACCTGGTTTACTAATATGGTATCAGTAAACCATCGATGAGATTTCCTATATTGATACAGTGAACCATGTTTCAAAGTACCTTGGGAGCTTCTTAAATCTCTTGGAAGCTTTAAGAACAAACCTGAACATAAGAATTCAGTTCATTCAGGTGTGTGTCATTGGAAATCATGGTCCATTTAGCAAGATTACAAATGTTTTCTGCTAACCATTGGTTTTCTTGAAGAATATTGCTTCTAGATTCTTCCAACTCCTTCACCTGACGAGCTTTGTTATGTAATAGTCATATCAGAAACACAGACAAAAATGTAGTTGAGTAACAAATTATGTTCATGCATGACATGCGCTCATGGCAAGATACTTTGTTGAGTATTAAATGCTTAAAGCAACCATCGGCCACCCACCAAAGCATACAAAGTTTGAGTAATCTTTGTCATATCAACATGCTTTAGCCCGGGAATTATTCTATCACTCCAAATTGACCTCAGAAATTAACCAATTTGATGAGATATAGTCAAGACTTTATTGCATTTAGATTGGCTAACTCAAGCTTGGATGGATTACATAAAGATGATTCTTAATTTAGAAAATTGTTTTGGTTAACATTACAAAACATTTGATAAAGATTCATTATCCCACAATAAAATAGAGGAATGAAATATAAGGTGATTTCTAGCTTGAAAATTACAGAAAGATATCTGCCAGCTGACAAGAGGATAAGTTACATGGATAACCTGGTGAGAAGGTGATATAAAATAATGCTCAAGCCCTGTGCTCAATGTCTGTTAAATTCTCAACAATTTAATTGGCATCCTGCTTTCACAATATTTTAGTGCTAAAAGTAGAATAGTGATTCGACACATCAACTCAGCAGTGTGGCAAAGATTTTTTTTTTGTCTTTTTGTGGAATAGCACAAAATCCCACAAACAAAAAAAAAGTTCTTGATGGTGATGTAATAAGATTGACCACTAGTAGTAGTAAATTAATCATAAAAATAAAGGTCAGGGAATATCTCATGTTGACTAACATACAATTAATTCATTGATCGGCAGGAAAACCACCAAATAATAGGGCAAGAGGAACTGGATATGAGAGGGCTGTGAGATCAAAGTTGAAGTTGCCATCAACTAAATCTATACAAGGAATTAAACAAATAAGCATTCAAGAAAAACCAACTAGATGAGACGTGCACAAGAGGATGCTTGATAATAGCAAACCTTATTATATAACCAAATTGAAGCACAAGGTACCAAGATAGAGAAAGCATACCTGCATTTTCAGACCAATGTTGGTTTCCTCCAGTCTAGCAATCATTTCCCTGAAGTCAGTCTGGACAACCCAAGAAACAATTCAAAAGCATAAATATAACAAATAAGGATATTTTGGAGTTCTATATATGAAAAGTACTAAACAACTGTAAAATAACATAACATAAAATAAAATAACATATGCATGGTTCAATTCTATAGGGTGATCAATAAAGACATGAATTCAGAAAGGCTAGTAGGAACCTGAATAAGTCCCGCAAAGTGATTCCAAGACTACTTGAAGCAAATCCTGCAGTCAAAAAATAGCAATTAGCATATACTTACATAAGCTAAGCTTGAATTTGAACTACTTGGAAAGTTGCATTCATAGGTTAAGCATGCGAAGTGTATTCAGAGCTCTTATCATACCTGCAGACACAAATAATAGTCACTGTGTTTATAGTACGCAGGGCTCTTTGCCGCCCTCCATTACGCAGTCCCCATTCCATCTAAAAATACACAACAAAACACACAATCAGAAGCCAAGGAACACCACGGATGGCAAAAAGACTAGCTTGAATACTACCACTCATAGTGATTATTCTCGCACATCAAGATAATCGGAAAATCCCACAGCGCCGAGATGTTCAGGTCCTCGAAGAGCTGCCCCTGGTTGGCAGCCCCATCACCGTAGAGGGCAAAGGTCACGATCTCGTCCTTGGAGTACTTTTGAGCAAAGGCCATGCCGCAGCCGAGAGGGATCTGGGCACCGACGATGCTGTGGCCACCGAAGAAGCCGGCATCCTTCTTGTAGAAGTGCATGGAGCCACCCTTTCCCCTGGAGCAGCCAGTGCTTTGGCCCATTAGCTCGGAGAAGGCCTCGACGAGGGTTCCACCGCGGCCGAGGAAGGTGCAGTGGTCGCGGTAGGCGGTGATGATGGAATCGCGCTTGGTGATGGCCGCCTCCATGCCGACGGAGACAGCCTCCTGGCCATCGTAGAGGTGACAGAAGCCACGGATGAGCTTGGCCTTGTAAAGGGAGTCCGCGGCGATCTCCATGCGGCGCATTAGGGCCATGTCACGGAAGAAGGAGAAGATCTCATTTGGGGTGGTGTCCACGGAACGGGAGGGGGGCTCGATCTTGTGGCCGGTGAAGGGAACGCTCATCTCGATGGTCAGGACGGTCTGGTCATCAACGGCAGAGGCGGAGAAGGGGCGGGAGAAGGGCAAGGCGGAGAGGGGGAAGGAGCTTAGAGAGGGGGGAGGAGGAGGAGGAGGCGAGGCGGCTGACGGAGGGACTCGATCGGGAGCTCGAGGGGGCTAGGGCACTGGTGGGGGAGGCACTCGATCGGGAGGGGGGGGGGGGGCTAGGGCACTGGCGTTGGGGGGGGGGGGGGGGTGTTTTCTCGATAACAATAGCCTGCCGATGCTTTTTAGCGTCGGCATGCTGCGTGAATTCCTCACGCTTATCCAAAGCGTCGGCAAAAAAGGATTGCTATTCCTAATTTTTACTATAGTGCTTTCATTTTTATTTTACTTTTTATTATCAATAATGTTTTTTCCCATCATGTTCTAGAACCCTAAATTATTAAAGGGTTTGTGGTATCGCTCCTGTTTGTTTTCCTGCCACTTGCAAATGATTATGCTGCCAAGCTGAAAGCCATGGAGAGGTCTCAGGTTTAATCTTTGGTATCCGCAATTAAGAATTGAAAGTATTCATGAATACTTAAATGTATATTTGCTGACATTGGAAATGTATATGTTTATTACATCCTTTTTAACAAAATTCCCCCTTTATGTTCGTGGTTTGAGAGTCTTTGCCTATATTGAACAAATAATCTGCCCTACAAAAGAATCTGAGAGTGACTTTCATCATACGGTACATTCTTTAGCTCTTCACTCTTATCATTTGTACAGTTTTTTCTGCTTCTGAGTGTACTTAATGCTGGAACCTGCTTATGATAATCCATGTTTTAGTTTAAGGAAATGTGCCATGGTATATAAGTAGAAATATAGGTGGATTAGGTGACGTTAGCTGTCTAGAGACTTAAGATGCACATAATATGATTATGCTGCAATTTTTTTGGTCCAGAACTATTTTGAAGGATAACTGAAACATCAAATAGATTCTAAGATGACCTGTCCAGCAGTTCTAACAAATCCATGCCAGATCTAATAGAAAAAAACAATACTCTGCTGCATAACTGTACTAATAAATTTCAGCAAAGCAATATAACAAGTAGAAGTGAAAATGGAAGGAGAATATTGTTGGGAATTTCGTATGTTTTATATGAATCATATTCATATAACATGTAACGGAAGATAAAAATAAATACGGAATTTAATTCCCAAAGCCCAAGATCCTCAGGGAACATAGTCAATTAACAAGAAATAACACATGATTTCATAATAGGTCATACATGTGTTCTTTATTGAGGATGAAGCCCAATGAAGCCGGTAAACATTTACGACTAGCCGTCCATGCATCTGGCCTCTAATGGTGATCTACACAAAGATCTTTGGATGATGTCCTCTCAAGATTGGATGATAACCTTCTTGCGAGGGGTGCTAGCGCTTCTTTTCTTTTCAATTCATTTCCCAAATCAAGAGAGAGAAAATTCTTGATCAAGATCAAATCTTGATCAATCAAGAGAGAAAATATTTCTTGATCAAGATCAAATCTTGATTTATCAAAGAAAATAATTTCTTGATCAAGATCAAATCTTGATCAATCAAGAAAGAAAAGATTTCTTGATCAAGATCAAATTTGATCAACCAAGAAGAGAGAGAAAGCCTTCCTTCAACAACCCAGAAAGAGGGACGTGAGAGAGAGAGGAGCTTTCAACCCTTCAAGAGAGAGAGGGACATCCTAGAGAGAGAGAAAAGATTTTTTAGAGAGAGAAAGTGGATGTTAGGAAGAGAGAAAAAGGAGGAGGTATTTCTCCCCTTTTTATACATGAAAAGGAGGTTGTATGGCTCCATAAAAGAGGGATTTTATTTCAACCACCTAACCATTCAACCATATTAAGTTGATAACAAATTATCCTAACAAATTTAGGATATTTGTTATAACAAATTATCCTAACAAATTTAGGATATTTGCTATCATGATAATGTTAGGATTACAACCACCAAACCACATCCCTAAAAATTACGAAATTGGTTATCCCATGAAACCAACGTCGCAACCTTGAATTCGGCTTCATGAGGATGCCCCAAATCATGGGGTTCCCTCCTCCATGATGTGAAGATGAGTCATGTCCATCACATGGGCATGGATCCATCCTCCACGTGGCACTATCTCAGCCCTTGGTTTAATTGGGTTTCCATGAATCAAATCATGCCGTCATATGGACCCAATTAAATATCATATTATTAATCTCAATTAATCTAAGCCATCCATCACATGGATCAAGCCTAATTATTGGATTTCATATACATCTCATGTACAAAGGTCTCTCTCTTGAATATAAAATTCTTTTCTCTATGATGAATCCTATTCATCAATTTCATGTTCTCTCATTAAGATTAGTCAAACCCAATCCTAATTAATTGGTTATCTAATTTGAATTAAGTCCAACTTAATTCCCATTTTAACTTCATCCAAAATTTTTAATGCGTGTGACCCATTAGGTCCCTTGACACGTTGGTAATAATCATGTCCCTAATATTGACCCTAACGATGACTTGATCAACACCTTGTCCAAGTCAATTCTTTAACCAAATCAACTCTTTGATTAAGTCAAAGAATCCATGATTATAGATCATGAGCGGCCTCTAGCAAAGCATCATGACCACCCAAGTGTTAAGGGTTTGTTGACGTGGTCATCAACACCTGTTCATGAATGGTTACCGTACGATTCAATCCCTTCATCATATATCCCAGATCAATCAGTGGTATGGAATGTGTCAACAATGTAATTGATCTTTGTTTACTTGATCTCAGAAAAATTGACTCATATGAATTAGAACTTCGAAATCATTTCGAATTCCAACTCAACCTTGCAAGGATTTAACAGTCAATTTAATCCATCAAGTGGCCATGGAATATAACCCTTTCTATCAAGGGTGACGAATCCTATCTTGATCAAACACCACCTTCATGTGCTTCATGTCATACCCAATCACACCATATTTCCATCCATGGCTAGAGCGACGTTTGCATGTCATTAAAGCATAATATTCCACACATGAGGTGCAATGAAGATCTCAAGTCAAAGGATCACTCGCACCACCGTCATCAGAGATCAACCATCGACACTATATAGAATATCCATATGGGATCTCTGTGCGGGTCATCCAATGCATCGTTACAATAACGAACATCCACACACCTATCCAAGTATCTCCATACTTTAGCTTGCAAGATCAGCTGCTCACCACAAGGGTGAAGATATGCAATGTGTGCTACTCTCATCGGCGTTCGACAGTGTCCAATCCTGTCTACGCATCGACTAGGGAAGTTTAAAGAATCGAACCATAATGTGCAATTTTGGATCTCACAATTTGCAATCTCTATTACAAATTTCATATGCACAGTTCGCATTCTTTTGGACTTTATCTCACAGGTTAAATATATCTTATATATATATATATATATATACACCCAGATAGATAAAGAAACCAATAAATTTGATTTGCATTCATAAAGAAATTTGTACAAACTAGCATCTAATCCGATTTGATCTAGGGCACATACTAACAATCTCCCACTTGCACTAGAGCCAATCACCTATGTATCTAATACCAAGTAACTAAGCATGACCATCATGCTTCTGCTATGGCAGGACTTCAGTGAACGGATCGGCAATATTATTGTACGTCCGTGGGACTCGTTCTATTTTATATCATTCCTTCCACTGATTTTCCTAATCACATGATATTTTATGAGTACATGTTTGGACCTCTGATGAGACCTTGGCTCCTTGGCTTGCGCAATAGCTCCATTGTTATCACAATACAAGAGTATTGGATTAACAATTTTGGAACCACTTCAAGTTCAATGATGAACTTTTTGGTCCAAACTGTTTCTTTAGCTGCATCTAATGCTGTGATGTACTCGGCTTAGTTGTAAAGTCGACAGTCATCTCCTGCTTGGAACTCTTCCAGCTGACTGCACCACCATTGAGTGTGAACACATAGCCTGATTATAATTATCTTCATCAGACTGAAAACTAGAATCTGTGTAACCTCGAACTATAAGGTTGGGTCCTCCATAAATCAAGAACATATCCTTAGTTCTTCGCAAGTACTTAAGGATATTTTTGACTGCCATCCAATGTTTCTCACTAGGATTTTCTTGATATCTACTCGTGATACTCAAGGCATAAGGAACATTAGGCCTCATACATAGCATCACATACATAATGGATCCAATTGTTGATGCGTATGGTATCCTATCCATGTACTCTCTTTCTTCTTGGGTCTTAGGACTTATGTCCTTGGAGAGATGTACACCATGCGACATTGGCAGGAATCTCTTCTTGGATTCCTCCTGCTAAACCATTTTAGCATCTTATCTATGTACGTGGATTGGGTCAATCCAAGCAACCTTCTAGATCTATCTCTATAGATCAAGTATATAGGCTGCTTCTCCCAAATCCTTCATGGAGAATTTACCTGACAACCAATCCTTCACTTCTTTAAGGAAGGATACATTGTTTCCTATTAATAATATGTCATCCATATATAATATCAATAAAACAATATAAGTCCCACTAACCTTCTTGTACATACATGGATCATCCTCATTTTTGATGAAATCAAACTCTTTGATTGTCACATCAAATCGAATGTTCCAACTTCTAGAGGCTTGCTTAAGTCCATAAATAGACCTTTGTAGCTTGCACACTTTCTTAGGATCTATGGATTCAAAACCCTCTGGTTGTGTCATATACACATCCTCCTCTAAATTTTTATTTAGAAAGGCAGTCTTGACATCCATCTGCTAGATCTCATAGTCAAAATATGCTGCTATTGCAAGCAAATTCTTATGGACTTATGCATGGCTACAGGTGAAAAAGGTTTCATCAAAGTCAACACCTTATCTTTGCTTGTAACCCTTTGCAACTAGCCTTTCCTTATAGGTAATCACATTACCATCCATGTCGATCTTCTTCTTAAAAACCCATTTGCACCCAATGAGTTTTACCCCTTCAGGTGGATCAACCAAGGTCCATACCTGGTTGTCATACATAGAGTCCATCTCATATTTCATGGCCTCAAGCCATCTCTTGGAGTTAATGTCAGACATTGCCTCCTTGTAGTTGGTAGGCTCATCATCCTCTATAAGAAATGCATATCTCTTAGGGATGTGAATTGTCCTACTAGATCTACGTAGCTGGTGTGTACTTGGAGCCACCTATTGCTTTTCATGCAACGTCTGCCTGAATGTGGGTTGAGTCTCCTGCTCAACTCCCACTGTATTCGGCATATGCTCCATTCCATCTAATGGGTCTATATTAATTTATGGTTCTTGAGCTTCACTAAGTTCAATCTTACTCCCACTACCCATTGTGAGAATCTCATTCTCTAAAATGAAGCATTTCTCGAGACAAACACCTTTTGCTCGAAAGGATGGTAGAAGTAATATCCTTTTGTTTGTTTTGGATATCCCATAAAATTGCATTTATCAGATCTAGCTTCAAGCTTGTTTGATTCATTATGCTTCACATAAGGCAACAGCCCCAAACCCTTAAATGATTAAGGGATGGTTTCTTTCCATACCATATCTCATATGGAGTGGAGTTGACCGATTTAGATGAAACTCGGTTTAGGGTATATTCAGTAGTATCTAGCGCATAACCCAAAACATTTTTAGGAGATCTGCAAGGCTTATCATCGAACGTACCATATCTAATAGTGTATGATTTCTCCTTTCTAACACACCATTATACTGTGGTGTACCAGGAGGAGTCGTCCATTGAGGGAGAATCCCATTCTCCTTCAAATAATCTATGAACAGATGGCTCAAGTATTCACCACATCGATCTGATCGAAGTATCTTAATACTTTTGCATTCTTTGAACTTTTCAAAGGCTTCAGATCTGTACTTCATCAGATACACATAACCATATCTATTATGGTTATCTATGTGATGAAATAAGAAAAACCTCCTATGGCTTGAATGTTGATGGGTTCACATATATCCGAATGTACTAAACCCAAACATTCAGTTGCTCGCTTAGCTTTTCCAGTAAAAGGTGACTTGGTCATCTTGCCAAGTAAACATGATTCACATTCCTCAAATGATTCCCAATCGAATGAGCCTAAGTATCCATCATTATGTAACTTGGTTAAATTGTTTTCATTTACATGGCCTAGATGACAATGCCATAGGTATGAGTTCTAGAATTATTTGATTTTAATCTTTTTGATCCAATATTGAGAATAGGGGCTTGAAGATTATTTCATTTCAAAAAATAGAAATACCTTTATTTCTAATTTCAAATGAATACCCATTCATTACTAAACATGAAACGGATATAATATTCTTTGTTATGTTCAGAACATAGTAACAATTACTAAGTTCAATTACAAGCCCTGTGGGCAAAGATAAAGAACAAATTCCTATAGCTAATGCAACAACCTTTGTTCCATTTTCCATTCGTAGGATCACTTCATCTTTCCCCAATCTTCTACTATTTCTTATCATCTCCATATTAATACAAATATGAGACCTACAACCAGTATCCAATACCCAAGTGGAATAAGAAGTAATAGAAGAAAATATCTCAATTATATACGCACATGATGTAGAAGCATCCTTATGCTTCTTATCTTTCAGGCTGACCCGATAAACCCTGCAGTTATGCTTCTAGTGCCCATCCTTGCCATAAAAGTGACAATTTTTCTTGGCTATATTTGGAAATTGGGTATGGTCAGCTTGTTGGACTTTAGTTTACCTCTAAGGTTAATGTTCACACTCATGGTGTCTCAATTGTGAAGAAAAATAGAACGAGTCAATTATTATGAATGCGAATCATCGATTTAATATGGTAATTATAAAAATTTTTAATTAAATTGATTACTCCCACTATTTTATCGAGCTCAATAGCCCTCTCTATTAATCTCAAAAAATTATCAAATAATTTTCTAGTGGGCTAGGATCCTCAAATTGACTTACCTTGACCTGGCTATGGCACAATAAATCTTAGTAAGCCAAATTAGGTAGATTTGTATCAATCACATCAAATGTGACTCCTAGATCATTTAGGGGACATTGCCTTGTCAATCACATCTGATGTGATCACCCTAAACATTGCCTCTAGATTAGACTGACCCTGACTTTGGCCAATTATGCCAGCTAACCTAGTTAAGTCAACCCATTGTTCGACAATCAACTCCTCATAGGTTCACTTGATCTTGGCTATGGCACAACAAATCTCATGCCCTAATGATTTTGTATCATGTGAACAATGGAAGGCTAATGACTTAATATTTGTGGAGGGATTTAGCGCATCTAGGTCCCATCATTCATGTACACATTTGTATCATGCTAGGTTACATATCTTATATGTGAATTTTAGATTAATTTCAATTAACCTAAATTTCATAAGATCCAATCTTATGATTGGGACTCCTAATCAAATTAGGATCCTAATCACTATCTAATATAGAAACCCTAATTATGTGACTAAATTGAAGAGTGGATCGTCCTCTTTCTATCCTTGGAGCATAGCACGCATTCGATCAGCCTCAAGTCATGTGGAGATGCGGAAGCGAGATGATATCCCTGCTGAAATTCTGCAGCAGAATTTTTGGATCTTGATCTTGGTAATCTTCCCGGATTGATTAGCAACTAGGATTTTCTTTGGTTTCTTGCCCCAAGATTGTAAGAGAGGGTTGTGGCCTCTCTTCTTCCTCACGTGAACCTTCAGATCTGATCCAGAAAATCAAGAGATGCTGCCCAAAAGAAGGTGTGCTAGGGTTTCCTCCTTCTCCTTCTTTGAGAGAGGCGGTTCCAAACAAGATGGCTAGGGCATCTATGTGAGAAAAAGAGGAAAATGTGTATAAGAGAGGAAAGAAGAGAGATAGCTCATTCTTGGGAAAAAGAGTTTCTTTCATTTATCTATAATCATCATCGTTACATGATTATATCAACCCCATCCCATGACTGCCACCAAAATAAAACCAGCACCACATATGAACGGTGCCTTATTATATGGATAATAAACCCTAAAAAACTCCCTTGGACCAGCCCACACCTTGGGCCCAAACCCAGCCCAATGATAGACTAGCCCCCCTCAAGACCCAACAACCTGGGCCTTAAACATGTGGAGCTTATAAACCTTTACCCTAGGATTTAAGCTTGGGAGTACCACACCAGGCTCTACAATCTCCACCTTGGTGCTTCAAAGCTGCTGAAAAATCTGCACATTCCTCAGACCCATCAGTGTCACACATGAGAGAAAGCTATCCCATGGAAGAGTCTTCGTAAGTGCATATGCCTGGTTCTTCTTTGTATGAACTTTTACCAGCTCCACTTCACCTTCTTCCACCAATTCTCTGATTCTATGATACCTCACATCTATATGCTTTGTGCGTGCATGATAGATTGGGTTCTGAGCCAACTGCAGGGCACTCTGACTATCAATGTATAGCAATACTGTACCCTGCTTCACCCCCATTTCCATGATGAGTCTCTTCAACTAAAGAGCCTCCTTGGCAGCTTCTGTAATCCCTATATACTCAGCTTTTGTTGTAGACAAAGCTGTAATAGGTTGAAGGATTGATCTCCAAGAAATTAATCCACCATACATGCTAAACACATACCCTGTGGTAGACCTTCTTGTATCCAGATCACCTGCAAAATTTGCATCCACAAACCTTCCAATGGACCTAATGATTTACTTGGGATATTAGATTTCTCCTAGGTCTTTCTTGCTGCCCAAAAATTAGACCAAGTTCATGAGTTCCTTGAAGGTACCTCAAAATCCACTTGAGTGCCTTCCAGTGCTCCTTCCCTGGGTTCGCCATGAATCTGCTCACCTGGCTCAATGCATATGCTATGTCAGGTCTGCAACACATCATAGCATACATAATGCTACCCACGGCACTGGCATATGGAACTCTCTCCATGTACTCTTTCTCCTCATCTGTCTGGGGTTCTGTAACTTAGAAAGAGACATGTGACTAGCCAAAGGTGTTCCAACTGGTTTGGCCTTATCCATCCCAAATCTCTCCAACACCTTCTAAATATATCCACCCAATGACAAGTGTAGAATTCCCTTGGTCCTATCTCTGTAAATTTCCATCCAAAGTATCTTCCTAGCTGACCCCAAATCCTTCATTTCAAATTCTGTTAATAATGCATATTTCAGTCCATTCACTGCTTCAACACTCCTGCTAGCAATGAGCATATCATCCACATATAGAAGGAGATACAGTACATCATCCCCATCAATTTTTTACATAGACGCAAGTATCATGTTCACATCTAGAAAATCCAAGGCCCAAAATAAAAGTGTCAAACCTTTTGTACCATTGACAGGGTGACTACTTCAAACCATAGAGCGATTTCTTTAGTAGACACACTTTTTCTTCCAATCCAGATTCCTTGAAACCCTCTGGTTGCTTCATGTATATCCTCTCCTCTAGACTCCCATGTAAGAAAGCCATCTTCACATCCATCTGCTGCAACTCCATACCATGTTGTGCTACAAGTGATAACAACACATGAATTGAAGCATGACGTACCACTAGAGAGAATACATCTGTGTAGTCCACTCCCTCTCTCTCTGTGAGAACCCTTAGCAACAACCCTTGCTTTATATCTGACTCCACCTTGCTCTGAAGGTGCCTCCTTCTTTGTGAATACATATTTTGAACCAATGGCCCGAGCATCTCTAGGTAGATCCACTAGCTGCCATGTCTTGTTCTTTTCCAGGGACCCCATCTCCTCCATCATGGCCTGCATCCATGAGTCTCTTTCTGAACTTTCCATGGCTTCTTGGAAGGTCTCTGGATCTTCATTTGCAGTGATTAGAGCATAGGAAATCATGTCATCAATGCGATACCGAGTAGGTTTGATGATGGTACGCTTTGCCTTGTGTAGTGTCACACCCCTTTGATCATCTCTCAAAGCTGAAGTGTGTGACTCCACCTGCACCTCCTTCTGGATTGATGGCTCTCCTGGCTGATCCTTTATATGTATTGGAACATTCATACCAAACTCCACCTCAAAAGAAGCACGTTTTGAAGTAGAAGTAGAAGGTACATCACCTGTCAGCCAATGCTGTCCACTACTATCCTGTTCAGCCTTTTCAGCTCCATCTGCAATCTCTAACCTCTTCAAGATGCTCTTCTCATCAAAAATAATGTCTCTACTGATGATACACTTCTGTGAATCTAAACTCCATAGCAAATAGCCTTTAACTTCCTTGGATACCCGATGAAGATCAGCCTTTGTGATTTTGAGTCCAGCTTGCTCCTTTCAGTTGCCTCCACATGTGCATAGGCTGGGCAACCAAAAATCCTTAGGTGTCCAAGCTCCACCTTCTTCCACTCCAGATATTCTCTAGAATGCCTCCATCAAGTTTTCTATTAGGGGACTTGTTAACAAGAAAACCATAGAATATAATTGCATCACCCCAAAAGACCTTGGGCAGTGATGCCTGCAGCCTCAAACTCCTAGCCTTCTCTGTCAATGTACGATTCATCCTCTCTGCCACACCATTCTGCTGGGGAGTCATCCTCACTATGTAATGGCATTGGATCCCATTTTCCTCATAGTAACTTCTGAATTCATTGCTTGTATACTCCCCTCCATTATCAGATCTCAAACACTTCACTGGTTTTCCTGTCTCCTTTTCAACACCAACTCTCCAAGCTTTAAACTGGGCAAATACCTCTGATTTTTCTCTTATCAGATATACCCATACCTTCCTAGAGTAGTCATCAATAAAGGTCAAAAAATACTTANGCCCCACCTCTGGCTGACACAGGGGCCGGTCCCCATACATCTGAGTGAACTAGTTCCAGAATACCTTCACTCTGCTTGGAACTGCTGGCAAATCTCACCCTATGTTGTTTGCCATAAATACAGGGCTCACAGATGTCATTGTCCTCCTTCTTAAGTGCTGGAATCAGACCTCTTTTGCTGAGTTCTATAAGCCCTTTATCACTCATGTGTCCCATTCGATAGTGCCACAGTTTATAGACCAACTGTTCCTCCTGTGCCGCTGCTAGCACCTCTGCACCATCTATGGCCACTGAGCCTTCCATCTGATAGAGATTATTTTCCAACCTTCTCCCTTTCATCACCACTAATGCACCCTTGGTTATCCTCAAACATCCACTCCCCGGCTGGCTTCCAAAAGCATACCCATGCTTCTCCAGGTAGCCCAAAGAAATTAGATTCTTCTTCAACTCCGGGACATGTTTGACATTGGTTAAAGTCCTTATAACCCCATCATACATCCTCACCCTTATGCTTCCAACTCCAGCAACCTTACAAGGATGATTATCACCAAGGCATACACTCCCTCCATCAGATTCTTCATAAGTTGCAAACCACTCCCTATGCGAAGTATAATGGTGAGAACATGCTGAGTCAAGTGTCCAACAACTATCACACTTCTTGGTCCCATCTGAAACTACCAGTACATCATCTTCACTGTCTTCAGATGAATTTGCACCACCATTGCTGGCTGAACCTCCCTTGGAAATGCCCTTCCCCTTCTCATTCTTCAGAAGTGGGCAATTTCTCTTCAGGTGACCAATCTGATGACACTTGTAACACTTCCATGCTTTCTGCTTGCCCCGAGACTTAGATCTGCCTTTGGACTTGCCTCTAACCTTTTCCCAGGGTCTTCCTTGCCTCTCATTCACAGCAAGTACCTCTGTGTTAGAGTTTCCCATGCGAATCTTTTCTCTTTGCTGGTTTGATCTCAGCACCCCCACAACCTCTTCATAATTCAGGGTCTCCTTCCCATACACCAAGGTTGTAATCAGACCATCATAGGAACTGGGTAGCGAACACAACAAGATGAGGGTCTTGTCTTCTTCATCAATCTTCACATCAAGGCTCATCACCTCTGAGCACACTTGATTGAATTTCTGAATATGGGCCACAAGATCTCCTCCCTCAGGCATTCTCAAGCTGTACAACTGTTCTTCAACCACAACTTGTTTGTCATGCTCTTTCCCATGTAAGTGTTCTCTAAAGTTTCCCAGAGCCCCCTTGCCGTGGTCTGCGTGCAAATCTCCGGCAAGACTTGATCAGCCAAGCACATCCTGATTGTGCTAAATGCAATCTCCTCTAACTCCTCCCAATCCTCACGACTTACATTATCCGGTCTTTGTTTCACCAAGACCTTATAAATCCTTTGCTGTACCAATAAATCCTTCACCCTTTGCTGCCATAGGGTGAAGTTTCCCTTGCCATCATACTTTTCAAAATCGAATTTAAAGCTACTAGATGCCATATCCAACCAAGAAACAATGCACACAACAAAAACAGAAAATTAAACTTGCTGCAGAAATTTCTGGTTTGATATCTTACCAAGAAACGCCCAAGATCCAATCTTTTCTCCACCAAATCACCGGCTCTGATACCAAATGAAGAGTGGATCGTCCTCTTTCTAACCTTGGAGCATAGCACGCATTCGACCAGCCCCAAGTCGTGTGGAGATGCGGAAGCGAGATGATATCCCTGCTGAAATTTCTGCAGCAGAATTTTGGATCTTGATCTTGGTAATCTTCCCAGATTGATTAGCAACTAGGATTTTCCTTGGTTTCTTGCGCCCCAAGATTGTAAGAGAGGGTCGTGGCCTCTCTTCTTCCTCACGTGAACCTTCAGATCTGATCCAGAAAATCAAGAGACGTGCCCAAGAGAAGGTGCTGCTAGGGTTTCTTCCTTCTCCTTCTTTGAGAGAGGCGGCTCCAAGAAGATGGCTAGGGCAGAGATGGCAGCAATAAAACCCTAGAAACCTAGGGCATCTATATGTGAGAAAGAGAGGAGGAGGAAGAGAAGGGATAGCTTATTCTAGGGAGAAAAGGGTTTCTTTCATTCATCTATAATCATCATCGTTACATGACTATATATAACCCGTCCCCATGACGGCCACCAAAATAAAACCAGCACCACACATGAACCGGTGCCTTATTATATGGATAATAAACCCTAAAAAACTCCCTTGGACCAACCACACCTTGGGCCCACACCTTGGGCCCAAACCCAGCCCAATGATAGACTAGCCCCCTCAAGACCCAACAACCTGGGCCTTAACCCTGTGGAGCCTACAAACCTCCATCCTAGGATTTAAGCTTTGGAGTACCATACCAGGCTCTACATCATTCGGCCCCTGGAGTCGGCCTTAGCCTCCAAACTCGGCCTCTTCTACTTAGTCCCTCATATCAATCCTAGCAATATCCTCAGAAAGGATGGCTCGTACGACCCACCAATCTCTCTATGGCCACCATGTTTGTTGGGACCTGGTCTACCAACCTCCCTGCAGCCACCACGCCTGACGGGACCTGGCCCATCAACTTCTCTGCGACCATAACGCCTAACGGGACCTGACCCATCAACCTCTCTACGGCCACAACATCTGACAAGACCTAGCCTACCAACCTCTCTACGGCCACCATGTCCTACATGACCTGGCCTACCAATCAATCGCAAGATGCCCATGTTAGAAAGGACAAGGCCTTGCAGCTTTGACGTGCCATGGGGGAGGCACCCCTCGCCGCTGAACCCCACACCACTCATTCTATGCCAGATGGCCGCACCTTGAAATGAATAATTATTCATAAATCGGGTAAGAGGAACCCCCTAACGAGGTATGAACACTGAAATACTCACATAGAGATTTTTGATCAGCTCTTGAGCACGCTCTCTCTCTCTCAAGTTAACAACTATTACCTAGACCACTGACTTAAACGTCGGAGGGTTTCCGCTGAAATCACCGGCCCCCGGGACTTCTTGCAGGATAGCGATAGGAGCGAAGCTACCAGAAGACCCCAGGTTCATCGGAGAGGGCGACTGGGTGCTCGCAGGCAATCGGGGAGAGTGGTCCGGCATCATCATTACCTTTTTTTCTACTTTCTTTATCTTTATTTATAATAGTTTATTAATAGTTTTGCTTCAGCTATATTATCTTATTTGAATCGCTAGCATCTTTGATAGCAGTTTAGCTTACCTATTGTCTTCTTCGACTCTCAAGGTAATAAAATCCATGCTAATATTGCTATCATTTTTAGTGAGAAATAGATGGCACTCTTGCACGTTCATGTAAACTAATCTGTTTGTCTTTCTCTCTCATACTTGAAAAAGAGACAACAATTGACTCATAACTGTAAATCGGTCAAGAGTCTCCAACTATGTACCGATCTTGACTTTGAGCAAATGTTAGTTTTATAAGTATTAGCTATATATGCTGCTGAGGGCCAGCTGACTGAGCCTATTAAACGTAGTCCAACTCCTTTCGACCTAACCAAGTCAAGGGCTTTAACCTGACTTTGATACCTGTAACCCCTGGTAATTAATTTAGGGGAGAATGTAACCAGATAATTAATTTGGGGACACCTGGGGTACGTTTCATTCTGACGTTTAGGCGACGTCTGGATTTTCAAACCTCCACGTAACGGATGGGTTCTCGTTTCCCTTGAGCCGAAGAGTCGCGAGGGTGCTTAAAAAGAGATCGAGAGCAACCCTCTCCTTCATCCTCGCGCGTACCTATCTCCTGGTAAGCCACTATCCATGATAGAGGGTGAGAGAGACAGAGCGAGAGAGCTGATTTTTGGCTCTGTATTGGACCAGGATTGAGGAAAAAAAAATATAGCCTAGATCAGTGTTGATCCTAGTTTCTTGCGGTATTTTTATTTTTCCATTTAGGCGTATATATTAAGAGATATTCGAGCCCAAAGTTGGGCCCAAGATTATTTTGGGTAGAATTTAAGGGACACTTTATTATTCAAATTTTAAGGATTTAATTGTGAAAATTAATGTTGTAGGTAACCAGATGTCCAAATAGCTGGTTTACAGTTTGGAATTAGCGTACTGAGGTAAGTAAGCCAATTATCATGATTTTATAAATTATTTAATATATAAATCTTTGGATTTATAACTGTATGCATATTTATGAAATGAGACAAATGGAATTTTGATATTTAATTTGGTAATAGTACCATGAGTATACAAATGAGTATTTGCTATGATTATTACAACTGGTATATTTTGCAAAGTAATGGCTTTATATGTATGTGCAAAAGATGAATTATATGCTTATTTTGACTTTGCAAAATATAATGGTACTATTGATATGTTTATATGTAATTGTTAATAATATTCAAACCACTGTATATGTGATGTGAGAAGCTTATGCTTATATTGATGCATGAAGTGACATGCAACATGCATGATATGATGATGATATTGATGATATGTGTCGCCGTAGTTCTCATATGATGTGAATGATGTGAAATGATGTGAAATGCCAAGTGATACGGGACCCACCTCCATAGGGAAAGATATGTGAAGGATACAGACATGAAAAGATATGTGGAGGATACGCATATGTAGGGTGTGATTGTTTTTGATACATGGTATAACGATGGTTCCAGGACCCTTCCTCTTAGGGGACATTTAAGAGTGATACACCAGTTGGGTGTTGTAGGGCCGTAGGACACATAAGAAGTGGTAATTATATAAATACAGTGGGTTTGCTTATATTGCATATTTCGGCAATGGGTTTGTTTACATTGCATATTTTGGCATTTATTGTATGATTTAGCTTCCAAAATTACTTTGAGAAAATGATATGCATATTCAGATAATATGGCACGGTAATTAAAATTGGAAGCTTTCTATTGGTAAAGCTGAGTTGATTTTATAATATTTGAAATGATTAATGGATTATATTATATTATAGTAGGCTTACTTATTGAGTGTGAGCTCATGTAAATCTCACAATATTTTACAAGACTGAAAAAGGAATTATGGGTTAAATGGAGCCCTACTAAATAAATTAGTTCCATTATGTTGATGTAACCCCAGTGACGTTTATATGTAGGGCTTGTAGCCCAAACCTTATAATTATGGATTGTATTAAGTTATAACTTGGATTGATATGTCAATATTGCCTTATTTGAATTAAGTATCTTGATTCGTAACGCCTTGTATGCTTGCCATGCGGCGGGTTGTCACTCTAGCTTAAATTTTGGGTCTAGGGCGTGATATACCTTCTCAAGATCACGTCACATATGGATCAAGTTTGATACCTAAGTTCGTTCCAAAGATATTATCTCCAAAAAGGTTTCTAGTTATTAAGAAATGAAAATTCTTTGGTCTCACTGTCACAGGTTTTTTTAATAAAATAATAGCTAAGATTATGAATACCTGATGTATTATATTAGATTCCATCAATTAAAGGTGAAGCACAAAGCTCACAACATCTATCTCTTATCGCGTCACGTTTTTATCCATCTCCGTTCTCCTATTCTCTATTTTCTCCACGCACAAATTTTTAGCCAGTGTCTGGCATTTTAGGTGGAAATTAAAATAGTTCCATGGTTATGGACTAGGAAGTTGGTCCCAGTGTCTTCTTCCAAGAATCCTCGAAAAAGAAAAGCAAGAAGACTGGCAAGCCTTGGAAGGAAAACATGCTAAGAACTATATCGACTTTCTCAACAGGCTTTGAATTAAACTTAATTTGCTCATCTCTTGCCATCAATACTCCTTGCATGATGTACAATGAGGTAACAAGAGAAGCAATATATAAGACCGACTAGACGATGATTCAACTGCTGCCACCTTACTGTAAGTTAATTGACATATTGGGTCACATGGACCATAGCAAGATCACCCAAAGAGAGAGAGAGAGAGAGAGAGAGAGAGAGAGAGGTGCGGGGGGGGGGGAGAGACATGGATTATCAGTAAGGAATAGAAGATACAGTAGACGAGAAGGCATGCAAACATCTACTTGCACGATACTTTTCCTTTTTCTCAAGTAATATGGTGGTTGTTTTTGCCACCACCCAATTGAATAATTTTTTTCATGAATTTTTTTAAATGATTTTTCTTGACACTTTAAACAAATCCTAAGAAGACTTACATATAAATTGTTTCCTAGATATTGTACAAATGGAACGAAAAAGAACTATTTAGATGGAGACACCGAGGATTAATGGGTGGTATTTTGCATAGGGCTAGCGGATTGGCATCAAATGCTCTACAACCTTAGTAAAAATAATTTTGATGTCACCATGTAGATTATTTCTTTCCTATTTATATGTATACCTTTGGAGAGATTCTCAAGCAAATCTTTTTTTCTCAAAATTTTTTTTTATTTTTTTATCCTCGTAGAGGATTGAAATTGCATGTATGTTCTTTCAAATTTACTATTTATATGCATACTTTTATAATTATTTTTTTATATAATATTATAAATATATAAAATTACATATATATTCTTAAAACTTTTCTATTTTCATGTATAACATTATAAATCATTTTCTATTACATCTATACCTTTATAAATTTACTGTTGGAGTACGTATATACTCTTATAAATTATTAATATTTTTGACATGTTTTTCCTTATTAAGTTAAATGTATGCATTGAAAAAAGAAATAGTGTATTAGGGTATGCAAGTAAAAAGAAATATTCTATAAAAATATACATGCAAAAAGTAAATTTATGAAATATACACATCATTTCAAATAATTAGAATGGTATACATATAAAAAATGATTATATATATAATTTTATACATTAAAAAGATATATACATAGAAAAAAAATTCAAAAATTAAGGAGTTCTTTGCAAAGGCGCTAATTTTTTGTTTTTTTACTGAATTAGTGGAGCGGAGTACGGACGGAAACTCCTCTCTAGCTTTTATTAGCGGGGTACGAAGAAAGAGTACTGAATCGATACTAAACATGCTGCGTTGCATGCACGCTCGTCGAAACAATTTATTTGCATATTTTAAATCAAAAGTGCAGACATATATCCCTCTAAATCAGAAATTTATGCTTCTTAATTATTCTTCCCCTATTTCTACCCGCATGCAGAGTCTAGAACTGCATTCAGATGACACGTCTTATATGATATCACTAGACAAGCACTGCTTCAAAGCACTTTAAACATTGCCAGCATCAGCTGCTGTTAAAATATTATGCGTGGTGGGGGCTGCCTAATGGTGGATAGGCCATTGATGCGTGTCGCCCACTGGAGTTGGTGGAGTACTAGTTGGCTTTTGGCGCAAGGTCCTACCAATAACATCTGCAAATTAACATTTCAAGTAGCGAACAAATCAGAAAGATAGAGAGGAAATCAAAAGATAGAAAAAAAAAAAAGAATGGAACCTTTCCCCGAACGAGATAGATGATGGCCAAGGCTAGTTCCTCCAGGTCGCCACCTACCCCCTCTCACGACTTCTGGCTGCAGTGCAAAGAACAGGGCACCTAAAATTTCCAACGCTACCAAGAAACTTACGAGGGAACAAGAAAGCTTCATCTTCTTGATTACTTGAGCTTGGTACCTATAATTGCTTGGCTCGCTGTTATTATAGGGGCAGAGACTTTCAGACTTCAAACGGAGTGCCAGTCAAGCATATATATGATTCAAGGTCCAATTGCGCAATTGGATCTATTTGCTTCATTTCAACGTTTGATTTTCCGAGACCGTGATGCATCTTAATTACACCGCACCGTTTTCGGATCTTACTTGGAAATTTATGTCAATTTCATCGACAGTTTTGTTTTTCTCTTTTTTTTCTTTTGTTTTCAGAAAACATTTGGAAAGTAAATTTTCCACGAAATTGCGGTCTGCCCATAGAGTCATCTGTCATTATATATATAATTTTCGTGATGAAATATTATTCTTTTTGATGGCTGGCTAGTGTATCTTTAATACCTGATCCCATATATAATTTTGAGGTAACGTGTAAAAAATAAATGAAGCTTTGCACAGAAATAGATGTAAAATCTTGCAAAATGGGACTGCAATAGTTCTGGCGAGAACTAAAATCTAAAATGCTAATTATACAAGTACTAATATAAAATAGCGGGGAAAATACTGGTAGAGATGAATATTTTTTTTATAGAGTTTTTCTAATATTGTTGATGGATGGTTTATGCTGCTATTGACGCGTGGTAGACGGGGCAAGCTGACGTTAAAGACGGGACAAGCTGACGTTAAAGACGGGACAAGCTGACTAGTTTTCTACGGAAATGGTAGCGGTCTCCGTTCAGTTTCCACGTATCCATATCAAGGTATACATCTTTATTACTTGTATTTATATGCTAATTATAATTATTCACATTGCCATATAAACCATTATTTAAGTCATCAAAAATTTGTCAATTAGAAGGGTTCCAGTTGTTCTACTGGAACCCGAGCTAATTGAGCTGAATACATGGTTTTAGATATAAATGGTATAAAATTATAAAAACGACAATAACTTTTTTTAAAGAAATTGTGAAGTAGAACGGTCATATCAAGACAGCGAGCTTACTACGTGGTTTTAAAGATGGATATAAGCTATTCATTTGAAAGCTTTTTGGGACTGTCTTCCTACTTGTCTTTTTCTATCTTGAAGGGGTCTATCTATTCAGTCGATCTGTCTTCTGTATAGGCAGGTGGAGGAATCTATGGACCATGCTATATTTCACTGTTCCAGAGCGAGAAGGTTTTGGATTCTTATGGGCTATCCTAGGGACCTGAAGGCTAAGGCTTTCTCGCAATCATCTTTCTTTCAGGACATTCGGTGTGGTTCTTTGAGCAAGCGTGGTCTTTGGTCTGTCACTGCTTATTATATATGGCTGTCGATGAATCAGATCATATTCTTCGACGATAGGTTTTCTTTTCACAGGATTGTGAGACAGATTAGATTATTGGCTTCGGACTGTGCCCGCGGCTTTCATGATGTTGATTTTGACTCCTCTGGCCTCTAGGGCTCCCCTACTGTCCTGACAGCGAACCGGCGTACGGTTTTCTTCTCTTGGAGCCCCCCTCCAGGGTATGTCAAAATTAACTTTGATGGGAGTATCCGGGATACAGCTGCTGGATTTGCTTTCATCATTCGGGGACCGATGGGTGATCTTTTGGCGGCGGGTGGCTTTGGTTCCCTGGACTCAACTGTTCCTATGTCGGAGCTCTGTGCTGCTTGGGCGGGTCTTTTGTTTGCTATCAGGATTCTCCATGCTCATAGAATTATGATTGAGGGGAATTCTATGACTATCATTTTTGGTTATTGAAGGAAAGCTGCTTAGATGGTTCCTCAAATCCGATTCTGAGGGACTGTTGGTCTATATTGTGGGAGGTTGATTCTGTCCAGATCTGTCACATTTATCATGAGGCCAGCTCGGCGGCGGACTGGGTGGCTGCCTTTGCTGCTCAGCATGCGGGTCTATGGATTTGAAGCCAGGCGACCCCTGTCCTATCCTTCTGCAGCAGATCTTATTTTTGATGTATCTGAGCTGACACATTCAAGAATTGTATGATCGTCCGTTTTGTAACAAAAAAAAAAAATATATAAAGTTGTAATAATAGCAATTATTCTTTTGGAAAACATTATAATGGCAACTAAAGTACGTGGTCTCTAGTTTACATGGGATCAAGATATATGTAATAACCAAAAGGTTCAATAATTATTACATACATATTATTATTTTTATATTAATATAATATCATGCCATCTATTACTACACTTTTGTGACCAGCTATTAAAAAAAAAAACTCTAATGCTTTTGACGATATAATAGTGCCATAGTATTTCTTTAATAATGATAAATTAAAATATTAGATAATATAAACTTTATCATGACAAAATGCTATATCTGCTAATATATACATATTGTGAATATTAACTCAATTTGCATACATAATATTATTTTTATAATTTATTATCTTTCTGTTGTAGCCATTAATAAAAATTGTTATAGCATATAAACAAAAAAAGTGATCAAATAAATTGTAATGTTTTGACATGGTAATATTAATGAGCTAGAATAGCTAATAAATTTTCAGAATGTGATGGCAAACCTGTTCTGCCTCAATTTAATATGGAGAAAAAATTGAAGCAAAACAAAATATGCTATGCAAAAATAGACTTATCCCATCGTAAGAGCTATGAAATAATATATACTTTAAAGAATCAAAATTGTCTCTAAGATTTTATTCAAACAGAAGAGCTCATCTCAAAGCGTCATGATTATTTATAGAGTTGAGCGCAGGTTTGATTGAATTGTTTCCAAATAAGAATCTAGAATCAATCTTATCAAGATTAGGTCTAAGATTTTGAACTTAAAATAGAATTAATCCTAACTTGAAATCAACTTGGAACCAAATCAATTGAAGGTAGAACCTATTTTAGTAGGTAAGCTTGCAAACTTTTTATTTTATTTTTGATTGCTTTATAAGATCTTTCTTTCTTATAAAGGTTAAATAAGGTCCATTGTAGAAATTGTCGTACCCAACTCATCCGTTAACTTTTGAGTTGGACACATGATGACCACAAAATCCCTAGATGTAATCATAGGGATTATGTAAAGCTTAATTTTATTATTATTATTTTAACTATTCACATATTCCTTTTAAAGTCTACATACCTTTATCATCTGAATTTATATTTTTAAAATAATATTTGTTACTATATAAATTATCATTTAAGCAGATAAAAAACTTGTCAAGTAGAAGGATTTTGTCAACATCATGAGCTGAATGCACGGTTTAAAGATGGATAGTATAGAATTTAAAAATGGTAATTAATATTTCAAAAAAAATGTTATTATTAAAAATATTATAGTAGCAATTGTAATGGTTTTTAAGTTACCACTACACCGACACATCCTTATTGAAAGCATATATATCTTTATTACGTATATTTATATATTTATAATTATTTACATTAATTAATATAAAAATTAATCTTGGTGTCATCAAAAAAGTATAAAGGGTTATATGAAGGCCCAAAGCTGAATATATGATTTTTAATTTCAATATTCATTTTATAAATCAGGGTTATATTGGCACCAAATGGTCTACGACCTTTGTAAAAATAATTTACATGTCAACTTGTAAATCATTTCTTTTCTATTTATGTTTATGCCCTCGTGTGTTGGATTGCGTTGGGTCCTACTTTCATGCAAGCCTATGACCCAATAAAATAACAAGATTAAGTAACCTTTGAAAAAGATGCAAAAAGGAGAAATAGAAGTGCAGAAAAAAAAAGCTCTAAGAAGGAAATTAAAAGGTCTTTTTTAGTCAACATCTTTCTTTGATTGGAATGTCATACAATTTCCAATCAAAGTGAAATTTCAGAGACTAATTATTTGTGAAATATTCTTAATGGTGTGATGTTGATTTCATTTTGTTTTGAGTGGTATTTTTCTTAACCCTAATTTGGGTAATTTTGTTTCATTCTTATGTTGAAATCCAACTATCTTGGATGAGCAAATAATTTTTGAGTGATCTCTAGCATTGCTAGAAGGATTATTGTAACCTCACTATTGATCTGAATAGAAAAAAATTGTCTTAGTGTCTAATGGTTATATTTTCTTATTTTTGTGTGTTTTTCCTTGATTGCACATACAAATTGGAAGGGTTATATGAAAATCCTAAGCTGAATATTTGATTTTTAATTTCAATGTTAATTTTACAAATAAGTATATAATTAAATTTTGTCATTAGTATTTTTTTCCATTAGTATTTTTTCTATGTCAACTACCTCATGTAAATAGTTTATTTTATATGAAAGAATATTAAATGAAAAAAAGATGAGTATTTTATGAAGGTGTGCCTTAAAAGTTCATATGAAAATAACCAATTATACATAAAAATACTTATTTGAATAAAATCAATCTTCTCCTTCAAATACTTGTGATTTTTGCATAAATTAGGAAGAAGATTTAATTTTTTATCAATTGAAAATATATAAATAAATTTAATTACTTGTAAATTCTTATCTTTGTAATTGAATGGAAAATATTATTATTATTATTTAAATATTTTTTAATGTTTTACACTTATAACTTATGTGCCATTATGTTCATTCAATAAAACAAAATGGTGGCCCCAAAATGATCTATCGTGCTAATTTGAGAAGATGCCAACGAGAGGGCAGAGTTCAAGCCTACTTCACAATATAGAGTGACCGAGCCTTACCTTTTTTTAACTCTAGGCTTAATTATGTCCACCATCACCTGAACCCTATATCTAGCTAGTCAAGACTTGCGATTTTCTTTGTTTCTTGTCCGCTGAACTTTGTTTTGGATGGTATAATCCCTTGCCACTGTGGGCAATGGATGGGGGTTGATTCCAATAATAACATGGGCCCTTACTTCAGCTTTTGATTAAGGCCTGGCTCTAGTTCTGTACGTAGTGGCTTGGCCTATCTAAAACCTAGTTTTCGATTGGGTGGGATGGATTATGATGGGGCCAATGAGCCTCATGGACAACGGTAATCTTACCGGAGTCGGATCAGTCATTTCTAAAGTCGGTCCTCGGCCTTAGCCACTCGGCCTCCTCGGCCTTTTCCCCTTGGTCATGAACAGTGCTTGGCCATGAACAATACTCGGCCTTTTCCCCTCGGTTATAAACAACACTCGGCTATGAACAGTGATCACCTCTTCCCCTCGGCCATGAACAGTGCTCGGCCATGAACAGTTATCGTCCTCTTCCCCTCGACCATGAATAGTGCTCGGCCATGAACAGTGCTTGGCCATGAATAGTGCTTGGCCTCTTTTTCTTAGCCATGAACAGTGATCGACCTCTTCCCCTTGGCCATGAACAGTGCTCGGCCATGAACAATGATCGGCCTCTTCCCCTCGGCCATGAATAGTGACATGCAAGTGTTCACCCACGGCCTTCTTTGGAGCTCATCCAAGGGTATGAACAGTGCCATGCAAGTATTCACCCATGGTCTTCTCTGGAGCTCATCCAAGGGGATGAATAGTGCCATGCAAGTGTTCATCCACGGCCTTCTCTGGAGCTCATTCGAGGGCATGAACAGTGACATGCAAGTGTTCACGCACAGCCTTCTCTGGAGCTCATCCAAGGGCATGAACAATGCCATGCATGTACTCTATAATTAATGCTCTACGAGGGACAGAGCCGGCTTCAACTCCAAACTTCATCTTCTGACTCAGCGGCTACACTTTGGGGCTCACATGCCTAACTTTATCGCCCATCACTATCCGCACAAGGCAACAAAAGTGTGGCATGGGGGACACATCTGGCAAACGCCGTAATGGCAGCCCACACCCTACGACAGCTTGCAACAGCTGTCCAAGTTAAGCAGCACCCACCAACTAGCTGCAGCCACCTACTCTGAGGGGACACGACCTGCAGCTCTGACATGCCAAAGAAGAAGGCAAGCTTGGCCATTGCTTCCACCATCAATAAATACTTTGACACATGACCATGCTCCAAGCTAGTCTCATAGCCTCCAAGCCTCAATAAAAAAAAGGGTAAGAGGGACCCTTGACCAGGTAACTCGAACTACTACACTCCCAAATGCTCATTCTTGCTCACGGAGAGCTCTAAGCCTCTCTCTCTCTCTTTCGAGCTTCCTCAAGCTCACGGCTATTGATCAGAGCACTGACTTGAGCATCGAAGGGTTTCCGTTGGAATCTCCAGTCCCCGGGACTTGTTTGCAGGCTCCCAGGCGCGAGAAGCTCGCCGAAAGATCCTGGGCTTGCTGGAAGAGGCGACCAAATGCTCGTGGACGTTCGAAGGGGTGATTTGGCATCAATAGATTGGCGCGCCAGGTAGGGGGCAGAGCACGAATCATCAACGGTGCTAGCTTGCGGATCCTTGTCCCCTTAGATTAACATGGTGGATCAAAATGATGATGATGACAAGAGCCCAAAGAGCTTCCCCTAGTCATACTAGGGGGCACCCCAACGAGCTGAGCAACAGAACCAACCGCTCTACTCCACCATCGCCACTACCTCAGGCCACTCAAGCAAAATAGCATGCCACCCTCATCCTGCAAATCCATACATTGATGGCAGCTGTCCAAAAGCTCTAAAAGCAATATCTCATGGCCATATAGCAGCTAGCAAGAGCTTTCACTCCCTCTTTAGTTGCTGCTCAGGCCAGCCATCATCCATCCCACAGGAGATCTCCCCAGCAAAAGGCTCATCGCCATCAAGCTCATTAGCATAAGTATCTTTAAGCTCAAAAGCAAGAGCTCACTAGCAAGAGCACTACCGCTCGCTGTCCAAATGGCCTTCTCTCCTA
The DNA here is from genome assembly GCA_900491605.1 of Calamus simplicifolius. Lineage (NCBI taxonomy): Eukaryota > Viridiplantae > Streptophyta > Magnoliopsida > Arecales > Arecaceae > Calamus > Calamus simplicifolius. The sequence continues at coordinate 128,787 of UESW01002151.1, forward strand.
TGGATGGCGATGCGGGGGGAGGCCCAAGCAAGGGCGCCAGCACCTCCTCTCCAATCAACTTGCTTCCCGGGGGGTAGACCACTAGCAAGCTGATGTATCCAAATCAACAGAAGAAGACAAATTCCTCCAAAGATAATTCACAATGATAGCCTCTTCTACTCGGACAGTCGTAGTCTACAAGAGGCGAGCAATCCCGGGGCTATCTTCGGCCAATAGGGAGCTGATCAGCACTCCTTCCCGGCCGCTTTTTCTTTCTCCGAACCATCTGCATCAAGTTCCACATCATCATCATCACCTAGCACATCTTCCTAGCTGGGTTCCCTCCAAGAAGTAAGGTCCTAGCCTGGCTGCGCGAGATGGGAAGGACGTGGTCCAAGCACCCTCAGGTCACCCTCGGCGGGGTTAAAGGCTCCCGAGCATGGTACCATCACAGCGACTCTCGGGTCATCGTTCGGGGTTTAAAAGGCACCTGAGCCTAGTCCAAGCACCCTTAGGTCACCCTCCGAGGTTAAAGACTCCCGAGCATGATCTCATCACAGCGACTCTCAGGTCATCCTTTGGGGTTCAAAAGGCACCTGAGCCTGGTCCAAGCACCCTCAGGTCACCCTCCGGGGTTAAAGGCTCCCGATCATGGTCCCATCATAGCGACTCTTGGGTCATCCTTCGAGGTTCAAAAGGTACCTGAGCCTGGTCTAAGAACCCTCAGGTCACCCTCCAGGGTTAAAGGCTTCCAAGCATGATCCCATCACAGTGACTCTCGGATCATCCTTCGGGGTTCAAAAGGCACCTGAGCCTGGTCCAAGCACCCTTAGGTCATCCTCTGGGGTTAAAGGCTCCCGAGCATGGTCCCATCACAGTGACTCTCGGGTCATCCTTCGGGGTTCAAAAGGCACCTAAGCCTGATCCAAGCACCCTCAGGTCACCCTCCGGGATAAAGGCTCCCAAGCATGGTCCCATCACAACAACTCTGGATCACCCTTCGAGGTTAAAAAGGCACCTGAGCCTGGTCCAAGCACCCTCAGTTCACCCTCGGGGTTAAAGGCTTCCGAGCATGGTCCCATCACAGCGACTCTCGGGTCACCCTCTGGGGTTCAAAAGGCTCTCGATGGCCTCAACTTTGCCTCAGTGGCTTCGTCATAGCCTCAATGGTATCATCACAATCTCAATGGCTTTATTTCTATCTCAGCGGCCAATGGCCAACCGGGTAAGACCATTGTTTAAAATATACACTTTCAACATATTTTTGGTCACTTTCAGCCATTCAAGAAGAAGCCCCAAGTCAACTCACAGTAAAGAGAGGCCAACTCCCTGGATCACGGTTGATGGGCACCCATCTTCAAATTTCATGACAAAAGTAGAAGACCCAAAGTCAACTCAAAGTCAGGAGAAACCAACTTCTCAACCACAGTTGACGGGCATCCGCTTCCAGACCCTACGTCGAGAGAAGATTACTGGCTGCTCTCAGCCAATCTAAGGTAATCAATTTACCTCCAGCATTACTTAAGGTCTTTGAGCAGAAAAAAGTATAAGAGAGCATGTACACGTGGTCACAAGTCCACACAAGGCAGACAGAAACTATCCAAAGCTGGCATGCAGAGACAAGTGCAAAAGAAAGATATTACAATTCCTACACTCCTATCGCTTGGTGGAAGCAAGGCATGCGATCGCACAAACTCAGGAGTGTGGGGGGCATCTGATGGGGCCAATGAGCCCCATGGGCAATGGTAATCTCACCGAGATTGGACCAATTATTTCTGGAGTCGGCCCTCGGCCTCAGCCACTCGGCCTCCTCGGCCTCTTTCCCTCGGCCATGAATAGTGCTTGGCCATGAATGTGATCGCCCTCTTCCCTCGGCCATGAACAGTGCTTGGCCATGAACAATGATCGGCCTCTTCCCCTCAGCCATGAACAATGCTCGGCCTTTTTCCCTTGGCCATGAATAGTGCTCGGCCATGAACAGTGCTCGGCCTCTTCCCTTGGCCAAGAATAGTGATCGTCCTCTTCCCCTCGGCCATGAACAGTGCTCGGCTATGAACAATGATTAGCCTCTTCCCCTCGGACATGAACACTGATCGGCCATGAACAACAATCGGCCTCTTCCCCTCGGCCATGAATAGTGCCATGCAAGTGTTCACCCACAGCCTTCTCTGGAGCTCATCCAAAGGCATGAACAGTACCATGCAAGTGTTCACTCATGGTCTTCTCTGGAGCTTATCCAAGGGGTCTTTTCTGGGGCTCATCCAAGGGCATGAATAGTGCCATGCAAGTGTTCACCCACGGCCTTCTCTAAAGCTCATCCAAGGGCATGAACAGTGCCATGCAATGTTCACCCATGGCCTTCTCTGGAGCTCATCCAAGGGCATGAACAGTACCATGCAAGTGTTCACCCATGGCCTTCTCTGAAGCTCATCCAAGGGCATGAACAGTGCCATGCACATACTCTATAATTAATGCTCTACGAGGGACAGAGCCGACTTTAACTCCAAACTTCATCTTTTGCCTTAGCGGTTACACTTTGGGGCCCACGTGCCTGACTTTATCGTCCATCAATGCTCTATGAGGGACAGGGCGGCTTCAACTCCAAACTTCATCTTCTGCCTCAGCGGCTACACTTTGGGGCCCACGTGCCTGACTTTATCACCCATCACTGTCCGCACAAGGCAACAGAAGGGTGGCGTGGGGCACACATCTGACAAACACCATAATGGCGGCCCACGCCCTACGATAGCTTGCAACAGCTGTCCAAGTTAAGCAGCACCCAACAACTAGCTGTAGCCACCTTCTTTGAGGGGACACGACATGCAGCTCTGACATGCCAAAGAAGGAAGTAAGCCTGGCCATTGCTGCCACCATCAATAAATGCTCTAACATGTGACCATGCTCCAAGCTAGTCTCATAGCCTCCAAGCCTCAATAAAAAAAAAGGGTAAGAGGGACCCTCGACCAGGTAACTCGAACTACTATACTCCCAAATGCTCATTCTTGCTCATAGAGAGCTCTAAGCTTCTCTCTCTTTCGAGCTTCCTCAAGCTCACGACAGTTGTCCAGAGCACTAACTTGAGCGTCGAAGGGTCCCCGCCGGAATCTTCGGTCCCCGTGACTTGTTTGCAGGCTCCCAGGCGTGAGAAGCTCGCCGAAAGATCTTGGGCTCGTTGGAGAAGATGATCGGACGCTCGCGAACGTTTGAGGGGATGATTTGGCGTCAACAGATTAAATATAAAAGAAAGGATAGAACTTAAGTGCAGTACCTTGTGTATCAACATTATAGTTTTGTTCATTTTTCTTGATTTTTTTCAAGCTATCTTAGCCTTTACTTGGCCTCTTATGTGATGGTGATTGAGAAAAAAAAGCAAGAGAGAGAGATAAACATAGAATTGCAACATAGAAACACAAGGCACTACACCTAAATTCTGTTTTAAAACAATGATGGAGCATATATTCTTTTTTTAAAAAAATTTAAATAATTTTTTTTAATTTAACATGCAAAGAAGCCTCGATCAAGAAAAATCGATTTTTAGTATGCCCTAAGGACGAACTAATCTTGGTATAGACTGGTACAGAGCATTGGTCGAATGAAATCCAAGAACTAGTAAATATTAAGCTAATCCTTAATCAAATTTAGAGTTATCAAACTAAATGTATCTGAAATCTGACAAGCGGACGTTGCCAAGAAATTGAAAGCAAGCAGGAAGCATGCAATCATGGAGAACTAGAAGACAATTATCATTGGAGATGATGTTACTTAACATGACACGAACTGGTGGGGATGGATGCCAAGTTGGAGAGTGCAATGCGCTAAACACGTCAAACAACGAATATTATCCTTTTATCTACTTTCTTTATCTTTATTTATAATAGTTTCTTAATAGTTTTGCTTCAGATATTATCTTTTTTGAATCGCTAGCACCTTTGATAGCAGTTTAGCTTTACCTATTGTCCTCTTCGACTCTCATCAACGTAATAAAATCCATGCTATCGCTATCATTTTTAGTGAGAAATAGATGGCACACTTGCACGTTCATGTAAACTAATCTGTTTGTCTTTCTCTCTCATACACGAAAAAGAGACAACAATTGGTCCATAACCTGTAAATCGGTCAAGAGTCTCCAACTATATATGCTCTGATCTCTCACTTTGAGCAAATGTGAGTTTTATGAAATATTAGCTATACTACCGAGGGCCAGCTGACCGAGCTAGTAAACGTGGTCCAACCCGATCCACTCGACCTAACCAAGTCAAGGGCTTTGACCTGACATTAATTGATACCTTCTCAAGATCACGTACATATGGATCAAGTTTGATACCTAAGTTCGTTCCAAAGATATTACCGTCGAAAAGGTTTCTAGTTATTAAGAAATGAAAATTCTTTGGTGGCCCTGTCACAGGCTTTTTTAATAAAATAAAATAAAATAATAGCTAAGATTATGAACACCTGATGTATTAGATTCCATCAATTAAAGATGAAGCACAAAGCTCACAACATCTATCTCTTATCTCGTCACGTTTTTATCCATCTCTGTTCTCCTATTCTCTATTTTCTCCACATTTTAGCCAGTGTCCGGCATTTTAGGAGGAAATTAAAATAGTGCCATGATTATGGATTAGGAAGTTGGTCCCAGTGTCTTCTTCCAAGAATCCTTGAAAAAGAAAAGCGAGAAGACTGTAGGCAAGCCTTGGAAGGAAAACATGCTAAGAACTATGTCGACTCAACAGGTTTTCAAATTAAACTTAATTTGCTCATCTCTTGCCATCAATACTCCTTGCATGATGTACAATAAGGTAACAAGAAGGAATAAGACCAATAACACAACAATTGAAGCGCTGCCACTTTACTGTTGTTGACCCAATTATTGATTTTGATGAATAATAAAAATTACATAAATTCTTTGTGTTACTAATGATTTTGATTAAGTATTTCAGGAATTTAAATATTTAATCAACCAAAATTCAAGAAAAATTGAGTTTGACCATATGTCTAGTGTTAAGTATCAAGTTTCAGCATTTAAAGCTGACTCCAAAGCGTATCGAAATAGTTTGACACTTTTGTCATGCAGTTAAGCCGACTCCGGCAGAGTCCGAAGTCGATTCTACCAGAAAGACAAAATGTCCTCAATTTTTTGTCGAGCTAGAGCTGACTCCTGCAGAGATTAGAGCCGACTCCATCGATTATACAGAGAGTATGTTTTTCGGGGCTTTAGTCAAGCCGACTACTGCATTCACTAGAGCCGACTCCCGCACGACAAGGTGTCGATCCCTTGAAAAGCAAGAGCTGACTCCACAATGGGCAAAAGTTCACGTTTCGCTCATCCTGCGTTCAAGCTGACTCCAAGTCTGCTGGAGCCAAGTCCAATCTGTCAAGAGTGGACTCCGGAGGTGTCAGAGATGACTCCAAATTCTGATATTTTTTTCATGGATTTCAATGGCTCTTTCCTCTTCCATGTTGAACTCATTCTTAAAGATTTTCAACGGCTAGTTTTCTTCTAAAAAAGGATTTAGAAGAATAGAGAATATAGAAAGAAAATAGTTCAAATTTGAAAGCCCTTTTGTCGAAACAGAGGTTAAAGAAATCCAAAGCATTCAAAAGCTAATCTTGAAGGATTTCCATCAAATCAAAAGGAAAAAAAGAGAGCCCTAGTTCTTCAAAAGCCTTTACATCAAAGATTCTTCCAAAATTCAAGCTCAACTTAAGGAAGATCATTTCTGAGGAAAAGAAGGAAAGCTCAACTTTAGAAATCTTCTAATCAGGCTCTTCTATTTCTACTTTTATTATATTATCTTATTTGCTTTATTATCTTATTTGCTCATTTGAGGAGCTTTATAACTGTTGTAACCATTTCTCTATTACATTTGCTTATTGATTCAATCTCAGGAGATTGAATCAAGGGAGGCTGTTTGGCCTTGTACAAGCTAGGAGGCTTGTGATAGGTTTTGCTAGTAATCCTATGAAAATCAGCTGGGTTCATTGTGATTTCGGTATAAAACATAAGTTTGACTTGTGAGCTTGTAAAACAACTCTGCCGTAATCAAGGTAATTATAGTGTGGCCCAAGAGTTTCTTGGGAATGGATGTGGGTGTAGCTAACACCGATCCACTATAAATTTCTTGTGTTTGTCATGCTTGACTCTCTTTCTTTTTACTCTATCCTTTGTACTCTACTTGGCATTCTTAGTACTACTCTCATTTCATTCTTTCTTGTGCATTACTTTGAGAAATTTTTTTTTAAGAACCCAATTCACCCCCCCTCTTGCATTGCCATCTGGGTCAACAATTCGTATTAGAACATATGCCCATCCTTCCTTGATTTAACAATCAAGAGCTAAAGATCCAAATGGTATCTCAAGCTAGTTTTTTTTTTTTTTTCTGAGAAGCAATCCACCAATCGTCCACCGTTGTTTAATGGCACTAACTACTCATATTGAAAAGCTAAAATGAAGATATTCATTCAAGCTTTGGACTATGATTTATGGAATATCATTATCAATGATCCTAGTACTCCCATACACTTAGTAGATGAATCCATTATTCCTAAGCCCGAAAGGGAATGGAATGAGAATGATAGAAAAATGCTCAGCTTAATGCCAAGGTCATGAATGTCCTATACTACTCCTTAGATGCAAATGAATTCAATAGAATATCTACTTACATCTCAACCAAGAAGATATGGGATCAATTGGAAGTTATCCATGAGGGTACCAACCTGATTAAAGAGTCCAAGATCAATATTCTTGTGCATAAATATGAACTCTTTAATATGGATAGGAATGAGCCCATCACTTGCATGTACACTAGATTTACCGACATAGTGAATGGATTAAAAAGTCTTGGAAACACATATACTAACTTAGAGCTTGTTCGAAAAATTCTTAGGTCTCTTCCAAAAGCATAGGAGGCAAAAGTGACAGCAATCCAAAAAGCCAAAGATCTGAATAGGTTACCTTTGGAGGAGCTCCTTGGATCACTCATGACCCATGAACTCACAATGAAGCAACATCTGGAAGAAGATATGAAAAAGAAAAGATAATCGCACTAAAAGCTGCTGAAAAGGAGAAGAGCAGCAGTAAAGAAGATGAAGATGATGAAGACAACGGTCTCCTTGCAAGAAAATTCAAGAAATTTATACAAAAAGGAGGCTATTCCATAAAAGAAAACCTGATATGAAATTGGAAGGAGATAAAGAGAAAGATAAGGAGAAGGAGGAACCCGTGATTTGCTATGAGTGTAAAAAGCCTGGACATTACAAATCTGGATCTTCTCAACTCAAAAAGAAATATAAAAAGAAAAAGAAAGCATATGTTACAACATGGAGTAACAGTAATAAATATTCATCCAAAGAAGAATAACAAGAAGTTGCTAATAAATGTCTTATGGCAAACGAGGAAGATGTATGTTCTGAAAGCCCCATTTATGATTTCACCTTTGATGAACTTTATGATGCTTTCAATGAATTGCTTAGTGATTTTAAAGTTTTGAGAATAAAGAACAAAGTTTTAAAAACTGAAAACCAAAGTCTTCTTAAAAAGAAAGATGAATTTAGCATTGAGTTTGAAAAGCTAAAATCATAAAAGCAAATTTTGAAAGAAGAAAAAATTATGATTTCTACTAAAAATCAAAACTTGAAAAATGAAGTTGAAAAATACAAGAATATTGTTGACAAATTTACTTATAGCTTGAAAATACTCAATTTGTTTTTGAATAATCAAAGAGCTATTTTTGATAAGGTCATAAATCCTATGTTTGCAATCGTAATATATCTCATGTAAATGCTGGTTACAAATGTAAAATGTTTTGAATTTCAAAAGTAACTATATTTTCTGCAACTAACCATGAAGGACCCAAGAAGGCTTGGGTACCTAAACATAAGATGTGATTGCTATGTAAGTGTGTCTTATAGCCAAAGGATAAAAAAAAATGGTATCATGACAGTGACTGCTCAAGACACTTGATGGATGATAAAGATCAATTCATCACCCTTAATGCCAAAAGAGAAGGAGTGGTGACCTTTGGAGATAATGGTTAGGGTCACATCATGGGTATTGGTAAAATTTAGATCACTCCATCCATTTCTATTGAGAATATTTATATGTTGATGGCTTAAAACATAATTTGATTAGCATTAGCCAACTATGCGATAAGGGTTTTAAAGTATCTTTTGAAGCATCTATCTGCATTGTATCGAATCACAACGATAATAGCATTATCTTTGTTAGAAATAGAAATGGCAATGTATACTTAATTGACTTGGATAACTTATCTATAAGTAATCATTGCCTAATTGCTGATATGCTAAGGTAAATGAGATTGGGTGGCTATGGCACCATAGATTAGGTCATGCAAGTACACACTTGATTTCAAAATTGCTTAGAATGGATTTGGTTAAAGGTCTTCCAAAGTTAGATTTTAAAAATAATAGAGTTTGTGATGCATGTCAATTTAAAAAATAAACTAAAAAATCTTTCAAATCTAAAAATATTGTTTCAACTTCTAGGCCACTCAAGCTACTACACATGGACCTTTTTGGACCTACTAGAACCATTAGTCAAATATGATCTTATGATAGTAGATGATTACTCTAGATTTACTTGGGTACTATTTTTAGCTCACAAAGATGAGACTTTCTCAGTTTTCCTAAAATTTCTCAAGAAAGTTAAAAATGAGAAAAATACTATCATAGTGTCTCTTAAAAGTGATCATGGGACTAAATTTAAAAATTATTTATTTAAAATTTTTGCATTAATAACGGCATTCATCATAATTTTTCAGCACCTAGGATACCTCAACAAAATGGGATTGTAGAAAGACAAAATAGAACTCTAGAGGACATGACCCATACCATGCTATGTGAAAGCCAACTTTCAAAATATTTCTGGGCGAAAGCTATAAACACAGCATGCATGTTACATCCTAAATAGGACCCTGATTAGACTTATTCTTAAGAAAATACATTATGAACTATGGCATGATAGGAAACCTAATATTAGCTATTTTCATGCATGCATTCGGTTGTAAATGTTTCATTCACAATAATGGGAGGGACAATCTAGAAAAATTTGATGTCAAGTCAGATGAAGGAATCTTCTTAGGTTATTCTACATATAGCAAAGCATATAAAGTATTCAATAAGAAGTATTTAATTGTTGATCAGAGTCAATTCATGTAGTGTTTGATGAGTCTTTAGCATCATGTTCTGAAAAGAAAGATGAAGAAGAAGATACTATAATATCCTTGAAAAAAATTTAAAAAAACTAAATGTTGATGTATTTTTAGATCATGAACCTGAAGCTAATGACTCACCTAAGGATAATAATATTGATACTACTCATAATGATACAAATCTACCTAGAGATTAGAGATATGCTTATGGTCATCCAAAGGACTTAATCATAGGTGATCCATCTCAATGTGTAAGAACTAGATCATCTATGAGAAATATCAACAATCATCTTGCATTTGTGTCTCATATAAAGCCCAAAATAATTAAGGAGCTGAAAAGGACATTTATTGGATGTTAGCTATGCAAGAAGAGTTGAACCAGTTCATAAGGAATAGGGAATGGACCTTAGTTGATAGATCAGTAGATTATCCGATTATAGGATCTAAATGGGTATTTAGAAATAAGTTAGATGAAGATGACATGGTTGTTAGAAATAAGGCTAGATTGATTGTAAAGGGATATAATCAGAAAGAAGCCATTGATTTGATGAAACCTTTGCGCCTATTGCTAGATTAGAAGCCATAAGGTTATTACTTGCATTTGCATATTGCATGAATATTAACTTATTTCATATGGATATAAAAAGTACATTTTTGAATGGTTTTATAAATAAAGAAGTTTATATTGAACAACCACTTGGTTTTGAAGATCACAAATTTTTAAATCATGTTTTAAACTACACAAAGCACTTTATGGTTTAAAGCATGCACTATAAGAAAATACTAAAATAGCGACGCAAATTTAGTGACGCAATTATGCATCGCTAAATTGCGACCACTTTGCGATGCCTCCGTGATGACAAAACATTGCGACGCAATTAGCGATGCATTAGCGACTCAATAAATTAGAAAATAAAAAAAATTATTTTTTTATTTAGCGATGCAAATAATGCGTCACAATATTTTTAAATTAATTTTTTATAAAATATAAATATGGGAAAAAATGTTGCGATGCAACTCAGTGTGTCGTAATGTTTTAAAAAAATTAATTATGTTAAATAGCGATGCATTAGCAACGCAATAAACTAAAAAATTAAAAAAATTATTTTTAATTTAGCAACGCACCAATTATGTCACAAATAATTTAAATAAAATTAATTTTTATAAAATATAAATATGAGAAAAAAATATTGTGACGCAACTCAGTGCGTCACAATGTTTTTAAAAAATTAAATATGTTAAATAGCGACGCATTAGCGATGCAATAAACTAGAAAATTAGAAAAATTATTTTTAATTTAGCGATGCACTAACTGCATCGCATTTATTTTAAAAAAAATTAAATTTTATAAATATAATTATGAAATAAAAAAATTATGATGCAACCCTATGCGTCGTAATATTTTTTAAAAATTAATTATATTATATAGCGACGCATTAGCGATGCAATAAACCAAAAAATTAGATAAATTATTTTTAATTTAGCGACGCACTAGTTGCATCGCAATTATTTTGAATAAAATTAATTTTTATAAAATATAATTATGAAATAAAAAAATTACGATGCAAACCTGTGCATCGCAATGTTTTTAAAAAATTAATTATGTTAAATAGTGACGCAATAGCGATGTAATAAAATAGTAAATTAATAAAAATAATTTTTTATTTAGCGACGCAAGTATTGCATCGCAATGTTTTTTAAAAAAATAAATTTTATAAAAATATTAAAAAGAATTATGAAATAAAAATATTGCGACGCATATCTATGCTTCACAATATTTTTAAAATATTGTTTAAGGAAATCTGAATATTCTTTTTAATATATATATATGTGTGTGTGTATGTGTGTTAAACTCTAATCATATGAGAACTGGAGCGAGATAAGATACAAGAAGAATGAAAGTTAAATGACTAGCATCTAAAGAAAGACTTCGATCCAAACAGATAAACAGGGGCCAAAAAGAACAAAGAAACGATCCAAAATGGGGGGTAAAAAAAGCCCTAGAAAGGTAGACAACAAACCTTTAGAAACCACGTCTAAGACAAACTCCAAAACCCTAGTATCCTTAGCTCTGATCAATCACTCAGGAGTGGCAACACGAACAAGACGAAACACGCCAACAACAGGAAAGATCTCTCTCTGGAAACCCTAGGAAAAGCTCGCCGTCGCCCCCTTACGTGGATGAGATGGAGGTCGAGGGATCAGTTTCCCGAGAAACCCTAGTATTAGGCTTTTGGGGAATGAGGAAAAGAAGCCCTCCTCCACGGCGAGCTCTCGGCGTCTCTCCCTCGCTCTCTTCGCGACTCATGCTCCCCCCACCCTTTTAAAGTTTCCCAAACGGGACTACGAGCAGCCAAGCACCATCTAGAAGCGAAGCGGAAGGGCCACGGCACTGTGCCCGTGAAACTATCTTGGTCTACTGGCTTCGATCGATCACAACCGTCAGATCATCGCCGATCGGATCGATCACAACGGTCTGAGATCGGTCGTCGCCGACTGGGATCGATCATGGCTTCGATCGATCACAATCGTCGGGTCAACGCCGATCAATTTATCGCGACGGTCCGAGATCGGTCGTCGCCGACCGGGATCGATCATGGCTTCGATCGATCACAACCGTCGGATCATCGCGATCGGATCGATCGCGACGGTTCAAGATCGATCATCGCCGACCGAGATCGATCATGGCTTCGATCATCGCAACCGTCGGATCGTCGCCAATCGGATCAATCGCAACGGTCTAAGATCGGTCGTCGCCGACCGGGATCGATCATGGCTTTGATCAATCGCAACCGTCGGATCGTCGCCGATCGGATCCATCGCGATGGTCCGAGATCTTTCCTCTTATTTCCTTCTCTTTCAAGAACACAAATCTTTCCATTTTCTCTCTTGTTACTCCCTCTTTCAAGAACGCTAATCATCATCATCCTCGTCCTCCAAGCCTCTTGAACCCTAACCTTAACGCTAATTACTCTTCGTTATTTCCGGTTGTGTCTTGTTTGCTATTCATTCTCTTGAAGAGCCATCATGGACAAAACAAACTGAAAGAGGAAGCACAGCGAGAACCAAGACGACGATCCTCTCGCCCTCTGCCTCTCTCCTCCCAATTGTCGCAGCCTTACACTTCCAAACACCAGGTTCCCTACCCTTCCATCCCCTGCCCCACCGCCGCCGCCACTGCCACCACAACCGCAACACCTCTCCTCTCCTCCCCCTGCCCAGCAGCCAAGATCGGTCGTCTCCGATTGGGATCGATCATAGCTTCGATCGATTGCAACCATTGGATCATCGCTGATCGGATCGATCGTGACGGTTCGAGATTGGTCATCGCCGACCGAGATCGATCATGGCTTCGAGCGATCACAACCGTTGAATCGTCGCTGATCGGGATCGATCATGGCTTCGATCGATCGCAACTATCTGATCATCGCTGATCAGATCGATCGCAACGGTCCGAGATCGGTCATCGCCGACCGAGATCAATCATGGCTTCGATCGATCGCAACCATCGGATTTTTGCCTATCGGATCGATTGCAACGGTCCATGATCGGTCATCGCCGATCGGGATCGATCATGGCTTTGATCAATCGCAATTGTCGAATCATCGCCGACCGGGATCGATCATGGCTTCAACCGATCGCAACTGTCGGATCGTCGCCGATCGGATCGATCGCAATGGTCCGAGATCGCTCGTCACCGACCGAGATCAATCATAGCTTTGATCGATCGCAACCGTCAGATTTTTGCCGATCGGATCGATCGCAACGGTTCAAGATCGGTCATTGCCGATCGGGATCGATCATAGCTTCGATCGATTACAACCGTCGGACCGTCATCGATTGGATCGATCGTGATGGTCCGAGATCTGTTGTCGCCGACCGGGATCGATCATGGCTTTGATCGATCGCAACCATCGGATCGTTACCGATCGGATCGATCGCGATGGTCCGAGATCCATCGTTGCCGACCAGGATCGATCATGGCTTCGATCGATCGCAATCGTCAGATCGTCGCCGATCAGATCGATCATGATGATCCGAGATCGATCGTCGCCGATCGGGATCGATTAAGACTTCGATCAATCGCAATCATCGGATCGTCGCCGATCGGATCGATCACAAAGGTCCGAGATCGGTCATCCCCGATCGGAATCGATTATGGCTTCGATCGATCGCAACCGTCAGATCGTCACCAATCGGATCGATCGCAATGGTCCAAGATCTATCGTCGCCGATCGGGATCGATCATGGCATCGATCGATCGCAACCGTTGGATCATTGCTGATCAGATCGATCGCGACAGTCCGAGATTGATCGTCGCCGACCGGGATCGATCATGGCTTTGATCGATCGCAATCGTCGGATCGTCGCCGATCGGATCGATCACGATGGTTCGAGATCCGTTGTCATCGACCGGGATCGATCATGGCTTCGATCGATCGCAACCGTTGGATCGTCACCGATCAGATCGATTGCGATGATCTGAGATCGATCGTAGCCGACCGAGATTGATCATGGCTTGATCGATTGCAACCGTCGGATCATCGCCGATCGGATCGATCGCAACGGTTCGAGATTGATCGTCCCCAACCGGGATCGATCATGGCTTCAATCGATCGCAACCGTTGAATTGTTGCCGATCGGATTGATTTCGACGGTCCGATATCGGTCGTCGCCGACCGGGATCGATCATGGCTTCGATCGATCGCAACCGTCGGATCATCGCCGATCAGATTGATCGCGACGGTCCGAGATCCATTGTTGCCGACCGGAATCGATCATGGCTTCGATCGATTGCAACCATCGGATCATCGCCGATCAGTTCGATCGCGATGATCTGAGATCGGTCATCACCGACCGGGATCGATCATGGCTTCGATCGATCGCAACCGTCAGATCGTCGCCGATCGGATCGATCGCAATGGTCCAAGATTAGTCGTCCCAGACCAGGATCGATCATGGCTTTGATCGATCGCAACCATCAGATCATCGCCGATCGGATCGATCGTGACGGTCTAAGTTCCGTCGTCGCCGACCAGGATCGATCATGGCATCGATCGATCGCAACCATCGGATCGTCGCCGATCGGATCAATCATGATGGTCCAAGATCGGTCGTCGCCGATCGGGATCGATCATGACTTCAATCGATCACAACCGTTAGATCGTCGCCGATCGGATCGATCGCAACAGTTCGAGATCGGTCGTCTCCAACCGGGATCGATCATGGCTTCGATCGATCGCAACCATCGGATCGTCGCTGATCGGATCGATCGCGATGGTCCGAGATCGGTCGTCCCCTATCGGGATCGATCATGGCTTCGATCGATCACAACCATCGGATCGTCGCTGATCAGATCGATCGTGACGGTCCGAGATCGGTCGTCGTCGACCGGGATAGATCATGGCTTCGATCGATCGCAACCATCGGATCGTCGCCGATCGGATCGATCGCAACGGTTCGAGATCGGTCGTCGTAATGATTTTTAGAAAAAAAATATTGTAAAAAAATTTCAAATTAAAATATTTGCGACGCTGCCGTGGCCTGGCCTTCGTCTTCTTCGGCCACGGTCTCCGGCAGCGGCTGCTGCTGTGGCCTAGCCACGGTGGTTAGGCCACACAAAAAAAATTAATAGGGGGGTTTTCCCCACTACACCCCCCTTCTTCTTCTTTGGCCACGGCCACGGCCGTGGCCTGGCCACAAAAAAAAATAAAATAAAAGGGGGGTTTTTCCTACCCTTTTAATTTATGTCACACAATATTAATACTAAGTGATACTTGCTTCAATAGGACTAATTCAAATGGTCACAAAATAGTATTACTATATATATATATGGAGAATGATCACTCTAATAAATTAATTAATTTATGTCATTAGTCGTAGCTCTTTGGATAGACTGATTTAGCTCATCAATCATGACTCTTTAAATCAACTGATTTAGCTCATAAATCGTAACTATTTAGGTCAATTAATTTAGCTTATCAGTTTTAACTTTTCAAGTAAGCTGATTCTAGACCATCAACCTTAATTAGCTCTTTAGATCATCAATCAAAACTCTTTAGATAGGTCGAGCTAAATTAGCTTAGCTATTTAGGTCAACTAATTTAGCTCATTAACCATAACTCTTTAGATTAGCTAATTTCAAAATAGCAGTCGTAGCTTTTCATTTCTTTATAGCTGTTTATGCAATAATATTTGTGCATTTATAGTTATTTACAATTGTTATGTCTTGATTATTTACATTCTGCTTCAAATTGAATGATGCATTAAATTATGTAATGCTAGAATGAAAGTCTTGTTGTAGTTTTATTTAATTTTTAGCAACAAATTAGTAGTTTCAATGATTTATATTTAGTCTTCACAAACATTTATATTCGACATAATAATCTTAAGAAGTCAGTGACTATATATATAGAACACTATTCCTATATATATGTATAATTGATAAGAATTTATGAATAACAAGCATAAGTTCGATTGTCTTCAGATTTTCATATTATTAATCACAACACTATAACCTTTAGACCCGTTTGAGAATTTGTAAGACTTAGTCTTGTAAATTCTCAAATTATCCTGGTGGACAGTTTGAGAATATTTTTTGCGATATGTTAGTCTGCTATTAATCATCGTTGGTTGAGATTGCGGTTTGTATTTGCTCATACGTTCTCCTAGTGTGGCATATATGCCACACATTTAGGAGAACATATGGGAAAATGCTGCTGAAATTTCAACATAACCGATCGACGATAATTAATAGTAGAATAACATATCACAAAAAATATTCTTGAATGGGATAGGGCCTTACCTTTTAGACATGGAGTGAAGGTGGAATTAATTTAGGACACTTGAATGCTTGCGAAGTCTCATGATTGAACGGACCGCCTTGCGGGCCGACCCGAACTCAAGCCCTAGCATTAGCTTGGCATGAACCTGTGCCTCGGTCCTTGCTAGCACGCCAAGGATCGTAGCCGTGGCCCGGCCTTGTAGGGTAGGGACCTTAGTTGTGTAAAAGAAAATTGGTTTAGTTATAAATGATTTAAATGGTTGTTATATATTAAGTAATGTTAATATAGTTTTATAATATGGTTTCCTTTAATGGTTTACCAGAAATTGTATAAGTCGGTCAAAAATGAGCGGGGCTCGCTCGTGGATGTATGCAAGGATAAAAGATGGCTTGCTTAATCCAGATTTTCTGAATGGATTGGAAGAATTTATTGCATTTGCATGTAGCCAACCTGAATGGATGGATGGGCCTAGGATTAGGTGCCCATGCAACTATCACAGGTATCAGAATAAAGCATACAGAGATGTTGAAACTGTTAAGGTGCATCTGTGTAAAAAAGGGTTTGTTCCTGATTATGATGTTTGGTACTGTCATGGTGAACCAGAGGAAATTCCAGCAGTTGTTACAAGCCAACAAGTGTCAATTCCCGTAGATGAACCATTTGTGAATTTAAACACATATGAAGAAATGGTGATGAATGCATTGGGTAATGAATTCAATCAGAATACATTTATGGAAGAACCAAATCCAGATGCACAGCAATTTTATGATATATTGCGTGCTGCAAATCAAGAATTGTATCCTGGTTGTGAGGGCCATTCCTAGTTGTCTATGGCTACTCGGTTGTTGAATATTAAGGCAGAACATCGATTATCAGAAAAGGCGTTCAATTCTGTAGCTGGGTTAATCAAGGAAATTTTGCCAAATGATAATGTTGTAGCAGACAGTTTTTACTCAACGAAGAAGTTGTTGCGTGGGCTTGGGCTCCCAGTTAATAAGATCGATTGTTGCTTGAACAATTGCATGATATATTGGGGTGAAGACTCAGAGCTGCGATGATGTAAGATTTATGGGCAATCGAGGTACAAAAATGGCGAAGGGGGAGCTAGTACAAGTAGGAGGAAAAGTGTGCCTTACAAGAGGATGCATTACTTTCCTCTTACTCCACGCCTGCAGAGATTATACAGATCTGAGGCTACAACTACTGATATGAGATGGCATGCCAAACATGAATCTAAAGAGGATGAAATGCGGCATCCATCAGATTCAAAAGTTTGGAAGCATTTCAATGAAAATCATCCTGATTTCGCTGAAGATATAAGGAATGTGAGATTAGGTCTTTGTATCAATGGCTTCCAACCATTTGGTCAAGCAGGCCAATAGTATTCATGTTGGCTTGTGATACTGACTGTATATAACCTTCCTCCATGGAAGTGCATGAAAGATTCTGCAATGTTTTTGACAGTTTGGTTCCATAACCATCAAATCCAAAGAAAAAGATTGATGTCTTCCTGCAACCGTTGGTGGCCGAATTAAAAATATTATGGGAAATAGGAGTCCTAGCCTACGATATTTCTATGAAATAGAATTTCATCATGAGAGCTGCTTTGATGTGGACAATAAGTGACTTCCTGGCATATGCAATGTTGTCTGGTTGGAGCACTGCTGGACGTCTGGCATGCCCCCATTGTATGTATGATTCAGATGCATTTACATTGCAGAAGAGTGGTAAGCAGTCATGGTTTGATAATCATAGGAAGTTCTTGCCTCCAAATCATCCTTACAGGCGTAACTTGACTGCCTTTCGGAAGAATAAAGCAGTCACAAAATTCACCGAACCGGTTATGTCCGGCACGGATATATTTGATACTATAGAACATTTGGGGTTGAGGTATACTTGGGAACCCGATGCAGATATAATAAATGGCCATATATGTAAAGAACATAACTGGAAGAAGAGGAGTATATTTTGGAATTTGCCGTATTGGAGCACAAATCTCATCCGGCACAACTTGGATGTTATGCATATCGAGAAAAATTTCTTTGATAACATATTTAACACGGTGCTAAACATCCCGGGAAAAACCAAAGACACTGTAAAGTCAAGAGAAGAACTTAATCAGTATTGCAGAAGAGGTGATTTGAGGAGGAGTGCCGATGGGACCTATCTTAAAGCCTGTTACACTCTTGACAGAAATTCACGAGAAGTTTTATGTAACTGGCTTAGAGGGTTAAAATTTCCATATGGTTATGCCTCAAATATCGGTAGGTGTGTGGACATGCATAAGCTCAAGTTGTTCGGCATGAAGAGTCATGATTGCCATGTTTTCATGCAACAGTTATTGCCTATAGCTTTTCGTGAGTTGCATCCGCAACATGTCTGGAAGGTATTGACGGAGCTCAGCTTGTTCTTCAAGGAGTTATCTGCCGCAGTCATTACTTCTGCATCCATGCAAGGCTTGAGGAGAAAATTTTAATTATTTTATGCAAGCTGGAGCGAATATTTCCTTCCATTTTTTTGACTCAATGGAGCATTTACTGGTTCACTTTCCATATGAAGCGAGCATAGCTGGTCCCGTGCAGTATCGCTGGATGTATCCTTTCGAGAGGTAAATATATACATCATTAAGACATGTTGACATTTCAAATATTATTTCATTGCGAGAAAATTGGTTAATTTTTGGTCTCAACTTTACATATAGGTACCTTAAGAAGTTAAAAAATAATGTGCGTAATAAGGCAAGGGTTGAAGGTTCTATATGCAATGCACACTTGGTCGAAGAAGTTTTAGCTTTTGCCTCGCATTACTTTGAGGGTCACGTCCACACGAGGAGCCGAAATCTTGGTCGTAACAATGACGTATGTGTGGACGAAGGAGAACCTAATGACGGTAGAATATCAATTTTTAAAGGTATCGGCTGTTCATTTGGGGGGCAGAAGTCAAGAAATCTTAGCGATATGGAGTATTATGCAGCACATTATTACATCCTAATGAACTATAGAGAAGTCGATCCATATATGAGTAAGTGTATACTTCAATGCTTAATTGGAACTTCTAATTTAAATTACAATATACCACAATATTTAATTGCTAACATAAGTTTAATCCTTATCATCCCATAAGGATGTATTATGATAGACAACGACAGATAAATCCCGACATCAGTCAAGTTGCAATTGGGCAGAAGTTAGAAATGGAGTTCGCTTACTGGTTTTATGAATTTGTGAGTAGTATCACTCAATCAATTTCAATAATGGCTTTTATTTTTTGAATTGGTTGTGAATAGCTTATTAATTTATAGGTAAACGGTCCATGGTCCACAACCGATAATATTTTCATTAAATGTCTATCGCAATGGCCATTGAAGACCGTAACAACCTCTACTGGCTATTTTGTTAATGGGTACGAATTTCAGATTGAACGATTAGCAGCTTCAAGAGGCACGCAGAACTGGGGCGTGTGTGTTACAGGAGAAAGTGTTGGAGCAAATATGCAGGATTATTACAGAAAGTTAGTAGAGGTGGTTGAAGTTGAATATCCCGGTTGGCCTATGAAACGAACTGTATTGTTTCGTTGCGATTGGTTCGATCCGACAGTTCCTGTGGGCAAAAGGGTTCATAATGACTACAATTTGGTTGAAGTGAACTATCGACGAAGATTGCAGAAATATGACCCATTCATCCTTGCATCCCAAGCTCAGCAAGTGTTTTACTGCGGATATCCAAGTTTGCGCAACGACAAGCGAGATTGGTGGGTTATTTCTAAAATCGTCCCACGTTCAACAATCATATTATAGGAGAGTTCATCAAGTCAATCAGCCGAGTGCCCTGCATTTCAAGAGGATGAGATGGAAATGCATGTAATTGAGGACGACACGAGGGCTCCTGAAACATCACTTAGAGATCCAAATGGTGATGTCCAAGAAATTGTGGATGCAAATGTTTGGTTTCCTTCTGATGATAATGAAACTGAATCGCAGTCCGATACGACATCAGATGTTGAACCAACATTTCACGAAACAAATGACACCAATTAAACATAGAGGTTTTTTTTTAAATTCAACTCTATTTTATAAGTGCTACATTTTTACATAATCAATCATTAATCATAATTTAATTGCATGAATCTTTAGTATTTTCAGTATGACGGGTAGAGGTAGATCTACCGACGACATACGGAGTGAGCAGGGATGTAGCCCTGCTGCATTAGATCACACGAGCTTTGGAGATAGAGAGTTCGGATCTCCATACATCGCACAGCCTTCGGGTGATCCTGCATTTGTATTACCTTCCAGCCGATCGACACATACCTCAGAGAGTTCTTCCACCATCGGCTGCACCGTACTTCGACTGGCTCATGGGCTGTAAATATATACTAATTAAAAATATATGTTTATGTTTTTAAGTCAATTACTTATAAACATGCATTTTTTTAATAGATTTATTGAGCAGCATCATGTATCCAGCTACATCAGCTTCGTATTTCAGAGGCATGCAGATCCCAGTGGCTACGATTGGCGCCACGTATCTGCAGCCACGAGGGAGTTTTATTTTTCTGAGTTTCAGGTAAACTTATTAAATACAATTTATCATTAATATAAAATTTCTTAATCTTAATAAATTCTGAAACTAACTATTTATTTTAATGTAGAAAAAGTTTACGTGGGACCCTGCCAGCCATGATGCCATTAGGGCAGCATGGGAGGCTCTTACGGGACGCCGATACTCCAACATGCTTCATCGTTGGAGGTCATCGGGTCAGCATCCTGCGCATGTGCTAGAGGGTATTTGGCACGAGTGGCAGCAGGCCTAGCAGTTCGATGGCTGGTGCAGGAGGTTCGCATCAGCCAGCACGAACCGCCGATCCGAGAGGGGCGGTCCTGGCACGGGTCTCTCCCGCCACACTTCGGGCTCCATTTCGATTCAGGAGCACAGACGTCGTATGGTAAGAAAATATAAATAATTTAATTACTAATTTAGTTATTTATAAATATTTGCATTAATATCAATTTTTTTATTATTATAGTCTGAGCAGGAGGGCGGAGATCCTAGTGAGTTTCGTCTATTCAGGGCGACACACACCAGAAGGGATGGTTCCTGGGTCGATACGCAATCACGGAAGGTTACGGTTAGAAATTAGCTTTATATAGTATCTGTTTAATTTCTAAAATTTTATTTAGAGAAATTTATTGATTCATTTATTATTGATTTTATAATTCAAAGACACGAGTCAAGAAGCTTCGCTCCCAAGCATCGCAGGTCGACTCCACTAATGGAAAGACGCCCATCGAACTCTCAGTAGAGGAGAGTCGACGTGTGTTTTTGGAGGCTGTTGGTGCCCAGCTGCGAGACCGCAGGGTCTATGGTCTGGGCACTAGAGCTTCTGCATATTTTTCCCATCAGGCCTTCAGCTCGCGATATTATGGTGATATTCCTGCCGAGCGTTTAGACAACATTCAGAGATCTATTACGGAAGAGGTTCGGCAGGACGTTCGTCAAGAGGTTCGGCAGGAGTTCGAGCACGAGTTCGAGCAGCGTATGCGAGGCCATCAGCAGAAGCTTGCAGACGTGCGAGATCAGATGCGTCAGTTGTAGGATATAGTCGCCTGTCGCAGGGTTCCCAGCCTCCACGTGATCGCGCGGATTCTTGATGTATTTTTTTAATATTTTGGACATGAAAACTTCAAAATTTTAATATATTAATTATTTTTAGAAATTAAATGATTATTGTTTGGATCAATATGAGTGAAGAATGTTTCGATCAATATTTAAATGTAACAAAATTGTATTAACCATTTTAATTTTTAATATTTTATTTTTTTAAAAAATAATTAGCAACGCATTAGCGACTGAAATTGCATCGCTAATATTTTTAAAATATTATTATTAAATATTGCGACGCAATGACCCAGCGTCGCAATATTTTAAAAAAAATTTAATTAGCGACGCATTAGTGACTCACATTGCATCGCTAATATATCTAAAATATTATTATTAAATATTACGACGCAATAACATGGCATCACCATATTGCGATGCACTTGAATGCATCGTAATATTTAATAATAATATTAAATATTAAATATTAATTTTAAAATTAGCGAGACATTTATGATGCGTCGCAATATTGCGACGCATTGCTGCATCGCAGAGAGTCGCTGTGAAGCGACGCAATTATGACAAATTGAGACTGCGATGATCATCTGAGCGACGCCGTTATTGCGTCGCAATAGCATGTTTAGCGACGCATTAGCGACGCATTTGGGCGTCGCAATATTTTTTTTCTCTTGTAGTGATGCACCTAGAACTTGGTATGATAGACTTAGTAAATTTCTTATTGAAAATGATTTTTCTAGAGATAATATTGATAAAACCCTATTTTTAAAAAGAAAAGAAAAGAATCTATCAGTGGTATAGATTTATGTTGATGACATAATATTTGGTGCTACTAACAATCTTTTTTATTAAGATTTTGCTAAGCCAATGCAGGAAGAATTTGAAATGAGCATGATGAAAGAACTAAATTTCTTCCTTGGACTCTAAATCAAACAAAAAAGAGAGAAAATTTTTATTTACCAAACAAAATACACAAAGAAATTCTTAAGTTTGGAATAAAAATTATCAAACCTCTTAGTACACCAGTGAGTTCTTCATGCAAACTCGATAAGGATGAAGATGGTAAGAAAGTTAATCAAAAGCTTTATAGAGGTATGGTTGGTTCTCTACTTTATTTGACAGCTAGTATACCATATATTATGTTTCTTGTATACTTATGTGCTAGATATCAATCTGATCTTAGAGAATCTCACTTAATTGCTGTAAAAAAAATTTAGATATTTAAGTAGAATAAAGAATGTAGAATTATGGTATTCTAGAGACTCACCATTTAATTTGATTGCATATTCTGATTCTGATTTTGTTGGTTGTAAACTAGATAGGAAAAGCATGTGTGGTGAATGCCAATTCTTAGGTAGTAACTTAATCTCTTGGTTTAGAAAAAAGCAAAATTCAGTTGCATTATCAACTGCTAAAGCTAAATATGTTACAGCTAGAAGTTGATGTACTTAAATCCTTTAAATTAAACGATAACTTAAAGATTATGGCATCACACTTGATAGGATTCTAATAAGGTATGACAATACTAGTGCAATAAACCTTACTAAAAACCCATTTCAACACTCAATAACTAAACATATAGATTTTAGACACCATTTCATTAGAGAACATGTTGCTAACAATGATATTTGTCTTGATTATGTGTGTATTGAGGATCAATTAGCTAATATATTTATAATACCTTGAGCAAAGAGAGATTTTGTTATCTTAGAGAAAAATTAGGTATTTGTGATTAATTAGAATAGATTTGAAACCCCTAAGAATGATTATCTAGATTTCAATCCATTTTCTTGAAAACTCTCTCATGTTTCTAAGAAAAATCATTTAGATGATTGAATTCTTGATCTCCCATGCCTTAAGAAAAATTTATCTAGGGATTTAAGCTTGGCTTGACAAGTTTTAGATTTTGAAACTCTTAATTTTTCACTGAAACTGTCATGGAGCCAACTCCATTAAAGTTGGAGTCGACTCGAGAGTTTACAACTCTCTGTCTACTTATTGAAGCCAACTCGTGTTACTGTACTCTATTTTGAGCATTGACTATTTTATTGATGTGAAGCCGACTCCATGCTTTGCGGGAGCCGACTATGTGGTTCCCAATTAGTTTATCTAGGGTTGAGCCGACACTTTTCATAATCAAATCATCTCCAAATCATTTTCACTCTCTTCCACTTCTCTCAAACTTCCAAATATTCTTGATTTCATCCTTCATTGATCTCCTATGTCCCCCAAACTTTATGCATCCTCTCTTGGAGTCTTCATCACCACTGGAAGGAGGTCCGCACAACGTTCGGTAAGGCAACCATCACCCTGCATGCCCTCATCTTCTTTCACCTCTACACCCAATGTCATTCTAACTTCACCCTCTCTACATATTGATCCTATGGCTGGGAAAGCTATCACCACCGGAAGGAAGGTAGATTTTTACTTTCTTGATCTTGAAGGGTTTAATGTTGGGAGGTTGATAAGAGACATGGGTTGGAAAAAGGTCTATTCTTTGGATGTTTCCACCAATCCTACTTTTGTCAAAGAGTTTTACAACAATGTTGGAAGAGGAGATGGTGGCTTGGTTAGTTATGTGAGAGGAACTCAAATCCATGTAAATTTGAAGATTTTGGGTAATCTTTTGGAGATGCCTACTGATCATGGTGATGCTCTGTCTAGGATGTTGGGAAGGAAAGTAAATGAATTAGAGGATGCTTTTACATACCAACTTAATCTGGAGCCGAGACTTTTGCATAATATCTACAGTATGTGTTAGCTCCCCTTCTCTCTGGGGCTACCATTAGCACACCTGCACAACTGTGGTAATCGGATAGAGTTCTACTAGTCTTTATGTAGCGTTCCATAAAGAGCTGAGAACTTCAACAAATTATCATAAATGGCAAACACTCGAAAACATATCCTATTAAAAACTTTTTATTATTAGCTCAATTATATATGCACATCACTCAAAGCAACACTAAGCATAAACCTGCTCATATAATATTTTTTATGATATCCTCAGACAGTTTACAAGATCACATTCATAATTGACATCAAAATCATAAGTACATACACCATGCTCATAATTTTCTCCAAATCATAAGTCTCATATTCATATCCAAATAAGTCTGATACATCACCACATCTCACTATATATATACATGTATATATACATGAATATCATCCCCCACTATCTCAATATACAAGGCTATCATCTATACACCCTTGCATCCAAGCAAGCTTCACCAGCTAAGGGTCCATTCTCGCTTATCCTTTGATCCTAGCAGAAATACTCACTAATCTAAAAGTAAATATCAATCATAGAGGGATGAGACCTAAGTCCCAGTGACTGAATAACCATCTAACCATGGAGAAATAGAGAACCATAACATCATATTTTCAACCGTACGCTGATACAATATAGCTTGAATAACTCAAAGTATACTTGTAATATGATATCAGATAAAGTAAAATATATCTTATTCTTCAAATAATATATCAGTACTGAAATACTTTACAATAACTTTTCACTAAAAAATAACTCATCAAGATAAATATCCATGTATTATAATATAAAGATATGCATTCTTTACCTACAGCCCAGACTTTCTTTATTAAATTTTCAGATTCCCACTGGGATCTATCTGTCCACTGGCATCTCATGTAAACTTCCCCTTTTGGGATAATTACTTGGCCCACTGGTCCTTTTTAAATCACAATATATGCTTTTAAATTTCATGATACTAGGCTGTGTGTGTAATGCCTCTAAGGTACCACCCTACAGTCACCCTTCTGAAGGTGTACTCTTATTGGGTGCCTGACTAGCAATAGGATCTCCGCACAAATAGCACCCTTACCCATGTGGTTCACCTGGCAAAGTGCTTTGTTCCTTAACCCTGAAACCTCAGGTTTTCTCTCTGTCCCCATGGGCTATATATATAGTAACTAGCTCCACTGAGCTATGATTCATGCCCCCATGAGCTGCTTACAACCTGCCCCACTAGCCTGGTCAAGCGTGCACTCATCCCTGATTCTGGGGTTCATCGTATGATTGAATTGCAAGGTGGTGCCGGCTCAATAGTAGTGTACAATGCTCATGCTATAGCACAGTCTAAAGGATGATTAACCCCATAGCTATCTGATGCTCAGTATGATACATACATCAAAATATATCTTTTGCAAAGCTTTATCATGCAAATATGTCATGTATACATCAACAATCCCCTCATCGAAACTCATGCTCATTTCTTTGTGCTTAAGACTCATGCTCAAAACTCATGCTTCAGAATATCATATACTAGGTTCTTATTTCTCAGATTTAAAACATAGATAATACTCTACTAAATATAACATATCACAACTAGGTATTAATCTCATTATACTAGCTCAAATGAACTTTTCATTGCTAGATGAGAAACCCACTCACCTTAGTAGGTTACTCCTGAATTGCTACTCAACTCCGGTATTTTGGCTTCTTGGAATAACCCTCTTGACCTACGTCAACATATAGATATGATAACTATTAGGGTTACCTCCACACGAGATTTTCTCATGAAACCATGCATGCATACATGATCTAGCCTCTAATATCTTATTATTTTCTTCCATCCTTTCCCTACTAAAGATTTCTTTCACTATTACCTCAAAATACAAGAATCTAAGAAAATCTAAAGTTATGCAAGATCTAGGGAAGCTATAGCTTGGAGCCAAACACAAATCCCAAGCATCCCTTTCCCTTCCTCTTTCTTTCTCCTTTTCTTTTTCTTCCTCTTCCTCTTTTTTCTTCTTCCTTTCTCTCTTTCTTTCTTTTCTTTCTCTTGCTAAACCCATATTTCCCTTTTCTCTAGTGACTTGGGGACCAAGTCATGGATAACTTAGAGGCTAAGGCATGCAAATTTTCATTTTGCCCTCAAACACTCTTAATGCACGCTTTTTAAAAAACATGTGGCTCACTTATAACCATGATGTTTTGCCCTTATATATATATTTTTAAAATTGCCCTTAACACAATTAGCAATTTACATCAGAGCCTTTTTTTTCATTTTGCCCCCGACATAGTATTCTTTTAATCTATTTATAGCTCATATTATCATTTTTGTTTAAATCAATACTTTTATGTAATATTTCTAAGAAAAGACCCTATTAACTTGAAGAGCTCAATTTTAGGAATTCAACGATTCAAACGGTACTCAAATTGGACTTAAAATGAAATAAATATAAAAATTTCAAGATTTAATCCAAAAAATATATCGTCTTAGAGTCGGCTCTAACAGATTTAGAGTCGACTCCTGCAAAAATTAGAGTCGGCTCTTGCAGAGATTAGAGTTGGCTCTAATATTAGGCAAAATACTTTCTATTTTTTCCAATAGAGTCGACTCCCCCTTCTGCAGGAGCCAACTCTAAAGCGTGCCGGAAGTTCAAAACCATGCCAGAGTCGACTCTACACCAATTAGAGTCGACTCTAATTACTAAAAACATCACTTAAGGGTAATACTCAAACTAAACTTAATTTTTCTTGTAATTTAAGCCCATTAAAACTCAAATCTCTCAATTTCTTAAATCAAACTCATTAGCGCTCAAAAATATACTCATTTACTCTATAAATTTCTCCTTTTTACATTTATTAAATGGCCAACATGCCCACACTTCATTGAAACCCTTCGATGTTCATTTCAAATGAAAAATGCCATTAATATTACCAATGAATTATAGGGTTTTCAGGATTTTACAATTCTCCCCCTCTTAAGAAATTTTGTCCCCAAAATTTAGCTAAATATGGTTTCAAATAGATGGGGGTATTTCAATCTCATCTCATCCTCTCGCTCCTATGTAGCCTCCTCTTTTTGATGATTTAACCATTACATCTTAACTAATGGAATTCTTTTACTGCGAAGCTGCTTAATCTTCCTGCTCAAGATCTTCACTGGTTCTGTTGCAAATGATAAATCTTCCTATAATTCTATAGTCTCATACTGAATCATATGAGAGGAATTCGGCACATACCTCCTAAGCATTGATACATAAAATATATTATGAAGCTAAGATAACTCTAGAGGTAAAGCCAATCTATAAGCTATTGTCCCAACTCTTTCAGAATTTCATAGGGTCCAATATACTGGGGACTCAACTTGCCTTTCTTTCCAAATCTCATAATACCTCGCCAAGGAGATACCTTCAGAAAGACTTTATCTACAACCTCAAACTTTACATCTCTATACTTTTTATCTGCATAGCTCTTCTGTCTATCCTGGCTGCTTTTAATTTAGTTCTTATGATTTTAACTTGATCTGCTGTAAGCTGCACTAACTCGGGGCCTAACAGCCTCCTCTCTCCCTCCTCATCCCAACGCACTGGAGTTCTACATTTTCTCCCATACAAGGCCTCATATGGTGCCATATCAATGCTAGAATGGTAGTTGTTATTGTAAGCAAACTCTACTAAAGGCGGATGATCATCCCAGCTACTAAAAAATTCTATGACACAAGCTCTTAGCATATCCTATAGTGTCTAGATGATTCTCTCCGACTGACCATCAGTTTGGGGATGAAATGTTGTACTGAACCTTAATTTAGTCCCCAAAGCTTTCTGTAATTCTACCCAAAATTGAGATGTAAACCGTGGATCTCTATTTGATACTATAGATACTGGCACATCATGCCTACTCACAATTTTAAGCACATATAATTCTGCTAATCTATCCAAGGTAAAGGCAATCTTAATAGGCAAAAAATGAGCAGATTTAGTCAATCTATCAACTATCACCCATTTAGCATCATTGCCCCTTCTTGTCTTTGGGAGTCCTACAACAAAATCCATAGTTATATGCTCCCATTTTCACTCTGGTACAAACAGAGGCTGAAGCTTGCCAGCAGGACACTGATGTTCAGCCTTAATCTGTTGACACACTAAACATTTAGATACATACTCATCTATTTCCTTTTTCATTCCATCCACCAGTAATTCTGTTTGATAGTTCTATACATCTTAGTACTATCTGGATGCATTGAATAAGCTGAACTATGTGCTTCCTTTAAAATTTGATCTTTCACTGATTCCATAGCTGGCACACAAACTCTACCCTTGAATAATAACACCCCATCACCTCTAACAAAAAACTCTGACTGAGACCCACTCTAAATTAAATCTCTAGCTTTAAGCAACTATGGATCTAGCAGCTGAGCTTCTCTTATTTCCTTTAGCATCTGGGGTCTTACTTTGAAAGTAGCCAGCAAGGCTCCTGATTCTTCTACAGCTAGCTCTGCATCTAACCTTCTTAACTCAATCATCAAGGGTAGCTGTATTGTTCTAATAGAAGCCAATGTGGCCATAGACTTTCGACTCAAGGCATCAACCACAACATTAGCTTTCCCTGGGTGATACTCAATAGTGCAATCGTATTCTTTAATCAATTCAATCCATCTTCTCTGCTTTAAATTCAATTCCTTCTAGAAGCTCTTATGATCAGTAAATATCTTGCACCTTCTTCCATACAAGTAGTGCTTCCAAACCTTCAATGCAAATATAATAGCAGTTAGCTCCAAATCATGGGTGGGGTAATTCTTTTCATGGAATCTCAACTATTTAGATATATAAGCCATCACTTTTTCATTCTGCATTAAAACATACCCCAAACCCTTCAATGAGGCATCACTATAGATCACATAATCACTGGCACTATCAAGGAGTATTAGATTGGGGCTAAGGTTAATCTCTTTTTCAATTCATCCATACTCTTCTAGCATTCATCAGACCAATTAAACTTAATATTCTTTCTAAGCAGCTTAGTCATAGGAGAAGCCAAAATCAAGAAATTTTTTATAAATTTTCTATAATATCCTGCTAGCCCCAAGAATCCCCTCACCTCAGTCTGATTGGTAGGTGATACCCAATTCACTATAGCTACAATCTTTTGAGGATCTAACATAATACCTTTGGCTGAAACTACATGTCCCAAGAACTTTACCTCATCCAGCCAAAATTCACTTTTACTAAACTTTGCATATAACTAATTTTCTCTTAATATCTGCAAAACTGTCCTTAGATGATGCTCATGCTCTTCACTACTTCTAGAATAAATCAAGATGTCATCAATGAATACTATTATAAATTTATCTAGATACTCCTAAAACACTTGATTTATCAGACCCATAAAAGCAACTGGAGCATTTGTTAAGCCAAATGGCATCACCAAGAGCTCATAATGACCATATTTGGTCCTAAAATCAGTTTTAGATATATTCTCATTCTTTATTCTCAATTGATGATACCCAGATCTCATATCAATCTTTGAAAGCACTACTACCCCATGCAGCTGATCAAACAAATCATTGATCCTTGGTAATAGATAATTGTTTCTAATGGTCACCTTGTTCAACTATCTATAGTCTATATATAACCTCAAGGTACCATCCTTTTTCTTTATAAACAACACTAGTGCATCCCATGGCGATATACTGGGTCTAATAAACACTTTATCTAATAATTCTTGTAACTGGCCTTTCAATTCTTTCAATTCAGCTCGAGCCATTCTATAAGGTACCCTGGCTATTGGTCTAGTATCTGGAACTAGATCTATACTAAAATCAAACCCTCTGTCAGGAGGTAACCCTGGCAGCTCCTCAGGAAATATATCTGAGAAATCCCTTACCACAGGGATATCCGTCAGCTCTAAACCATTGCCCTCTAGGCTCACCACACAAGCTAAATAGGCTCCACATCTTTTGCTAGCATTTTATTGTCCGACAAGGCTGAAATCACTCCTAAGGGCAACCCCCTCCTATTTCCAATGAAATAGACCTCTCTATCATCGAGGTTTGTAACATCACCTCCTTCCTCAAGTAATCTACTATGGCTCTATGCACAAATAGCCAATCCATCCCCAAGATGGCATCAAACTCTTTCAAACTCAAAGGAATCAAATCTACTGCTAATTTCTAACCCTCCACAGAAATATCACAGCTTCTATACACTTGGTCTACTATAAAAGGCCTCCCTATGGGCATAGATACTACCAACTGGCTATCCAACTGGCCTACATCTCTATCTAGATGCTCAGCAAACTTACATGAGATGAATGAATTCGTAGATCTAGAATCAATCAAAATATAAGCATCATGATTATCGATGGGTAGCATACCTACACCACATCAGGATCAATCTAGACCTCTTGCCTGGTCATGGCAAATACTCTGGCCTCGACCCTTGGAATACTGGATGACCCTTCTTGTTGATTAATATTAGGCCCCACCTGACTGGCTGAAGCCGCAACACCACTGTCACACCTCCTACCAAGCCGTCGCCTTGGCACTACTGGCCCCTAGGGACACCCACCAGCCTGCTGCTGTCTGCTAGGGCAATCTTTCTTCAGATGACCTAGATCACCACAAATATAACATCCCTTATTGCCCCTCTTACACTCTCCCAAATGAAGTCTCCCACATGCATTACATGGAGGTATATTTCTTCCTCCACTAGAAGGATGACCCTGCTTCCCTACATCACCAGATACCTTGCTGGTGGCAACCTGAGGCACACCCCCATAAGGCTTCCTTTGGGCTGGGCTAGATGCTGACACAGATATTGATCCCCTTCCCACGTTACCGAGGGCTCTAAAACCAAAATAAAACTATCCAGCCCTCTAGGGTTTCTTAAATGGCTGAGTCCCTCTCGGAGCATAAGGATAACTAGGAGCACTTCTTTTTATTCTATCCTACCTCCTACTCATCTATTCTTTTTCAATCTTCTCGGCTTTGAATGCTCTCTGCACCAACTCAGAATAACTATTATAGGTATGTATATGGATCTTGGCTTTAATAGGGAGATTCAATCCATCCTGAAATAGTCGGCACCTCTCCCTCTCATCAGCCACCAAGGCCCTAGTAAACTGAGATAACTCAACAAAAGTGGCTTCATAATCTACCACAGACATCCTCCCCTGGGTCAGACTAAGGAAATCCCTCCTCTTCTGATCCCTATAAATCTTAGAATAATATTACTGATGAAATTCTCTTCTAAAATCTTTCCATGACAACTCCACTCCCTGGAGTTACCTGCTACAAACACATCTCCACCAATTATGGGCTCTATCCTCCAGTAAAAAGGTGGCAATACCCAACCTCTGCTCCTCAGAGCATCCCCAACACATCAAATACCCTCTTGATCCTCTACAGCCATGCCCTAGCCTGAATAGGATTAGTAGTTCCTTGGAACTCCAGAGCCCCCAATGTCCTGGCTCTTTCCACATTCATCACAACCTCCAAATTTTTAGCTGAAAGGCTAGAACTAAGACCCACAGCTGCTACCACAGCTTGAGTAATCATGCCTACCAGCTCTGGTATACTAGGCCCTGATTCTGTGCCCGAGATGGATCCACTAGCACAAAGATAGCAGACTATGAAGAAGACTCTAGCATCTTCTCTGAAGATGCCCTCACCCTAGCCTCATTAGATACTGGCTCAGTGGAATCACTAGAAGCCATTCTACCAATTTGACTTCTTCTAACTGACCTTCTGGGTCTACTTTGACCTCTGCTTCTATCCCTGCCCGATGATTGCTCTGTCTCTCTGATGCCTTTATAGTAATCATCCTACAAGACATTATTAATTACATTGGTTTCATCCTTCAATATCTATAATCATAATCATTCAATCATTCTAGACTCGTGTTCATACTTATTCCCTTAGGACCTTATAACCTAGGGCTCTGATACCAAAACTTACTAGCTCCCCCTTCTTTCTAGGGCCACCGATAGCACACCTGCACACCTATGATAATCGGATAGAGTTCTACTAGTCTTTATGTAACACTCCATGAAGAGCTAGAGAACTCCAACAAATTATCATAAGTGGCAGACACTCAAAAATACATCATGTTAAAAACTTTTTATTATCAGCTCAATTATATATGCACATCACTCAAATCAACACTATGCATCAACCTGCTCAAATAATATTTTTATGACATCCTCAGACAGTTTACAAGATCACATTCACAATTGACATCAAAATCATAAGTACATACACCATGCTCATAATTTTCTCTAAAACATAAGTCTCGTATTCATATGCAAATAAGTTTGATACAACACCACATCTCACTGTATATATATACATGTACATATACATGAATATCATCCTCCACTATCATAATATACAAGGCTATCATCTATACACCCTTGCATCCAAGCAAGCTTCACCAGCTAAGGATCTAGTCTCGCTTATCCTTTGATCCTGGCAGAAATACTCACTGATCTGAAAGTAAATATCAATCATAGAGGGTAAGACCTAAGTCCTAGTGAATGGATAACCATCTAACCATGGAGAAATAGAAAACCATAACATCATATTTTCAATCGTACGTTGATATAATATAGCTTGTATAACTCAAAGTATACTTTTAACATGATATCAGATAAAGTAAAATGTAGCTTATTCTTTAAATAATATGCCAGTACTGAAATACTTTACAATAACTTTTCACTGAAAGATAACTCATCAAGATAAAACCCAAGTATTACAATATGAAGATATGCATTCTTTACCTATAGCCCATACTTTCTTTATTATATTCTCATATTCCCATTGGGATCTTCCTGCTCACTGGCATCTCATATAAACTTTCTCTCTTAGGATAATTACTTGGCCCAATGGCCCTTTTTAAATCACAATATATGCTTTTAAATCTCATGATACTGGGCTGTGTGTGTAATGCCTCTAAGGTACTATCCTACAGTCACTCTTCTATAGGTGTACTCTCATTGAGTGCGTGACTAGCAATAGGATCCTGCATAAATAGCATCCCTTACCCGTGCGGTTCATTCGGCAAAGTACTTTGTTCCTTAACCCTGGAACCTTGGGTTTTTTCTCTTCTCCCATGGGCATATATATAGTAACCAGCTCCACTGAGCTATGATTCATGTTCCCACTAGCTGCTTACAATCTGCCCCATTGGTTTGGTCAAACGTACACTCACCCCCAATTCTAGGGTTCATTGTATGATCAAATCACAAGAAGGTGCTGGCTCAATAGTAGTGTGCAATGCTCATGCAACATCACAGTCTAAAGGGTGATAAGACCCATAGCTGTCTAATGCTGAGTATGATACATACATCAAAATATATCATTTCTAAACCTTTATCATGCAAATATGCCATGTATACATCAACAATCTTCTCATCGAAACTCATGCTTATTTCTTTGTGCTTAAGACTCATGCTCAAAACTCATACATCAGAATATCATATACTAGGTTCTCATTTCTCAGATTTAAAACATACATAATACTCTACTAAACATAACATACCACAACAAGGTATTAATCTCATTATACTAGCTCAAATTAACTTTTCATTGCTAGATGAGAAACCCACTCATCTTAGCAGGTTACTCCTCAACTGGTATTCAACTCCGGTATTTGGCTCCCTGGAATAATTATCTTGACCTACGTCAACATACAGATATGATAGCTATTAGGGTTACCTCCACACGAGGTTTTTCCATGAAACCATGCATGCATACATGATCTAGCCTCTAATATCTCATTATTTTCTTCTATCCTTTCTTTACTAAAGATTTCTTCCGTTATTACCTCAAATATAAGAATCTAAGAAAATCTAAAGTCATGCAAGATCTAGGGAAGCTATAGCTTACCTGGAGCCAAACATAAACCCCAAGCTTCCCTTTTTCTTCCTCTTTCTTTTTCCTTTTCTTCTTCTTCTTCCTCTCTTTTCTTTCTTCCTTTCTTTTCTTTGGTTGAACCCATGTTTTCCTTTTTCTCTAGTGACTTAGGGACCAAGTCATGGATAACTTAGAGGCTAAGGCATGCCAAATTTCCATTTTGCCCTCAAACACTCTTAATGCACACTTTTTGGAAATTACGCGGCTCACTTATAACCATGATATTTTGCCCTTATATTTTCTTTTTCAAATTGCCCTTAGCACAATTAGCAATTTACATCGGAGCCTTTTCCCATTTTGCCCCTAACATAGCATTTTTTTAATCGATTTATAGCTCAGATTATTATTTTTATTTAAATCGATACTTTTATATATTTTTAAGAAAAGACCCCACCAACTTGAGAGCTCGATTTTAGAAATTCAACGGTTCAAACGGTACTCAAATCGGACTTAAAACGAATAAATATAAAAATTTTAAGATTTAACCCAAGAAATATGCCGTCTTAGAGTCGGCTCTAATAGACTTAGAGTTGGCTCCCGTAAAAATTAGAGTCGGCTCTTGCAGAGATTAGAGTTATATCTAATACAAGGTAGAAATGTTAACTTTCTTTTTTTTCAATAGAGTCGACTCCCCCTTCTGTAGGAGCCGACTCTAAAGCGTGCCAAAAATTTAAAATCGTGCCAAAGTCGACTCCATACCAATTAGAGTCGACTCTAATTACTAAAAACATCGCTTAAGGGTAAAACTCATACTAAACTTGATTTTTCTTGTGATTTAAGTCCATTAAAACTCAAATATCTCAATTTCTTAAGTCAAACTCATTAGCACTAAAAAATATACTTATTTACTCTATAAATTTCTCCTTTTTATATTTATCAAATGGCCAACACACCCACACTTCATTGAAACCCTCTGACATTCATTTCAAATAAAAAATTCCATTAATATTACCAATGAGTTACACGGTTTTTAGGATGTTACAGTATGATTCTTTTCCCTAAGATTAAAAGATTTGAATATGTATCAGAAAGGGACGTAGCCTTAATGGATTATGTATTGACTGGTCAACCTATTAATTTGGCGGGAATTATGCTAAGCTACATGGCTGAGGCTAGTACTAAGAAGAGGTCAGCTCTGCCCTATGGGATAGTGTTGACGGTGATTTTCAGAAGTCAATGGATTGATATTTTAAAAAATAAACCACAGAAGAAGCTGAGGCACAGACTATTATAATATCTCCATCCTACACCGCATGGGATTCCAAAAGATTAATGAAGAATGGCAAAGGCGGAGACCTAGTCCAATGCCAGAGCCAATCAGAGAGGAAAGAATGGATGATGATGTTGAGGAGGTTCATGGACCATCCTCACCTGCGCCCAGACCATCTGCATTTGGACCATCCTTTCCAACACCGAGACCCAATTCACCACTAGCACCACCACAGGTAGCATCAACAGTACCTTCTTTTGCTTTCACATCTGAGCAAGTTGAGCAATTCAAGAAAATAATCAAACTGTACGAAAAGATAAATGAAAACATTCAAGATCAGCTTTTTGGAATCAGGCAACTGATTTATATCTTGAAAGAGAAAGTTGAGAAAATTGAAAAATTAATCAATGCTTCTGCTGACAGTTTGAAGACCGAGCTACAAAACATCTTTGACAAAATCAAGGGCATTGGTGATGACTCCGATATCAACTCCAAGTCTAATGCAAAGCTTTGTGACAACATTGAGAAGGCAATGTCCAAAACAGAAGACCTGATCAATGATTTTTGCAAGATTCAAAAAGATGGAATGGGATAAATTTTGGAGTAATTGAAAAGGCTTTTAAGATTCTGAAGTGAATGTTCCCTTCCTCTCCAGCCTTCTCAGCCAATCCAGCCAATCTAACAAATCCTTGCAATCTTATTAGTTTACTTTTAGAATTTCATAGTTAGATTTTCATAGTTATCTTAGAAATCCTAGTTTGTACTTAGGAACT
The DNA here is from genome assembly GCA_900491605.1 of Calamus simplicifolius. NCBI lineage: Eukaryota > Viridiplantae > Streptophyta > Magnoliopsida > Arecales > Arecaceae > Calamus > Calamus simplicifolius. The sequence goes on from UESW01002151.1 coordinate 164,978, forward strand.
TACTGAAAGATATATTATTTTGTTGTTTTACACTTGACTTGTACTTCACTTCATGTAATCAATGAATATGTACAAAGTTTTTGTGACTTAATAAAATTTCTTGATATTTTTGAAATGATTGTCTTCTTAAGTCATTCTATGATGTTTGATTCTAATTTGATTAATTTGAATATTATCCTGAGCAAGGACTGCCCTATGCTTCCTTAATTTTTTGTTAATGACAAAAAAGGGGAAGATTTGTATATGCATATTGATTTTAAAACTCTATGCACATATATAGAGGGAGCTATTACTCAGGAGGACCTTAGAGCTTATCAAATTTGAATTTTATGAATCCTTTGTTGGGCCCATGGCCCACTTATTCAGCCCATTAGGGCAAAAGGGAGTGCTAATCCTTTTTCTACCAGGATTTATTCTCTCTCTTTTATAAAAGGAGCAGCTGCCTTCCTTTTTTGGTTTTCTCTTTTTCAAGGAGCAACCGTCTGAAAAAAGAGGGGAAGCAGGTAGCAGGTATTTCTTTTTTCTAGGAGCGTGGATTGCTAGGGGAAGAGAAGGAAGGGCTGCTGCTTGGTGCTTGACTACATGGGAGGACTTTCACTCCAGGAATCACGTGAAGGTGCTGCAGAAGAAAAACAAGAGAAGAAGAAGAAGAAGAGAAGGGAAGAAAATAAGGAGGTAACGCATGAGACCGTAATTTTTCGGTGACGTATGTTTCTCAAGTTCTAGCAAGGGACTTTGAGACTTGGATATTTATTATTTTATAGTGGATCTTCTTCTCTGGCTTGTCTGTAGTTTTTTTTCCTTATCTTGAAAGGATTTTTCACGTAAATCTTGGTGTTTCTGTGATTGTGTGGTTTGTGCATTTTTATTTATTATTCCGCTGCATATTACGGTCTGCTAGTATTTGCTCGTACACGGATTCTTTCCCATCAACTGGTATCAGAGCCTGTGAATTTTTTTTATGCGAGCATGGAGGCCGGTAATGTTTCCTGCATGATCAGTCTGAACGAAAACAATTGGATGATATGAAAACCAAGGATGGAGGACCTCTTATATTGCAAGGATCTATATGGACCTTTAGAAGGGGTCAAAGCAAAGCCCGTTACAGTGACAGACGATGCTTGGATCATGTTAGATCGGAAAGTAGTCGATTTTATTTGGAAATGGTTGAATGATAGTGTCTTTCACCATGTTTCTACTGAGACTTTTGCAAACTCTCTTTGGAAAAAGTTAGAAAGTCTATATGAGAGAAAAATAGCTGGCAACAAGGCTTTCTTGATCAGAAAACTAGTGAATCTGAAATATAAAGAGGGTGCTTCTATTGCTGAACATTTGAATGAAATGCAGAGTATTAATAACCAGTTATCCTCTATGAAAATGTCTCTTGATGATGAGTTGCAGGCATTGTTACTTCTCAGTTCATTGCCAGAAGTTGGGAGACACTGGTAGTTTCCCTCAGTAATTCTGCACCAGACGGTGTTATCACCATGAGTCAAGTAACAGGCAGTTTGTTGAATGAGGAGTTAAGAAGGAAGAATTCAGCAACTTCTCATATTGATTCACAGGCACTTGTCTCAGAGAATAGAGGACGGTCAAAGTCTAGAAATAGAGACAATTCATACAAGGGTAGAAGCAAATCAAGGTCAAGAAAAGATATTACTTGCTATAACTGTGGTGAGAAAGGGCACTACAAGAATCAGTGTAAGAAGCCTAAGAAGAGTAAGAAAAAGGGAAAAGAAGTGGAGGATACAGAGTCAAAGGAAATATCACAGCTACTGTGCAGAGTGATGATTATTTAATTTTGTCTACTTCTGATGGTATCTTCTCATGTGAGTGTCAGAATCATGAGTGGGTGATTGACACAGTGCTTCTTATCATGCTACACCAGGGAGGGAGTTTTTTTTACATATAAGACTGGAAATTTTGGTGTTATCAAGATGGGAAATCAAGACACAGCAGACATCATTGGCATGGGTGACATCCACATGAAGACCAATCTTGGTTGTAAGTTGGTGCTCAAGGATGTAAGGCATGTAGCTGACTTGAGGCTAAATTTAATCTCAGTTGGAAGACTTGATGATGAAGACTTTGATAGCAGATTTCATAAAGGGCAATGGAAGCTCAGTAAAGGTTCACTTGTTGTAGCCAGTGGAAAGAAATGTCACACTTTATACAGGTTGCAGGCTAAAGCTTATGGTGAACAGTTGAATGTTACAGAGAACGACTTCAGCATGGAGTTGTGGCATAAACGACTGGGACACATGAGTGAGAAGGGGCTGCAAGTTCTTTCCAAGGAAGAAGTTCTACCAGACTTCAAAGGTGTACATCTGAACCCATGTGTTGATTGTTTGGTTGGCAAGCAACATAGAGTTTCTTTTGCTAGTCCTGCTTTATCTAGAAAAATGCATATTTTGGATCGTATCTATACAGATGTTTGTGGTCCTCTGAGGACAAAAACTCCTAGTGGATCAGTTAATGTTCCAGGTATCAGTGTGCACTTTATTTTGTCACTTTTATAGATGATTTTTCCAAAAAGTTTGGGTCTATGGTTTGAAGACCAAAGATTAGGTTATTAATGTCTTCAAAGAGTTTCATGCCAGAGTTGAAAGAGAGACAGGAAAGAAACTGAAATGTATAAGGTCAGATAATGGTGGTGAGTACACAGGGTTATTTGATAATTATTGCAGATCACATGGCATTCAACATGAGATGACAGTTCCTGGTACTCCTCAACATAATGCAATTGCAAAGAGAATGAACCGCACCATCATGGAAAAGATCAGATGTATGCTTTCACAGTCCAAGTTACCTAAAAGATTTTGGGATGAGGCATTGAAGACAGCGGTTGATGTAATAAACTTGTCACCATGTACAGCTCTAGATGGTGATGTTGCAGAGCGTATGGTCAGAAAAGATGTCTCTTATAAGCACTTGAGAGTGTTTGGTTGTCGTGCATTTGCACATGTTCCAGACATTGAGAGGTCCAAGTTGGATGGTAAGACAAAAGCATGTGTTTTGCTTGGTTACTCACATGATGAGTTTGGTTATAGACTTTGGGATCCAGAAAAGCAGAAGGTATTAAGAAGCAGAGATGTGGTATTTTTTGAAGATCAAACCCTTTAAGACTTCAAGAAGGAGGTGTCAGTCAAGTCTTCTGCAGGAAGATTAGTAGACTGTGATCCAGTTACTCCTCTAGTAAATCAGGGTGATAGGGGAGATGTGCAAGAAAATAGTGCAGGAGCAGATATTAACTCACCTGTAGGACATGTTGAGCAGAAGGAGATCAGAGCAACCTCTACAGAACCTCAGCTGAGAAGATCTATCAGACAACATCAACCTTCCAAAAGGTATTCTACAATGAATATATAATGCTTACTGATGTAAGTGAACCAGAATGTTACCAGGAGGTAGTTAAAGTGAGCAGAAAAAGGAGTGGTTAGTAGGTATGCTGGAAGAAATGGATGCCTTACAGAAGAACCACACATATGATTTAGTAGAACTACCAAGAGGAAGGAAGGCTTTAAAGAACAAGTGGGTTTTCAGGTTAAAGACTCAACAACATTGTTCTCAACCAAAGTACAAGGCCAGATTGGTTGTGAAAGGCTTTGGTCAAAAGAAAGGTATTGACTTTAAAGAGATTTTTTCTCCTGTTGTTAAAATATCTTCAATTCGTGTTGCTCTAGGTATTGCTGCTAGTCTAGACTTGGAGGTTGAGCAGTTAGATGTGAAGACATCTTTTCTTCATGGTGATTTGGAGGAGGAAATCTATATGGAGCAACCAAAAGGCTTCAAAGTCAAAGGTAAAGAAAATCTTGTCTGCATATTGTAAAAAAGCTTGTATGGGCTGAAGCAAGCTCCAAGGCAGTGGTACAAGAAATTTGATTCATTTATGGCTTAAAATGGATAGAAAAGAATGACTTCAGATCATTGTGTGTATATCAAATGGTTTAGTGAGGATTTTGTCATACTCCTACTTTATGTTGATGACATGCTTATTCTTGGGAAAGATATGTCTATGATTGACAGATTGAAGAAGAAGCTGAGCAATTCATTTGAAATGAAGGATATGGGACCAGCAAAGCAAATACTGGGTATGCAGATTTTCCGTGATAGAAGAATCAAGAAAATATGGTTGTCACAGAAAAGTACATTGAGAAGGTATTGGATAGGTTCAGTATGATCAATGCAAAGCCAGTTGGTTCTCCTCTTGCAGGTCACTTCAGGTTGTGCTCAGAGCAAAGTCCTTCAAGTGATGAGGAGAAGGAGAAAATGAAGAAGGTTCCTTACGCTTCAGCAGTCGGAAGTTTGATGTACGCGATGGTATGTACGAGGCCAGACATCTTATATGCAGTGGGTGTTGCTAGCAGATTTCTTGCAAATCCAGGGAAAGAGCATTGGGCAGCAGTGAAGTGGATCTTCAGATATCTCAGAGGAAGCTCCAAAGTTTGTTTAAGCTTTGGGGGTGGTCCAGCTGTGCTGATTGGTTACACAGATGCAGATATGCGAGAGATATTGATACAAGGAAGTCCACATCATTTCATACTTACTTTTGCAGGGGGAGCTGTGTCATGGCAATCCAGATTGCAAAGGTGTGTATCTCTCTCTACCACAGAGGCAGAATATATTGCTGCTACCGAGGTCTGTAAGGAGATGCTATGGATGAAAGAATTCTTACATGAATTGGGGTTGAACAGAAAAATTGTGTGGTACATTGTGACAGCCAGAGCGCCATCCACTTGTGCAAGAACACAACTTTTCATTTCAAGTCAAAGCATATAGATGTGAGATACCACTGGATTCGAAATGTGTTTGAAGAGAAGCAGTTACAGCTTCAGAAAATTCACACTGATGAAAATGGGGCAGACATGTTGACAAAGACCTTATCAAAAGAAAGGCAAGAGATATGCCGATAGCTGGCCGGCATGATTTTACACTAAGGAAGCATGAGACAGCCTCCCTTATAGGCTAAAGGGGGAGGTTGTTGGGCCCATGGCCCACTTATTCAGCCCATTAGGGCAAAAGGGAGCGCTACTCCTTTTTCTACCAGGATTTGTTCTCTCTCTTTTATAAAAGGAGCAGCCGCCTTCCTTTTTTTGGTTTTCTCTTTTTCAAGGAGCAACCGTCTGAAAAAAGAGGGGAAGCATGTAGCAGGTATTTTCTTTTTTCTAGGAGCATGGATTGCTAGGGGAAGAGAAGGAAGGGCTGCTGCTTGGTGCTTGACTACGTGAGAGGACTTCCACTCTAGGAATCACGTGAAGGTGCTGTAGAAGAAAAATAAGAGAAGAAGAAGAAGAAGAGAAGGGAAGAAAATAAGGAGGTAACGCATGAGACCGTATTTTTTGGTGACGTAATCCTTATATCCCTATATTCTCTTGTGATTGTTTCTCAAGTTCTGGCAAGGGACTTTGAGACTTAGATATTTATTATTTTATAGTGGATCTTCTTCTCTGGCTAGCCCGTGGTTTTTTTCCCTTTATCTTGAAGGGATTTTTCATGTAAATCTTGGTGTTTCTGTGATTGTATGGTTTGCGTATTTTATTTATTATTCCGCTGCGTATTACGGTCTGCTAGTATTTTCTCGTACATGAATTCTTTCCCATCATCCTTTGTTAAATATTTTGAATCCTTGGAATAGTTGAACTAGATATCTATAATGAAGTTATTGTTCAAGATAATTATGTTGAAATTCTGTTTGCTATCATTCTGATTGAAAAGTTATTTAAGTTAAAGTTTATACTTTAAATGTATATGCATATGCTCGGTGTTTTTATCATTATCAAAAAGGGATAGATTGTTGACCCAATTATAATTTTGATGAATAACAAAAATCACATGAGTATATTCCTTGTGTTACTAATAATTTTGATTAAGTGTTTCAGGAATTTAAATGTTTAATCAACTAAAATCCAAGAAAAATTGAGTTTGACCATATGTCTAGTGTTAAGTGTCAAGTTTTAGCATTTAGAGCCGACTCCAGAACTCTAGGGTTGACTCTAAAGCGTATCGAAACAGTTTGACACTTTCAGCATGCAGTCGAACCGACTTTTAGAGAGTCAGAAGTTGACTCCACCAGAAAGATAGAAAGTCCTTAATTCTATGTTGAGCTGGAGCCGACTCCTGCAGAGATTAGAGCTGACTCCACTAATTATACAGAGAGTGTATTTTTTGGGGCTTTAGTAGAACTGGCTCCCGCATTCACTCGAGCCGACTTCCGCATAACAGAGTGTCGACTCCCCAAAAAGCAAGAGCCGACTCCATAATAGGCAGAAGTTCACATTTCGCTCATCTCGCATTCGAGCTGACTCCAGGTCTACTCGAGCTGACTCTAATTTATTAGGAGCAGACTTTATAGGTGTTCGAGATGACTCCAAACTCTGACATTTTTTCAATGGATTTCAATGGCTCTTTTCTCTTTCGTGCTAAACTCATCCTCAAGCATTTTCAACAGCTAATTTTTTTTCTAAAGAGGATTTAGAGAAGATTATAAATAAGAGTCTTGGGATCGTTTCAAAAAGAACACAATAGAGAATAAAGAAAGAAAAGAGTTCAAATTCGAAAGCCCTTTTGTTCAAAATAGAGGTTAAGGAAATCCAAAGCATTCCGAAGCCAATCTTGAAGGATTTTCATTAAATCAAAAGGAAAAGAATAGAGCCCTAGTTCTTCAAAAGCCTCTACATCAAAGATTCTTTCAAAACTTCACGCTCAACATGAGAAAGATCATTTCTAAGGAAAAGAAGAAGAAAAGTCCAACTTCAGAAATCTTCTAATCAGGCTCTTCTATTTCTACTTTTATTATATTATCTTATTTGCTCATTTGATGAGCTTTATAACTGTTGTAACCATTTCCCTATTACGTTTGCTTATTGATTCAATTAGGAGATTGAATCAAGGAAGACAGTTTGACCTTGTACAAGTTAGAAGGCTTGTGATAGGTTTTGTGTCAGTGATCCTGTGAAAACCAGCTGGCTTCGTTGTGATCCCGGTATAAAACAACAAGTTTGAGTTGTGATCTTGTAAAACAACTCTGTTATATTCATGATGATTATAATGTGGTCCAAGAGTTTCTTGAGAGTGGATGTAGGTGTAGCTAACACCGAACGACTATAAATTTTTTGTGTTTGTCATGCTTGACTCTCTCTTTCTCTCTACTCTATCCTTTGTACTCTGCTTAAAATTCTTAGCACTACTCTCATTGCATTCTTTCTTATGCATTACTTTGAGAAACAATTTTTAAGTTTTGAATTTTTTAAGAACCCAATTTATCTCCTCTCTTGGGTTGCCATCTGGGCCAACAACAATAAATTAACTGGCATATTGGCTAGCATGGACCATAGCAAGATCACCCAAAAGAGAGAGAGAGAGAGAGAGAGAGAGAGAGAAAATGGTGAAACTTGGATTTTCATAGAAAGGAATAGAAGATATAGTAGATGATAAGGCATGCAACATCTACTTGCATGATTTTTTTTCCCTTTTTCTCAAGTAATATGGTAGTTGTTTCTGCCACCACACACTTGAATAATATTTTTCATGAATTTTTTAAAATGATTTTTCTTGGCAATTTAAACAATTCCTAAGAAGACTTGCATATAAATTGTTCTCTAAATATTCTACAAATTGGACAAAGGAAGAACTATTTAGATGGAGACAACGATGAATAAGTGGTAATTTGCAAAGGGCAGCGGATTGGCACCAAATGCTCTACAACCTTAGTAAAAATAATTTTGATGTCAACATGCAGATTATCTTTTTCTTTTTATATGTATACTTTTTATATGTACCCTTAGAGAGATCATCAGGCAATTTTTCTTTCTCAAAACAAAATTATATTTTAATCCTCATAGAGAATTGAACTTTTTGTATGTTCTCTCGGATTTACTATTTGTATGCATACTTTTATAATTATTTTTTCCTATATATAATATTATAAATATGTAAAATTGCATATATATATATATTCTTAAAACTTTTTTATTTTCATGGATAACATTATAAATTATTTTCTGTTACATCTATACCCTATAAACTTATTGTTGGCTTATATGCTCTTACAAATTTTTAATATTTTTGGCATGTTTTCCTTTATTAAGTTAAATGTATGCATCGAAAAAAGAAATAATGTATGAGGTTATGCAAGTAAAAAGAAATATTTTATAAAAATATGCATGCAAAAAGTAAATTTATAAAATATACACATCATTTCAAATAATTAAAAGAGTATACATATAAAAAAATGATATATATATATATATATATATATAGCTTTTATTAGTATGGTACGAAGAAGAGGAATCAATAATATACATGCTGATGCTGAGTTGCATGCGCGCTCGCCGAAACAATTTATTTGCATATTTTAAAGCAAAAGTGCAGACATATCCCTCTAAATCAAAAATTTATGCTTCTTATTCCTCCCCTATTTCAACCCGCAGAGTCTGCTACATTAAGATGACATTTCTTATATGATATCATCACCAGACAAGCACTACTTCAAAGCACACTTTAAACATTTCCAACATCTCCTGCTATCAAGATATTATGAATTTCCACCAGCTGGCACCTTCCTTAATGTGGTGGAGGAATTCTACAGTATGCTGGATTGCTGCACGAGCGTGGTGGGGGCGGTTTTTCCGCAGGCCTGAGCGGTTCATAATGTATGTTCGCGTTGCCCAGTGGATTTGGTGGAGTTGGCCTCCCGCGCCCACGATGAGTATTGATGCTGGATCACCAGATTCCTTTGTTGTTATGAGATCTTTTAGGAAGAAAAAAAAAAGTTCCTTCTTCCTTCTCCTCCCTCCTTCTTATCCTCCTAATTTATTTATTATTATTATTATTATTATTATTATTTTTAGAGGTCCACGTGTAGGATAAGTGTTCATCTTTTATTATTTTATTTTTCGCTACATGGTCATTCAGTGATAATGAATAATAAGGGTATTAAGAAACTTGCTCATGAAGATAAGGATTTTCATGATGACCTTGATCATCCCAAGGGAATGTCAGGGTTAGTGGGGATGCCAGAGTCAGAGAAAAGGCATCTGGCTCTAAAATAGAAGTTCAGTGTCTCCTTTTTCTAGATAAACGGCGGTGTTTCAGTGCTTGTCTTATTCGAACCATTTAAAGCGTTATGATGTTAAATATTTCTCGATTTCTGTTCCGAATACGACGGTTTATCATGTTTTAGTGGTTCTGACATGAATATTATTCTCAATTTGGGGGCCACCCAGGAATGGGGGCCGCCCAGACTCTGGGGGCCGCCCAGGACTGGGGGCCGCCCATACTCTGGGGGCTGCCTAGGACTGGGGGCCGCCCAGACTCTGGGGGCCGTCCAAGACTGGGAGCCGCTCAGATCCTGGGGGCCGCCCAGGACTGGGAGGGCCGTCCAGACTCTGGGGACCGCCCAGGACTGGGGGCCGTCCAGACTCTGGGGGCCGCCTAGGACTGGGGGCCGCCCTGACTCTGAGGGCCACCCAGGACCGGGGGCCGCCCAGACTCTGGGGATCGCCCAGGACTGGGGGCCGTCCATACTCTGGGGGCTGCCTAGGACTGGGGGCCGCCCAGACTCTGGGGGTCGTCCAGGACTAGGGGCCGCCCAGACTCTGGGGGCCGCCTAGGACTGGGGGCCGCCCGGACTCTGAGGGCCGCCCAGGACCGGGGGTCACCCAGACTCTGGAGATCGCCCAGGACTGGGGGCCGTCCATACTCTGGGGGCCGCCTAGGACTGGGGGCCGCCCAGACTCTGGGGCCGTCCAGGACTGGGGGCCGTCTAGGACTGGGGGCCGCTCAAACTCTGGGGGCCGCCCAGGACTGGGGCCACCCATACTCTAGGGACCGCCTAGGACTGGGGGCCGCCCAGACTCTGGGGATCGCCCAAGACTGGGGGCCGCCCAGACTCTGGGGATCACCCAGGACTGGGGGCCATCCAGGCTCTGGGGGCCGCCTAGGACTGGGGGCCGCCCAGACTGTGGGGGCCGTCCAGGACTGGGGGCCGCCCAGACTCTGGGGGCCGCCCAGGACTGGGGGCCGTTCAGGATTAGGGACCAACTTTTATTTTCTAACTGTTTTATTTATTATCCATATCATATGCCCCCTCGCCCATCTTCCTTGTATTCAGGTGTATCATGCACGTGCAAGGGAGAAGGGCAGAAAAATTTGAATTTCAAAACGTCCAGTACATGATAAGTGACATTTCGAAAAAGGGGGAGAAAGGAGGGGAGGCGCTTATCTCTAAGAGGATAGCGTCTTTTCGTTTGTCCGGCTCCACTGATGGACTACCACGTGTCCTTGCGGTGCTCGAGGCGTCGCGTTTGATATATAAAAAAAGGGGGGAGCCATCCCTTTCCCTTAATCTTTGATTTTGTGTATCCTCCTGCGTTTTTTACCTCTTCAAACCCAGGTCAGTCGACTTCTTCACTTCCCCTTTCTCTCTTTATGGATTCCTCTGTAGATAAGAAAGGTAAGGGCCCCTTGGTTGAGCCCTCCCGAGAGGAGATTCTTCAAGCACATCGACAGGCTCTGGGAGGGGTAACCATCCGTGGGGACCAACCCGTCACCCGGTCCGTATAGCCCGTGTCTAGGTTGTTATCTCAGTCCCCTAGGATTTCCTCTTCGTCTACCAGTCGTGAGGTAGGGCCTCCCGCGATTGTTTCTACATTGGCTAGACCGGCGGACATTGCCTCTGTTATATCCTCTCAGGATCTCAGGAACCTTAGGGCCCAGTTTGGGATCCCTGATGACATTCGGCTCTCCGTTCCCCTTCCTGAGGATAGGGTCACTCTAGCGACCAGGTAAGGTCGCTTTATATGAAGAGTTTTTTAAGGGTGGTCTACGACTGCCTTTACATCCTTTTTTTGTAAACTTATTGAACCGATATCGCCTTATCCCTGCATAGCTTACTCCTAATTCTATTCGTATTATATTTTCATTTCTAGTACTTTGTTCTTTTCATGGGGCTTCCGCTAGACTTTCTTTATTTAGAACACTATATAGGATTTGAAACCCAGTCAGGGATGGGTGGTGAAGTTTCGCATCGAGGCCCAAAAGGGTTCTTAGGCTTAATCTCCCTTCTAAGACCAAGGGGTGGAAATCTTGGTTTTTCTATGCACATCTGGAGGGGTTGGGCGTAGGTTGGGGTATCCCGGATACCAGTTCTAACCAGAATGCTAGTGTTGACGAGAGACCGTGAGCTTTTCAACACTCTAATCTCTACCATCATTCCCCCCAGTAAAGAATTGCTATCGAGGATAATCTCCGGGAGGTTGCGTTCGTGCTGGTGTCGCTGGCTGCAGCGCCCGGTGAGCCTCGAAGAATTCATCTCTCTCTTTTCCTCTTCTTTGTATTCCTAGCTAACCTATTTGGCATCTTTTTTAGCTAACCCTATGTTCACTATATCGCAGCAATGAAGTTTTCTCAAGACTTTTTGGTATCAAACCTTCGAAAGAGAGAGAGGAGCGAGCATGGCGCGGCAGGGAACGAACCTAAAAAGCCCCGTCAGTCAGGATCGGATTGCCAGGCCCAGCCTCCAGCGGCTATTCTGAAGCGACCTTGATAGAAGATAGCGAAGGAGAGACGAGTCCTCCAACGGGGATCCCGATAGGAGATCCTGTCGAGAAGGAGCTTCCGGAAGTCATTCCATCCCCCACTAAGGACGCTGGGGGATCTGTAAGGAGTGCGGAAGCAGTCGAAATCGATCTGCCAGGTCCTTCGTCGTCAAAGGAAGTGGGCATTCCTGCCCCTGCTCCCTCAGATGCTTTAGGAAATCTATCTCCATCTCCTCAACCGCCCAATCAGGGCGCTGGGTACAAAAGTTGCTTGTCGAAGACAGTTCTTAAACTTGCGATCCTGCCCAGGTTCCAAGATAAAATGAGGAAGATGACACAAGAAGAGGCATTTGACACCATGTTCACGGCTGCGCTTCAGGTAAAGTTTCGACCTTTTCTCTTTGTGATTATCGAATTTGGGCATTCACTGAATGTATTTTGCAGATGTCTAATGGCCTTTTTGTACTGCGCGAAGACTTAAACAAGGCCAAGTCTCGGAGTGTGAGCTTAGACAAAGAATTGGTGGAGACAAAGGCCCGAGAGTCAAAAGCATTACACGACCTTCGGGTTATTCGGGAGGACTATCGGACCTGGCGGAGAAAGGCGGAAATGGAGCTGCAGAGCTTAGATGCTCAACTATCTGAGGTTCGGGCGAAGTTGTTGCCAACGGAAGAGAGGTTAAAAGAAACTACTCTTAGGCTAGAACATACGGAAAATCGAGCAGATAACGCGGAAGCTACGGCTCGCGATGCTGTAGAAAAATTGGTTCTAGCCGAGAAAGATGCTAAGAACGCTCTCGACAGGGTTGCAACAGTGATGATGGAGGCCCGGGAAAAGATAGCTACGGTCGAGGTCGAGGCCCGGAGAAGATAGCTGTGGCCGAGGCCAAAGCTCAAGAAAAGGTGGCCGCGGCTGAAGCCAAAGTCCGGGATGCAATCAAGGAGTACAAGGGCTCCCCGGATTTCGAATCGGAGTTCCAGGAGGCCGCCCTAGACGCCTTTGTTCAAGGCTTTGAGAGGTGTAAACGGATGCTAGCCCGACACTTCAACTTAAAGAACCTCGAACGTTTTCGACCTGTGGATGACGAAGAAATTCCCGATATGTAGGTCGAAGACGTGGCGGGCAGGGTGGCGGCGACCAAAGATCCTGCTGCCGAAATGCCTCTCACTGAGAAGCCGGCTTCCGATCCCAATACAGAGAAGGGGTATTCAGAGAATTGATTGAGGATGCCTAAATTTATTTTGACTTTTTAGTTTTTCTATCCTTGCCTTGGTCCTTTTAAAGGACCTCTTTGTGTAATGAATGTCTGTCTATTGACGAGACTTTATAAAGTTTCCTAGTAGATTAACTTTAAATGAGCAGATGTTACTCTTTATTTATTTGGTGTTAACATGTCATCTGCTTAATCCTTGATTCCTACTTAGGGATTGGGGAATCCGTCCACAAGTTGGCAGGGAACCCTAGTCTTCGGGTCATTTTCCGGTGTGTTGTATTAAGATGTAAGTCCTTGAATGTTGATAAGGCAGTTTAGGGGCCCCTGCAGGGGAGCTAATCCTAGGTTCAAGGAAGCACAAAGCTCTTAGGATTGTGGGGCCACTTAGTGTTTTTGTAGAATTGTACCTCGAGGGTAACCGAATATCTGCCTATGGGCGTGACTCAAAACCATCTAAGTCAAGGCTGCTCGAGCCAAGGATTTATACTTTCTCAGGAGTGAGTCATACCGGATTGGGGGTGTTCTCTGGACTGTAGGGCCACCGAGCCGTCTATCGTGGTTTGGGGCCGCTTGAGTCATGGACTTGAACCTCCTCAGGGGCAAGTTATACCGGCCTGGGGGTGTCCTTTGGACTGTAGGGCCGCCGAGCCGTCTACCGTGGTTCGGGGCCGCTTGAGTCATGGACTTGAACCTCCTCAGGGGCAAGTTATACCGGCCTGGGGGTGTCCTTTGGACTGTAGGGCTGCCGAGCCGTCTATCGTGGTTTGGGGCCGCTTGAGTCACGGACTTGAACCTCCTCAGGGGCAAGTTATACCGGCCTGGGGATGTCCTTTGGTCTGTAGGGCCGCCGAGCCATCTATTGTGGTTTGGGGCCGCTTGAGTCACGGACTTGAACCTCCTCAGGGCAAGTTATACCGGCCTGGGGGTGTCCTTTGGACTGTAGGGCCGCCGAGCCGTCTATCGTGGTTTGGGGCCGCTTGAGTCACGGACTTAAACCTCCTCAGGGGCAAGTTATACCGGCCTGGGGGTGTCCTTTGGATTGTAGGGCCGCCGAGCCATCTATCGTGGTTTGGGGCCGCTTGAGTCACGGACTTGAACCTCCTCAGGAGCAAGTTATACCGGCCTGGGGGTGTCCTTTGGACTGTAGGGCCGCTGAGCCATTCTGAAGAATTATCTAAAATATGTGTTCAAATGTATAGGCTCATTTAATATTTGGATAAACACATTACATTACTGGTAGTATGGCCGGAGATTGTCTGCATTCCACGTCCGGGGGATTAGTTGTCCATTTAGGTCTTCAAGCTGGTATGCTCCACGGTGAAGAACTTCTCTTATCCGGTAGGGCCCTTCCCAGTTCGGAGACAATTTGCCCCCTTCTGTTGGTTTGGATATCGAAGCTTTTCTTAGAACTAAATCTCCCTGACAGAAACTCTTCGAGCAGACGCGGGTATTATAATACCTCGCTACCTGCTGCTGGTATGCCACCATCTTAATTCGAGCCCGATCTCTTGCTTCATCAATGAGGTCAAGATTGGCTCTTAAATTAGGGAGGTTGTCTGCTTCGTTGTACGTTTCCACTCGGCTACTTGGTAAGCCAATTTCGACGGGAATAACAGCTTCGGAACCAAAGACCAGGTTGAATGGCGTTTCCCTGTCGGCGTTCTGGGAGTTGTGTGGTATGCCTAGAGTACACTCGGGAGCTCTTCTACCCACCTCCCTTAGGACGTATCCAGTCTGGTCCTTAGTCCCCGTAATATCATGCGATTTGTAACCTCAGCCTCTCCGTTAGATTGTGGATGGCCGATGGAGGTGAATCGTTGCAGGATGCCGAGATCAGTACAGAAAGTCCGGAAGGTGTTGTTGTCAAACTGTCGGCCATTGTCAGTGATGAGGGTGTGTGGTATGCCGTATCGACAAATAATGGCTTTCCAGAAAAAGGTTTTGACCTTGGCTTCAGTAATTTTGGCAAGTGCTTCAGCCTCAACCCATTTAGTAAAATAATCGACGACTACTAGTAGGAATTTGCGCTGTCCTGATGCCGAGGGAAAGGGCCGAGGATGTCCATGCCCCACTGAGCGAAGGGCCAAGGAGCAGAAAGAGAATTTAACTGAGAAGATGGTTGCCGCTGAATGTAGGCGTACCGTTGGCATCGATCACATCTTTTCACTAGTTCGGTTGCATCCTCTTGCATGGTGAGCCAGTAATATCCTTGTCGGAGGGCCTTGCGTGCTAAAGATCGGCCTCCGGAGTGATTCCCACAGATGCCTTCATGAATTTCTCTAAGGATATAATCCGCATCAACCGAATTAACACATTTGAGGAGGGGCTGAGAGAAGGATTTCTTGTAAAGTTGACCTTCTAGTAGCACAAACTTAGAAGCTCTCCGCTTAAGCAGCTTAGCTTCTTCACGACCAGCTGGGAGAACGCCGTCTTTCAGATATCGGATATAAGATTCCATCCAGGTTTCTTCCTGGACAATGGGCAAAGCTTCTTCAGTAGCTTCGATGCTAGGTGTTTCCAGATATTCAATGTAGGTTTTGCCCATGGCACTATCCACCGAGGTAGCTAGTCGGGCCAACATATCGGCCCTAGCATTTTCACCTCTGGGTATATAGCTGATAGCGAAGTGATCCAATAAAGGAATTAATAGTCTGACCTTGTTCAGATATTGGAACATGATAGGGTCCCGAGCTTTATACTCCCCTGCCACCTAGGCGGAAATAAGCTGTGAGTCAGTGAAAACCCGGAGATTCTTAATTCCCATCCCATGCGCTAGCTTGATTCCGGTTAGTAAAGCCTCATATTCAGCTTGATTATTGGTGGCTTCAAAGAGAAAACGAAGAGCATATTCTAGTACTGCACCTTCTGGGCTAGCGAGAATGAGGCCAGCTCCGCTACCCTGTGAGTTAGAGGCTCCGTCGACGTGGAGGACCCATGCTTCATGATCCTCCTCCCCAGCATCTAAAAGGATCTGGGGGATTTCTTCTTGATGCGGCTCAGACCAGGTGCATTCTACTAGAAATTCAGCCAAGACCTGGGATTTCAAAGATGCTCTGGGTTGAAATGATAAGTCGAATTCCCCTAGTTTGATGGCCACTTGGCTAACCGGCCAGAAGTGTCTGGTCGTGATAAAATAGCTCTGAGAGGTTGATCAGTGAGGACGATTATGGGATGGGCTTGGAAGTAGGGTCTGAGTCGTCGAGCAAAAATGAATAAAGCGAAAATGACTTTCTCCATTTTGGAATATCTCTCTTCTGCACCATGAAGTACCTTGCTGGTATAATATACAGGTCGCTGAACGGCATGGTCGCCGACACGCACCAGAACGGAACTGACGGCCTCCGAAGAAGCCGCAAGATATAGGAAGAGCCTTTCTCCCTGCTCCGGTTTGGATAACAGGGGTGGTGTGGATAAGAACTCCTTAAGTTCTTCAAAAGCTTGTTGACAGTCTTCTGTCCACTCGAAGCTGTCTGCTTTACGCAAGACCTTGAAGAAAGGTAGACACCTCTCGGCTGATCTGGATAAAAATCGGCTTAACGCTGCTATCCTCCCGGTAAGTTGTTGCACCTCTTTCTTACACATAGGCCGTCTCATATTGAGAATGGCTTGAATTTTTTCTGGGTTTGCCTCAATCCCCCGTCGGGTGACTAAGAAACCCAAGAATTTTCCTGCAGTAACTCCAAATGCACATTTGCGCGGGTTGAGCTTTATTCTATGGAGCCGGAGGTTGTGGAAAGTTTCCCGCAAGTCGGCAACATGGTCGGTGATGCAGGTGCTTTTTGTCAACATATCATCTACATATACCTCCATGTTGCGGCCAAGCTGGTCTTTAAAAACTTTGTTCATCAGCCTCTGATAGGTAGCTCCTGCATTCTTCAACCCGAAGGGCATTACTTTATAACAATAAATGCCCTTCTCAGTGATAAAAGAAGTATGCTCTTCATCTGAGGGGTCCAATTTTATCTGATTATACCCTGAGAAGGCGTCCATGAAACTAAGGAGTTCATAACCAGAAGTTGAATCGACTAACTGGTCGATCCAGGGCAATGGAAAACTGTCTTTAGGACAAGCTTTATTAAGATCTGTGTAGTCGATGCATATTCTCCATCCTCCGCTGGCTTTCCGGACCATAACCACATTGGCTAGCCAATCAGGATACCGCGCTTCTCGAATATGACCGGCCACGAGCAATTTGTCTACTTCCTCGTCAATGACCCTCTGCCGCTCAGGAGCAAAACTCCTTTTCTTCTGGCGGATAGGGCAGCAGCTTGGGTTAATATTAAGCTCATGAGTAATCACCTCCGGAGGAATCCCGACCATATCGTTACTTTCCAGGCGAAGACATCTGCATTCATTGATAAGAAGGCTAGGAGTTGATCCCGGACCTCAGGGAAGAGGAGCTCACCGATCTGCACGATCTTAATGGGATCATCTCCCAGGGGGTAAGATATCAGAAGCTCTGCTGGTTCTCCTCTCCGTTCAACTTCCCTGGGGTCAAATGACTCGGCAACCGGAGAATACTAGCCATCTGGGGACTAGGGGCTAAATGATAGCAGGGTCTGACCGAGTCTACCTCTCCGTGCATCACACCGACTCCTTGCCTGGTAGGGAACTGCACCAATAAGCGCTTAGTAGATATAACTGCATCTAACATATTCAAACCGGGACGGCCAAGGATGGCGTTGTAAGCCAGGGGGACCCGAACTACCAGAAAATCCAGCATAACCGTGCTTTGACACGGCGGCGATCCTGCCGTAGCTGGCAAAGTAATCTCGCCCTCTACACGGATGGAGTCTCCAGTGAAACCAACTAGAGGGACGGCTACGGGCCGAAGAGAATCCAGAGATAAACTCATCTGAAGAAATGCATCATAAGTAAGCACATTAGCGGAGCTCCCACTGTCAATTAAGATTCTTTTTACAGGATGTCTAGCAATCGTCATCGAAACGATGACGCTATCATCTTTTACAACATTACTCCCCGCTATATTCCCCTCAGACGGGATTACATCATCTAACTCTACGCCTCCCCTCGGTCTTTTAGAAGATGAAGCTTTTCCATGGGAAATCATACCCACCATCCTTTCTGTCGGGGTGTTATCAATGCCAGCTTGAGCGGGAGGAGGTCCCATCAAGGCTGGTATGGGAGGAGCCTCTTTCTTCTGGACGTATTGCCCCAGGTATCCCCTCTGAATTAGCTCTTCGATGGCCTGCTTCAAGTTCCGACATTCTTCAGTGTCGTGGCCATAATCCCTATGGAAACGGCAATAGCGGCTTCTGTCGCGGGTAGTGCCCTTCTTCAACGGGGGCGGACACCGTAGATAAGGCTCGTTTTCAATCTCCATAAGGATGTGAGTCCGGGGTGCTAAGAGGGTGTAAGATGGTCCTCTCTGGGAGTCTGGCTCTTGCGGCGATCAATTGGCCGGCGCAAGGGCTCTGGTTTCTTGGAAGGAGGTCCGTTCAACTCTGGGCGAGTGGACCTATTGTTAGTCCTCTCTTGTGCACCTCTCCTGGATGAGTCAGCCTCGTCGGCGCGGATGTACTTCTGCGCATGACTCAGAAGATCAGCATAAGAAGAAGGAGGTCTTTTGTCCAAGGAGTAAGTAAAACGGGAGGGACGGAGCCCCCGTTTTAAAGCCAGGGTGGCCACAGCATCTTCAAGATGATAGACTTCAAGGGCCACCACCTTGAAACGAGTTATAAAGTCTTTCAAAGATTCTCCTTCCTGCTGCTGCACGGAGAATAAGCTGTCTGCTACTCGAGGAATTTTTCGACAAGCATCAAAATGAGCTAGAAAAGATCTCTCCAGTTGCCGAAAAGAATCAACACTGCGTGAGGGTAGACGAGAATACCAAACACGGGCCGCCTTGCGGAGGGTGGCCGGGAAGGCAACGCACAAGAGGGCATCCGTTGCTCCTTGGACCTACATAATAGCTTTATAGCTCTCCAGATGATCTAGGGGATCAGTGGTGCCGTCATAGGGGTCTAACTGAGGAAATCGGAATCTTCTTGGAATGGGTTCTTCCATCACCCGTCGAGTGAGAGGGGGGCGGGTGTCATAATCCGACCCCGGTTGATTATTGATCCTTTGGCTGAGCTCCTCCAGTCTGCGGTCTTGCTCTTCAAGACGCTTTTCCATTCTATCGGTCATACGTCCTTCGGTTGGTTCAGGAGAACTGGAAGGAGACTGACGACGCCACCGGCGGTGCTCTATACAAGGCTCCTTCCCCCGTCGTCGCCCGGCAGGTGGGCTGATAGGGGAATGGGACAAAGAGCGCGAGTCGTCGTGGGAGCTTTGAGAGCGCCGCTTTTCGGAGGAGTAAGGGCGGAGAGGCTTTGTCGGAGGGGATCTCCCTCGAGCTGATTGTCGGCTGATAGGAGTAGCCGACCTAGGCAATCGAGGCAGCTCGCGCCGTTGCTGGGCTCCTCTAGAATGCTGCTCTTGTATCTGCTGAACCATTCCAACAAGAGTTTGAACTTGTTGGGTGAGGATCAACAGTGGATCTTGAGGAATAGTTGGAGCCGGCAGCGGCGAGGAAGGAACCGAAGGTTTGACCTCACCGGCTCAGAAGAGCCGAGAGTTTTGAGATCATGGTTGGGAGGCGAGAGATGCCCCCCAGACCAATCAGAAGGATCTTCTTCCAGAGATCTAGAGTTCATCTTCACGGAACCGTAGAACAGGTACGTATCACTGCTCCAACGATGGTCCCCTACCTGGCGCGCCAATCTGTTGATGCTGGATCACCAGATTCCTCTGTTGTTATGAGATCTCTTTCAGGAAGAAGAAAAAAAAGTCCCTTCTTCCTTCTCCTCCCTCCTTCTTATCCCCCTAATTTGTTTATTATTATTATTATTATTATTATTATTTTTATTTTTAGAGGTCCACGTGTAGGATAAGTGTTCATCTTTTATTATTTTATTTTTCGCTACATGGTCATTCAGTGATAATGAATAATAAGGGTATTAAGAAACTTGCTCATGAAGATAAGGATTTTCATGATGACCTTGATCATCCCAAGGGAATGTCAGGGTTAGTGGGGATGCCAGAGTCAGAGAAAAGGCATCTGGCTCTAAAATAGAAGTTCAGTGTCTTCTTTTTCTAGATAAACGGCGGTGTTTCAGTGCTTGTCTTATTCGAACCATTTAAAGCGTTATGATGTTTAATATTTCTCGATTTCTGTTCCGAATACGACGGTTTATCATATTTTAGTGGTTCTGACATGAATATTATTCTCAATTTGGGGGCCACCCAGGAATGGGGGCCGCCCAGACTCTGGGGGCCGCCCAGGACTGGGGGCCGCCCATACTCTGGGGGCTGCCTAGGACTGGGGGCCGCCCAGACTCTGGAGGGCCGTCCAGGACTGGGGGCCGCCAGATCCTGGGGGCCGCCCAGGACTGGGGGGGCCATCCAGACTCTGGGGGCCGCCCAGGACTGGGGGCCGTCCAGACTCTGGGGACCGCCCAGGACTGGGGGGGCCGTCCAGACTCTGGGGCCGCCTAAGACCGGGGGCCGCCCTGACTCTGAGGGCCGCCCAGGACCGGGGGCCGCCCAGACTCTGAGGATCGCCCAGGACTGGGGGCCGTCCATACTCTGGGGGCTGCCTAGGACTGGGGGCCGCCTAGACTCTGGGGGCTGTCCAGGACTGGGGACCACCCAGACTCTGGGGGCCGCCTAGGACTGGGGGCCGCCCGGACTCTGAGGGCCGCCCAGGACTGGGGGCCGCCCAGACTCTGGGGATCGCCTAGGACTGGGGGCCGTCCATACTCTGGGGGCCGCCTAGGACTGGGGGCCGCCTAGACTCTGGGGCCGTTCAGGACTGGGGTCGTCCAGGACTGGGGGCCGCCCAGACTCTGGGACCACCTAGGACTGGGGGCCGCCCAGACTCTGGGGATCGCCCAGGACTGGGGGCCGTCCAGACTCTGGGGGCCGCCCAGGACTGGAGGGCCGCCCAGACTCTGGGGGCCGCCCAGGACTGGGGGCCGTTCAGGATTAGGGATCAACTTTTATTTTTTAATTATTTTATTTATTATCATATCAATGAGTATGATGGAAGGTCGTACCAATAACATCTGCAAACATTCAACGAAGTAGTGAACTAATCAAAAAGATGGAGAGGGATCCCTAGATAAAAGAAAAAGAAAAAAAAATGGAACGTTTTCCCGAACGAGATGGATGGCCAAGGCTAGTTCCACGAGGCCGCCACCTACCCCCTCTCACGGCTTCTGGCTGCAGTGCAAAGATCAGGGCACCTAAAATTTCCAACGCTACCAAGAAACTTATGAGGGAACAAGAAAGCTTCATCTTCTTGATTACTTGAGCTTGGTACCTCTAATTGCTTGGCTTGCTGTTATTATAGGGGCAGAGAACTCAGACTTCAAATAGAGTGCCAGTCAAGCATATGATTCAAGGTCCAATTGCGTAATTGGATCTCTTTGTTTCATTCCTACGTTGATTTTCCGAGACATTGATGCATCTTACACACCGCACCGCTTTTGGACCTTGACTTGGAAATCTATGTCAATTTACTCGACAGTTTTGTTTTTCTCTTCTTTTTTTTTTTTCTTTTGTTTTTCAGAATAACATTTGGAAAATTCCACGAAATTGCGGTCTGCCCATAGAGTCGACTGTCATTATGTATATAATTTTCGTGATGAAATATTATTCTTTTTGATGACTAGTGTATCTTTTAATACCTGATCCCATATATATTTTGAGGTAACGTGTAAAAAATAAATGAAGCTTTGCACAGAAATAGATGTAAAAATCTTGCAAAATGGGATTGTAATAGTTGTGGCGTGCATACGAGGACTAAAATCTAAAATGCCAACTGTACAAGTGCTAATATAAATTAGCGGGGAAAATTAATACTGGTAGAGATGAATAATTTTTTTATAGAGTTTTTGAAATAATATTGTTGATGGATGGTTTATCTGTTGGAAAAGTGGCTTGTTTTTTATGCTGCTCTTGACGCGGGGTAGACAGGCAAGTTGACGTTAAAGACGGGGCAAGTTGACGCTAAAAGCCCAACTAGTTTTCTACGGAAATGGTGGCAGACTCCATTCAGTTTCCACGTATCCCTATCAAGGTCTACAGCTTTATTACTTGTATTTACATGCTTATAATTATTCATATTATCATATAAACTATTATTTAAGTCATCAAAAATTTGTCAATTAGAAGGGTTTACTTGGACCCGAGCTAATCGAGCTGAATACATGGTTTTAGATATGGATGGCATAAAATTATAAAACGGCAACAATTTTTTTAAGAAATTGTAAAGTAGAACGGTCATATCAAGAGAGTGAGCTTAATATATGGTTTTAAAGATGGATATATAAAGTCATAATAATAGCAATTATATATTCTTTTGAAAAAACACTATAATGGCAACTAAAGTGGTCTCTAGTTTACCATGGAATTAAGATATATGTAATAACCAAAAGGTTCAATTATTATTATATATATTGTTATTTTTATATTAATATAATATCATGCCATATGTTGCTACACTTTGCGACCAGCTATTAAAAAAAAAAAACTCTAATGGTTTTGACGACATAATAGAGCCATAGTATTTCTTTAATAATGACAAATTGAAATATTAGATTGTATAAATTTTACCATGATACAATGCTATATCTGCCAAAAGCATATATATATATATATATATATATATAGAATATTAACTCAATTTACATACATAATATTATTTTTATGATTTATTATCTTTCTATTGTAGCCATTAATAAAAATTGTTATAGCATATAAACAAAAAAAAATGATCAAAGAAATTGTAATGTTTTGACATGGTAATATTAATGAGCTATAATAGTTAATAAATTTTCAGAATGTAATGGCAAATCTGTTCTACCTCAATTTAATATAGAAAAAAAATTAAAGCAGAACAAGACATGCTAAGCAAAAATACTATATACTATATACTTATCCTGTAATAAAAGACTATGAAATAACTATATACTTTAAAGAATCAAAATTGTCTCTAAGGTTTTACTCAAATAGAAGAGCGCATCTCAAAGCACCATGGTTACTTATAGAGGTGAGCGCAGGTTTCATTGGATTGTTACCAAATAAGAATCTAGAACCAATCCTATCAAGATTAGGTCTAATTTGAACTTAAAATAAAATTAATCCAAGCTTGGAATCAACTTGCAACCAAACCAATTCAAGATAGAACCTATTTTAGTAGCTAAGCTTGCATACTATTTGTTTTTATTTTTGATTGCTTTATAAGATCTTTCTTTCTTATTAAGGTTAAATAAGATCCATTGTAGAAATTGTCATGCCCCAACTCATTCGTAAAGTTTTGAGTTGGACACATGAAATGACCACAATCCCTAGATGTAATCATAGGGATTATGTAAAGCCTAATTTTATTAGTATATTATTTTAATTATTCACATATTCCTTTTAAAGTCTACATACCTTATCATCTAAATTTATATTTTAAAATAATATTTGTTACTATATAAATTATTATTTAAGCCAATAAAAACTTGTCAAGTAGAAGGATTCTCTCAAGATCCTGAGCTGAATGCACGTTTTAAAGATGAATAGTATAGAATTTAAAAATGAAAATTATTATTTTGAAAAAAATGTTATTTTTAAAAATATAGTAGCATTTGTAATTGTTTTTAAGTTATCACTACACCGACACATCCTTATTGAAAGTCTATATGTCTTTATTATGTATATTTATATATTTAATTATTTACATTAATTAATATAAAAATTAATCTTGGTGTCATCAAAAAATTATAAAGGGTTATGTGAAGGCCCTAAGCTGAATATATGATTTTTAATTTCAATATTTATTTTATAAATAAGGGTTATATTGGCACCAAATGGTCTATGACCTTTGTAAAAATAATTTATATGTCAACATGTAAATTATTTCTTTTCTATTTATGTTTATAACCTCGTGTGTTGGATTGGGTTGGGTCCTACTTTCATGCAAGCCCATAACCCAATAAAATAACAAGATTAAATAACCTTTTGAAAAAATGTAGAAAAGGAGAAATAGAAGTGCAAAGAAAAAACAAAGCTCTGAGAAGGAAATTAAAAGGTCTTTTATGGTCAACATTTTTTTTTGACCGAAAAGTCATACAATTTCCAATCAAAGTGAAATTCAGAGACTAATTATTTGTAAGATATTCTTAACGGTTTGAAGTTGATTTCATTTTGTTTTAAGTGGTATTTTTCTTAACCCTAATTTGGGTAATTTTATTCCATTCTTACGATGAAATCCAACTATCTTGTAAGGTATTCTTCACATCCAACAATCTGATATTGAATTCGTTTCTTCTAAATGGCATTTTATTAGCCCTAATTTCAATGATTTTACTCTATTCTTCTAGGCGAAATCCATCTATGTCAGATAAGCAAATAATTTTTGGGTAATCTCTGGCATTGTTAGAAGAATTATTGTAACCTCATTATTGATCTGAATAGTGAAAGATTTATTTAATCTAGATTTTATGATTTTCTTTTTCATATTGAAGGGATTTTTATGTTAAGTTTTAGTATCTTATGATTATATTTTTTAACTTTTGTGTATTTGTCCTTTGTTGTCTGCTAATAGCTCATAGCCATAGCGTACTGCCGGTCAAACATTTCTTTTTCTCAAAAAGATATTTTATATAGCTCATAGCCTGTCTGCCAAACCTTTCTTTTTCTCAAAAAGATTTTCTACATGTTTACCTCATCCGTAGACATCCAAAGTTGCATATATATATATATATATTGGATGTCTACGGATGAGGTAAACACCCTCATAAACTTTTATTTACTTATATACTCTTATAATTTATTTCCTGATGTATAACATTATAAATATATAAACTTACAAGTATATTTTAAAAAAATTTCTATTTACTCGTACACCTTTATAAATTATTTTCTTCTACGTTTATACCTTTAAAAATTTACTATTTACATGTGTACAATTATAAATTATTAATTTTTATCTTTTTTTTCTCTATTAAGTTAAATTTATGCATTAAAAAAAGAAATAATGTATTAAGGTGCATAAATAAAAAAGAATTATAACAACATATATACATGCAAATAGCGAAGTTGTGAGATATATATATCATTTAAAATAATTAAAAGATATTGATTATAAGAGTGTGTATATATAAAAATAGATATATAATTTCAGATATTATAAATAAAATAAATAAAAATTTTCAAAATTATGTAGCAGTTTGCATGTGAGAGTGAAGCGAAGCACAGAAACTCCTGCATGCCCAGCTTTTATTGACAAGGTACGAAGAAGGGCGAATGAATAATATGTTAGCGTTTTCTTTTATGTGGCCCACATGGATATATGATTGATTTATCATTTATTTATTCTAAATGATAATTATGATATCTGATTTTATAGATATTTAAATTTAAGTGATAATGATAGTTTAATAAAGCTAATTTTCTATTGGTTCATTTTTTGGGGAGTTGTTATCTGATAACCTCTCTTTGATAGAAAGAGAAATTTATCGTATTATCAGATTGGTGCTCTCTCTCCTATATATAGTCTGTTTGACCATCGAAACAGATAAGGAAGAGAATTAGAAAAGAGAGAGAAACTCAATCTGTCGTTAATCCATACGCTTCGATTAAGGCAGAATATCAATGGATCAAGGTATGCATTCTTGATTTATGTTTTCATAAAAAAATTATTTATTTTAAGATCTTGGCCATTATGTTTATTAAAGAAAATCCTTAGATGGATCTTACATGTGGTATCAGAGCTTTGTTTGAAGAATTTATGATTTTTATTATGAATCTATCTTCGATTCTTATATATATTTCTTGTTATGATTGATGATCAAGCATAGTTCTTTTTGATCTCCACAAACTTGTTCCATAAAGTCGTGGGATTCCGATAACGGATTAAAGAAGGAGAGGCTTAATTCTAGCATCTCACGAACGTAAGGCTTTCTCCCTCAATATTTTTCTCCCTCACGAATCCCACGAAGTCTTCACGTACGTAGAGGCATTACAGAAAGGGGCTTATCTATCCTTGCCTCTCTAATTTTATTCTTTTTTTGATCTCCTGCCCCATCAAGCCATAAAAGAGAGAGAACTACAATTTCCCTGTGAAAGAGATTCATACACACAAATGGAAGAGGTGAGAGGTCTTGGGATGGAATTCTAGTCGGGATAAAATAAAAAATAAAAAAAAGAAAAATCCTGGTGGTTCTTCGGTGAAGAGTCCCTCTTCACGCACGGGTGAAGAGAGACGGTGGCTCTTCACGAATTCACGCCATCTCTCTTCACCAAAATGTGATGTACAGTGGCTTGGGCTCTTGGGCTTCCCTTGGGCTTGTAAAGAGCATGCACGATGAAAAGGGAGGAAAAGTTCTAGTATAAAAGAAAAATAAAATCAAATAGAGGGGACCTGAGAGACGTATGAGATTCTTGGTAAAGAATATCACAATAAAAAAAAAATTTGGAAGCGCATTGATGGATCTTGGGAGTCCGCTCTCTTTACGCATGGAAGCTCTTCCTCTTTTCACGCACAAAAATCAGGAAAGAACGGAATCTCATGGAAGCCAAACAACTTCTTTTCCTCTTGCTCACGGAAGCCATCTTTAACACGTGGGAGTTCTAGTCTTGCGTGCATGAAGAAACTCAAAGGTCACGCACGGAAAGGGAGGGAGAGTTTCAGTATGAAAGAAAAATAAAATAAAATAAAGAATTAAAGTGGCTTGAACCTATAACCAAAAAGATTTAAGGACAAATATATTTCCACTTTATCAATTTAATCCTTGATAATAAAAGGTGAAAGCACATATATTTCTCCAGCAAGAAGGTTCTTTTAAAATTTATGTTTTTTCTTCTAATATTTATGAGATTAATATTTTAAAAAAATATATTACAGTAAAATTATGTGGGTACATTTAAGTATTTTGTATTCACGCATGATATTATCATTAATTAAATTTGATGTCTATATTCTGTAATTTGTTAGTCACCAAAGTGGCCAAATTTGAAGGTTTATAGATATCAAATTTAATTAAATAATTTAATTACTCATAATAATGTGATGTTTAAAAATGAATGACATAATTGTTTAATTGTTATGAGTATATTGAAGTTTATTGATTATAAATATTTAAGGGTCGCCCAAAGGTTGACTAGTCATTTATAATCTATGGACATGATGTGGTCAATTAATATGCTTGGTTAGGTATGTTTAGCATATCAAAAGATAGCAAACAGATCTAATTTGAGTATATATAATTGCCAAGTATGTAAAATTAAAATTAAGCATCAATTATGGTTACAGTAGTATATTGTTGTATCACCCAAAGGAGAACTTCAATATGCACTTATTGTTTAATTGATGGAGTCTGAATATTTATTTAAATATATTGCTCAAAGCATTAATATATGAGCATATTCTATATGTTCCTGTTTCTCTTCATTCGCAAGCTATGTCTGTTCAATCTTTTAATGGGCTTAATTTCTCTGAATGGCATGAACAAGTTCAGTTTCATCTTGGTGTTCTGGATCTTGATTTGGCACTCATAAATGAGAAACTCACTGCTCTTACTGACTCTAACAGTGCTGAACAGAGGCCTTTCCATAAGACTTGAGAAAAATCAAACAGACTTAGCTTGATGTTCATGCGAATGACTGTAGCAAACAACATCAAGTCCACAATTCTTGTTACTAAAAGTGCTAAAGAATTTATGAAGTTTGTGGAAGCACATTCCTAATTTAAATCTAACTCTGCTGATAAGTCACTTGCTGGAACATTGATGAGTACTTTAACCAACATTAAGTTTGATGGTTCTCGTACTATGTATGAGCATGTTGTTGAAATGACAAGCATAGCAGCAAGACTAAAGACAATGGGATTGGAAGTGAATGAGAATTTTCTTGTGCAATTCATTATCAATTCCTTGCCTCCTGAGTTGGTCCATTTCACATGAGTTATAACACGATAAAGGATAAGTGGAATGTGAATAAATTGAAAAGTATGCTCATTCAAGAGGAAACAAGACTTAAGAAACATGGAAATCATTCTATTAATCTTATGGATTATCAAGGAGCTGGAAAGAAATCAAAGAAAGATAAGAAATGAAAGAGCAAGCAACGACAACTAAAGATAAATTGGTCATCTGCTCAAATCCACAAGAAGGAACAAAAGGATGATAAGTGTCACTTTTGCAAAAAGCATGGACACTATCAGAAAGATTGCCTGAAACGTAAGGCATGGTTCAAAAGAAAGGTAAGCCTACGGCTTTTGTATGTTTTGAATCAAACCTAACAAAAGTTCCTTATAATACTTGGTGGATTGATACGGGTTGTACCAGTTATGTTTCTAATACGATGCAGGAATTCCTTACGATCCAAACCATAAACCCAAATGAAAACTTTGTCTCAATGGGAAAGAGAGTCAAAGCTCCAGTTGAAGCTGTTGGAACTTATCGTTTGATTCTAGACACTGGACATCATTTAGACATTTTCCAAACACTTTATGTCCCTTCTATTTCTCGTAATTTAGTTTCTTTATCCAAACTTGACTCAGTTATATATTCTTTTAGATTTGGAAATGGATGTTTCAGTTTGTTTAAACACAATCATCTTATTGATTCTGGTATTCTTTCTGATGGTTTGTACAAATTTAAGCTTGATAGTCTTTTTGCTGAGACATTGTTAACCTTGCATCATAATGTTGGTACTAAACGTGGTTCAGTGAATGAACAATCAGCTTGCTTGTGGCATAAACGTTTGGGTCATATATCCAAAGAAAGAATTGAGAGATTGGTAAAGAATGAAATCCTTCCTGATTTAGATTTTACTGATCTTAGGATATGTGTGGATTGTATTAAAGGAAAACACATAAAACAGACAATCAAGAAAAGTGCCACAAGAAGTAAACAGCTCCTTGAAATTATACATACCGATAATGTAGGCCTTTTGATGTTCCATCTTTTGGTGGAGAAAAGTATTTTATCACATTTATTGATGATTTTTTATGTTATAGCTATGTCTATTTGTTGCATGAAAAATCTCAATCGATAAATGCTCTAGAAGTATTTGTCAATGAGGTTGAAAGACAACTAGATAGAAAAGTAAAAATTATCAGGTTTGACAGAGATGATAAATATTATGGAAAGTATGATGAATTTAGATAATGCCCTAGTTCATTTTCCAAATTCCTTGAAAAGCATGGCATATGTGCTCAATACACAATGCCTGAAACACCGGAACAAAATGGTGTTGCAGAAAGGCGTAATCGAACTCTAATGGACATAGTTAGGAGTATGTTAAGTAATTCATCGTTACCCTTATTATTATGGATGCATGCTTTAAAGATCGCTATGTATTTGCTAAATAGGGTTCCTAGTAAGGTAGTTCCAAAGACTCCTTTTGAACTGTGGACAGGAAGAAACCCATTTTGAGGCATTTACATGTTTGGGATTGCCCGGCGGAAGTAAGGATTTACAATCCACATGAAAAGAAGTTGGACTCAAGAACAACCAGTGGTTTCTTCATTGGTTATCCAGAAAGATCAAAAGGGTATAAATTTTATTGTCCTAACCATAGTACAAGAATTGTTGAATCTAAAAATGCAAGGTTCATTGAGAATAATGAAATTAGTGGGAGTTTGAAACCACGTAAAGTAGAAATTCAAGAAGTTAAGGTACAAGTTTCTTCACCTATAACTTCTTCTCAAGTTGTTGTTCCTAGAGTTGTTGAACCTTTTAACAACTTTCAAGAACAACAAATTAATGATCAAATACCACAGAATGATGATATTACTAATGAACTTGCAATAACTGAACCCAATAAAGTAGCATTAAGAAGGTCTCAATGACAAAGAAGAACTGCTATTTCTGATAATTATGTAGTTTATCTACAAGAATCAGATTTTGATTTGGGTATTAATGATGATTTAGTTTCTTTTTCACAAGCCATGCAAAGTGCTAATTCATCTAAATGGTTAAATGCCATGCAAGATGAGTTAAAATAAATGGATTACAATGCAGTATAAGATCTTGTTGAATTGCCTGAAGGTTGTAAAAGAGTTGTTATGTAAATGGGTCTGTAAGACCAAACGCGACTCAAATGGCAATATTGAACATTGTAAAGCCAGACTTGTTGCCAAAGGTTTTACTCAAAAATGTGGCATTGACTACACAGAGACTTTTTTTTTAGTCTCTAAGAAAGACTCATTTAGAATTATTATAGCACTGGTAGCCCATTATGATTTAGAGTTGCATCAAATGGATGTGAAAACCACCTTTCTAAATGGGAGTTTGAATGAAGAGGTTTATATGGACCAACCTGAGGGCTTTTTATTTGAAGAAAAGGAACACATGGTGTGTAAACTAAAGAAGTCAATATACGGACTTAAGCAAGCTTTCCGACAATGGTATCTTAAGTTCAACGATACCATTACATCCTTTGTCTTAAAGAAAACACCACTGATCGGTGTATATATCTGAAGGTCAGTAGGAGCAAAATCATATTTTTGATTCTGTATGTTGATGATATCTTGCTAGCTACTAATGACCTTGGCCTATTGTATGAGACCAAGAATTTTCTCTCTAAGAACTTTAAAATGAAAGATATGGGTGAGGCATCCTATGTGATTGGAATCGAAATATTTCATGATAGATCACAAGAATTGCTAGGATTGTCTCAGAAAGCATATATTAATAAAGTTCTTAAGAAATTCAACATAAACAAATGTTCTACAAGTGTTGTTCCAATTTAGAAGGGAGATAAATTCAGTCTTATGCAATGTCTAAAGAATGAATTGGAATATAAACAAATGGAACAAATTCCTTATATTCCTTATGCATAAAGGAATATTCAGACTTAGATTTTGCTGGATGTGTTGATACTAGAAAGTCCACATTTGGCCATTTATTTCTTTTTAGCTGGAGGAGCGATCTCATGAAAAAGTGCGACGTAGTCTGTCATTGCTGCATCAACTACGAAAGCTAAGTTTGTAGCATGCTTTGAAGCTACAATTCATGGTTTATGGCTGCAAAACTTTATTTCAGGACTTAGGGTTGTCGACAGTATTGCCAAGCTGCTAAAAATTTATTGTGATAACTTCGTAGTAGTCTTCTTTTCTAAAAACGACAAGTATTCAAAGGGTACTAAACATATGGAATTGAAATACTTTACCGTTAAAGAAGAAGTTCAGAAACAAAGAGCGTCAATTGAACATATTAGCACCAATCTCATGATTGCAGGTCCGCTAACTAAAGGGTTGCCGCTAAAGACATTTCATGAACATGTCGAAAAAATGGGCATTATTGAAAACCATTAGTGATGTTATGTTTAAAGCTTTAAGTTCCTTATGTATTTGACTCTCTGAGCTCAATTAATTATTGTTTCTAAATCACTTATGGATCCTGTTTACTTATGCTGGTATATACATAAATGAATTATGAGAATGTTAACAGGATTCGTCTTTGATAAAGACATTATTGTTAGACCTTATTGCAATTTCCATTATAGGTCATGTTAAGTATATAACTAGTAATGTGATACATGGAAGGGAGTACGTCAAAATAGTAGCATACAACCGCCATGATCCTTATTAGTTTTTGCTTAATGATGATTTCATGTTTGACCAATATTATGAAGGATTTTAGCTTCTGTTATGCGCATTATGATTGATTATTAAACCAGTATGTTTAATATCTTACATGGACCAAGTGGGAGAATGTTAGCGTTTTCTTTTATGTAGCCCACATGAATATATGATTGATTTATCATTTATTTATTCTAAATGATAATTATAATATCTGATTTTATCAGATATTTAAATTTAAGTGATAATGATGGTTTAATAAAGCTAATTTCTTATTGGTTCATTTTTGGGGAGTTATTATCTGATAACCTCTCTTTGATGGAAAGAGAAATTTATTGTATTATCAGATTGATCCTCTCTCTCCTATATATAGTCTGTTTGACCATCAAAACAGATAAGAAAGAGAATTAGGAAAGAGAGAGAAACTCAATCTGTGGTTAATCCATACGCTTCGATTAAGACAGAATATCAATGGATCAAGGTATGCATTCTTGATTTATGTTTTCATGAAAAAATCATTTATTTTAAGATCTTGGCCACACTACAGCAAAAATTATGAATAGCAACTCTTTTTTCCAATGCTTAGGGGTAGCGTTGGAAATTCACGTGGACTGCGGACGCTTAAAAAAAGCGTCGGCAGGGAAAAGGCAACCTCTGCCTTGATCAAGCCTCCTCACTGCCACGAACGACCCGTTGCTGTCGTTCATACCCCTCTTCCCGACCATCACCAACCCAAACCGATCCAGGAATCTCGATCATCACCACCCCTAACCGACCCCGAAATCCCTCACCTCGAGCGGAAGCCCAGCAAATCTCCCATATCAACCTCCAGAACTAGAGAACCACCGGCCACACAAAATTCCAAACTAAGAACCAATCCACAGCCCCAGAATTCGCTGCCAAAATCCTAAAATTCGGGGAGAAAATATACAACTCGGAGGTTTCAACCGAGCAGGGGAAAGAAAGTCCAAGCCAAACCTCATTGGAAATGAACGGCTCGTCAAAGAGGCCGCAAGGGGAGAAACTTCAGGTTTCCGGGCTCCCGATTCTGCTAAAAGAACAGAGCCGGAGGCGACGAAGATGCATCGCTTCATCGTCGCCAGCATTGCTAGCTCCGCCTTAGTGCTTCTTTAGTCCCATACCGGAAGCCCCACCTGGTTCTCCCCTCCTCTATAAATGTAAATATGATTTGACTCCTTGTAAAAATCTTTGAAGTTGTTATGAGACTGGCAGCAGCATCAGCATCAGTTCCAGCTCCAGTTCCAGCTCTTGATGAGAGCATTAATTAAACCAAAAGAGAGCACCAATTAAACCTCCTCTTGAATGCCCACAACAAAAGCCCTCTGAGGCCATCTGGTATGTTGCAGTCAAGGAAGGGTGGTGGTGGGGAGTTGTGGGGGAGAACTTCTGAGGCCTCTTCAGATCATCAGCCACTGGGGCAATTCAAGGCAGCCTTTATTTGCTGCACAGTGGTGCTAATGAGATTATTGACTGTTGTCACCGACTTTACATTGAGCTTCGTAGAAGGAAGGCTGCTTACAAGGATCTGAAATGCCACAGTGATCATCGACTCTACATTGAGCTTTCTTTTGGAAGTCAATCATATGCCATTTTGGCCTGCCTCACACCCTCGTCACGGACAACGACCGCCAATTCAACAACGAAGCATTTAAAGTCTTCTGTAACGAGCTAGGCATTCATCACTGATTCACCTCTGTCGGCCACCCCCAAACCAACCGAGAGGCCGAGGTTATGAACCGCACCATCCTTAGAGGACTTAGAACCCGTTTAGATGGGTCTAAAGGTCGATGGGTGGAGGAGCTCCCTAGCGTGATATGGGCCTATCACAGGACCCCCAGAGCCCCGACGGGCGAGACTCCCTTCAGTCTTGCCTTCAGATCCGAAGCCGTCATTCCTGTCGAGATCGGATTACCCAGTCCACGCATGGAGTCCTTCAGCGAGGAAAACAACTCCGCCCTGATTTGGGCTAATTTGGATTTTATCGACGAGGTGCATGATCGGGCGAGGCTGCGCATGGCGACTTTTCATCAGCGAGTGGCCAGGTACTACAATGCTCGAGTTCTTTTTAAGGTTTTTCACCGCAGAGACTTGGTTTTGAAAAAAGCTGAGGTTTCAAAGCCTACAGAGGGGGGCAAACTATCCCCCAACTGGGAGGGTCCTTATCGCGTCGCCGAGATACTCCACCGGGGGGCATACAAACTAAAAGAGCTCAACGAACAACCCATTCCACGTACCTGGAATGTGGACAACCTTCGCCAATATTATCAATGATGTATTCCCCTAGGGCGTAAGCAATAAAGGAGGTCCCTTCTGACGCAACAGCCTACTCTCCATTGTATTCAAGGACCAAGTCTCTCAAAAGGAGCTCACCGGCATCGCGGCTAACGGGACACCACTCGGCCCCGGCACGGCAGTGCCCCTGAGTCGGTTAAGACCCTAGCAGCTCCGTACCCAGTCGAGTCACCCTTCAGGCGGCATACAAACCCCTGAAGCGGTTCAAAAGGAGCTCGCCGGCATCGCGGCTAACGGGACAACACTCGGCCCCAGCACGGCGGTGCCCCCGAGTCGGTTAAGACCCTAGCAGCTCCGTACCTGATCGAGTCGCCCTTTAGGCGGCACACAAACCCCTGAAGTGGTTCAAAAGGAGCTCACCGGCATGCGGCTAATGGGACACCACTCGGCCTGTTGCCCAGATGTAGTAACCCAAGAGGGGGGTGAATTGGGTTATTAAAAAATTTAATAGCTATGCAGATATATGTGCTTTCAATCCTAATTTTGATTTGCAACAGTGAAGTGGAGTGCACAGAATAATATCAACAGAAAAGCAAGCAATCACAAACACACAGAAGTTTATAGTGGTTCGGTGCCAAACTCAGCACCTACATCCACTCCCCAAAACCTTTGGGAATTCCACTAATCGTATCACAACGATTACAACCTCTAGCTGAACCAGGCTAGCCCTCTTGTTTATACGGTACAAGGCAGCCACAAAACCCCTAGCCAAACCAGGCTAGTCCTCTTGTTTCACGGCACAAGGAAGCCAAAAACAAACCAGGGTTCACTAACCCTTTTACAAGATAATCAGAGTATGTAAAGGAGAAGCTCCTACAAAGAGCAAATATTCAGAATATACTTTACAACTTTTTGAAGCAATAAACTCAGCAATAAATGAACTAGGTTGAAGTAGCTGAAGTCTTGAATGCTTGAAAAGCTTCAATGATTCGGACGACCTTTCGAAGCAAGGAATGGACTTGAATGCACAGCAACCACTCAACAAATATTCAATGAAGGCTCTTTTCTTGGATTTTTCTCTCTTTAAAATTTCTTTTCAAAAATCGTCAGGGTGTGCTTCTAATCCCAGCTATTTATAACCATCTAACAAGAAAATATCCGTTAGATACATAAGAAATAAATGGAAATAATAACGGGAAGAAAATATAACTGTTAAACATATTTCCCTTAAGCATTGAATGCAGATCTCCATTTGAGGAAGGATGAGCACTGTAAAAATTCAAAAATCAAAAGTTAAATATAGCTTGAAATAGCAATAAAGAGAGAGTAAGAGAGAAAGAACACTCATAAAAGCTTAGGCGGCGGTGGATTGAAAAAGAAAGCTCTAGGTAGCTGAGGATATGAATGCCATCGTCCAAGAGTAAAGCAACAAACCCCAGCTAGCTAATCAGTTAGCTAACCAGAGAGACCAAAGACAAATAAGACGTCCACAGGTAACTCTTCAGTCAGCTAGAGGGTTGCTAGTTAGCTCTCCAGCTAACTCACAACAAAAAGCAACGGCCAGTAGGGTAAAAAGCTGAATACTTAGTTAAATAGGCAGCTAACTAAGCAACGGTCAGTTAGCTCTTTTGTTAACTATCAGGAAAAAGCAACGGCAGAGGAAAAGTTTCATGCATCCATAGTTAGCTCTCCAGCTAACTGAAATTGAATCCCTCTCGGCTGTAGAGAAAAATAAAACAGTTAGTTAGCTGAATAGTTAACTGAATGAAACGTCAGCTAGCTAAAAGGTTTCCCAGCTAGCTCCAAGGATAGCGAAACAGTTAACTAAGAAAACACCAGCTAGCTAAAAGGTTTCCCAGCTAGCTCCATAGATAGCTAACCAGTTAACTAAGCAAACGCTAGCTAGCTAAAAGGAGTTGCAGTTAGCTAACAGGACATCCAGCCAGCTAGCTAAAATTTGAGGGAGTTCGGCCAAAGCACTATGACGAGCGAATTAGTTAGCTGAAGGAATTCCAGCTAGCTAACAAGCTAGCTCACCAGTTAACTAAAAGAAGATGACGTTCGGCCAAAGCACCTGAGACAAATTTCTTAGTTAGCTGAAAGAGCTCCAGCTAGCTAACAAACTAACTCACCAGCTAGCTAAAAAGGAGGACGTTCGGTCCAAACACTGTGAAACTTTCCCAGCTAGCTGAAAGTCGTGCCAGTTAGCTAAATAGAATAACAAGCTAGCTAACCAGTTAACTCCAAGGCTAATAATCATATTCAAAGCAAATTAAATGAAGTACTTTCTTACCAGTCAATTTTGTATGATGATACTTACTTGCAAGGTGACCGAACTTCCCTGTATCAATCTTAGAATTGCTTAATTTATTTTGTAATCATCAAAATCAATCTGGGGTCAACAATCTCCCCTTTTTGATGATGACAAAACCTTTAAGCAAATAAAGAGCAAGTGTATATATGAAAGTTTAATAAGTAAACAGGAGTAATCAGAAAACATTAATTTCTCCCCCTGTCAAAATAAATAAGTGAAATCTTTTTCTTTTCTCCCCCTGAATATATGGAGTTACTATTTTACTCCATTTCTTAATGTATGCAAGCAACATTCTTCTCCCCCTTTTTGTCATTAATCAAAAAGAAGTTTGAAGAGTCTTGCAATAACTTTAAGCATAATAGATCAAGGAGATGTTAACATTCATTACATAATTAAAGCAGTCATGCAGATTAGCACAAGATAGTAGATATTACATGTCATTGTTTTAAGTCATAGAGCATAAACATAAACAAGCATAACAAGTTTGTTCAAATACTACAAAACATATAAGTTAAGTACAATCATTTGTCGTCATCAGATGAAAAATATGCACGGAGGAAACTTTTGTCTTGCTGAAGATTGAGGCTTGGAGGAGGACGGCCGTGATGGAGAGAAAAGGTGCGGATGAGAAAACGAAGCATCAGGCGCAGAGGCAGTAGAACAAGTGATGAGAGTCTCCATGAGTTGACTCAGCCTAGAGAGGGTTGCAGTCCAATGATCAACAGCGTTTGCTGCATCCCGGGTCTGGGTCTGGCTCGATCTCATTTGATATTCTACCCACTCAGCCTTAGTCTCAAAGTTTTCAAGCTTGTTTTTAAGTAAATTTATCTCCTTCAGGATCCGTTCCATGACAGATTCGTTGTGGTGAAAAACTCTCCCATTAAGAATGTTCACATCATGAACAAGCCTTTCAAGAATGAGTTTAAAATCAGACATGTTCTCAAAAACAGAAGATATGTGGTACAAGAGTCTGATCATTGACGGAAGAAGCACTGTCACCAGAGCTTCGACTAGAAGTGGCAAGGGTCAATTCATTGATAATATGACGGAGTTGATCATCACATAATCTGACAGTTGGAAAAGGAGCAGCAGCAGGGTTGTCATTGCGAAAAGATGATCCAGAAACATTGATTTCAGGTGGATCAGGTAGAAAAGGATTTTGGTCAGCTGTCATAGCAGCAAGATACGGATTGGGTTGGCTGAAGTCATAAGTGAAAAAGTTTTGAGGGGAACAGGCAGGTTGATTCACAGTAGGTGGTGGCATACTAGATTGTCCTGTTCTAGATCTAACTTTTAACCAAATACCATCCCTTTTAGCAAAATCCATACGGTGCAGTGAATGAGCATTAAAAATGTCAGAGTGACGTAATGCCACTGCAGTTTCTCCTTTAAGTTTGATATTGAAAAATTCAAATACATATGTGAGAAACATTCCGTAGGGCAAAGCAGCCTTAGATCTGGACAAAGATTCTCTCATACGGTCATCATTAATTCAGGTAAATCAACAGGGTCTTCTATTAAGATATCATACATTAAGAAAATGTCCCTATCGTTTACCACATTAAATGATCCAGCACGAGGGGCGAGAATCTTAGCAATGATACTATGGAAAAGCCGATTTTCAACAGATAACATATTTGCATCTAATGTTTCAATCTTACTAGCTTCAGTATCATCTATATTAAGGATTAGGCCAATCTTATATCCGCGTTCACTAGGGAGAATTTCTAAGAAACCTTCAGATGGAATTTTCAAAGCAGATCCTAATGTTTTACCGTCTAGGTATATTTTAGTCTTTTTCACAAAGGAAGAAATAGTTCCACTACCAAAGGAAATATTTTCATAAATTCCTTAATAAGTTCAGGATAAATAGGTCTTTTGGTAGAAAGAAGCTTATCCCAACCTTGTTTAACTAACAGATTACCGATTTTAAAACCTTCTTGTTCTAAAAATTAAAGTCTACTAACCTCCCATGAGCAAAAGATTTTGAAGCAAGTAGGGAGTTGATTTGAGTAGAAGACGTGGAAGACTTCCGGCGAAGATCGGCACAATCGTCATCTCTAGCGATTGCCTTCTTCTTGGGAGCCATCAACTTCTTCTAGATAGATTAATAGGTTGAATGGAAGGAAGGATTAATGGAAG
This sequence comes from Calamus simplicifolius, assembly GCA_900491605.1. Classification (NCBI taxonomy): domain Eukaryota; kingdom Viridiplantae; phylum Streptophyta; class Magnoliopsida; order Arecales; family Arecaceae; genus Calamus; species Calamus simplicifolius. Next base: position 203,020 of record UESW01002151.1, read on the forward strand.
GAATGAAAGAAGGGATTAATGAGGAAGAGAGGATGCTCGGTGAAGTTTTGATTTTGGTAAAAAGTATATATAGGGAGATAGCTTGATGGTTAGCTGGCCAGGTGACTGTTTGGTTGCCTGGTCAGGTAACTGCCATGAATAAAATCAAAAAAAAGCTTTAAATGTCCGGTTGGTGGATGATTTAAGAAAGTATAACAGTTGGCATTCATAAGATGAAAAGACTTAAAGCATACAGCATACTTAAGCAATTAATTTGACAGGAAGTTCCCTTTAATTGATTTGATTTAAAAGATGTCACATCATATCAATTCATTAATTGTTTCATTAAATGGTTGGATCAAACATCCCTAATTCTCTTCTGATTTCATAAAATTTGTTTCATCAAGTGGCTTAGTGAAAATATCAGCAATTTATTTTTCAGTATTTAAAAATTCAATACAACATTTCCATTGTTAACATGATCTCTAATGAAATGATGTCTAATTTCAATATGTTTGGTTCTGGAATGTTGAATAGGATTTTTAGTTAAACTAATTGCACTTGTATTATCACATTTTATAGGTATGGCTTTTTGTTTAATACCATAATCTTCTAGTTGTTGCTTAATCCATAAGATTTGAGCACAGCAACTCCCAGCTGCAACATACTCGGCCTCGGCCGTAGATAGTGCTACTGAAGTTTGCTTTTTGCTAAACCATGAAATTAAGTTAACACCTAGAAACTGGCAAGTTCCAGTGGTTGATTTCCTATCTAATTTACATCCAGCAAAGTCAGAATCAGTGTATCCTATTAAATCAATGCTAGATTGTTTATCATACCATATACCCAAATTTATTGTTCCATTTAAATATTTAAATATTCTTTTAACAGCAAGCAAGTGTGATTCTTTAGGATTGGCTTGATATCTTGCACACATGCAAACACTAAATAAAATATCTGGCCTACTAGCAGTTAAATATAACAAAGATCCAATCATACCTCTATATAATTTTAAATCAACAGATTTTTCAGAATTATAAGTTTCAAGTCTACATGATGAGCTCATAGGGGTACCGATACTCTTGGATGTCTCCATGCCAAACTTCTTGATCATTTCTTTTGTATATTTGGATTGGCTTATGAAGATCCCATCTTTGCTTTGTTTAATTTGTAGTCCGAGGAAGTAGGTCAGCTCACCCATCATACTCATCTCGAACTCTCCCTGCATAAGCTTAGCAAAGTCTTTGCACAAAGATTCATTAGTGGCACCAAATATGATATCATCACATAGATTTGAATAACTAATATATCTTTATTTTGCCTTTTAATAAATAAAGTTGTATCCACAGTTCCTCGAATAAAATTATTACTAATCAAGAATTTGCTTAATCTTTCATACCATGCCCGGGGTGCTTGTTTCAAACCATACAAAGCTTTGTTTAATTTGAAAACGTGGTTTGGAAACAGATGATTTTCAAATCCGGGTGGTTGTTCCACAAAAACTTGTTCAGCAATATATCCATTCAAGAAAGCGCTTTTAACATCCATTTGATATAATTTAAAATTCATATAACAAGCATAAGCAAGAAGTAATCTAATAGCTTCTAATCTAGCAACAGGGGCATAAGTTTCATCAAAATCAATTCCCTCTTCTTGATTATAACCTTTAGCTACTAATCTTGCCTTATTTCTAATTATATTACCATGTTCATCTAATTTGTTTCTATAAACCCATTTAGTTCCAATAATTTGATGATCATGAGGTCTTTCAATAAGAGTCCAAACATTATTTCTTTCAAATTGGTTAAGTTCCTCATGCATGGCATTAATCCAATCAACATCATTTTTAGCATCATCATAACATTTAGGTTCAATTTTAGATACAAATGCTAAATTATTACAAGCATCTCTAAATGATGATCTAGTTCTCACTCCTTGAGAAGGATCACCAATAATTTGATCTTTAGGGTGACTAAGAACATACCTCCATCCTCTTTCTAATTCATCATTACCTTGTGAGGCTTCAGGTAGGTCAGCGTTCTTTTCTTCACTTACCTCTTGTGTATCATTCTTGTCCTTTAATGTGATGTCCTTGAATTGATCTTCAATGTCATCTGCATCATTTATACCTTTTCCCTTCCTTGATGGAAGATCATTAGATTCATCAAAGATAACATGAATTGATTCTTCAACTACTAAAGTCTTTTTGTTGAATATTCTAAAAGCTCTACTATGTAAAGAATATCCGAGAAAAATTCCTTCATCAGACTTAGCATCAAATTTATCAAGGTTTGATTTTCCATTATTTAATACAAAACATCGACATCCAAAAACATGAAAGTAACTTATATTAGGTTTTCTTCCTTTCCAAAGTTCATATGGAGTCTTTTTCAAAACAGGTCTGATTAATGCACGATTTAAAACATAACATGCAGTGTTAATAGCTTCTGCCCAAAAATATTTAGGAAGATTGCTTTCACACAACATGGTACGCGCCATTTCCTCTAATGTTCTATTCTTTCTTTCAACTACTCCATTTTGTTGTGGTGTTCTTGGTGCAGAAAAATTATGTTCAATTCCATTTTCATTACAAAATTCTTCAAAAGATTTATTTTCAAATTCTTTTCCATGATCACTTCGTATTGACAAAACAGAAGAATTCTTTTCGTTTGTAATTCTTTTAAATAATTTTTGAAATGACGGAAATGCTTCATCTTTACTAGCTAGAAATAAAACCCATGTAAAGCGAGAGAAATCATCAATAATAACGAAACCGTATCTTTTACCTCCTAGACTAGTGGTTCTTGTAGGACCGAATAAATCCATATGCAAGAGCTCCAACGGTCTAGTGGTTGAAACAAAATTCTTTGATTTAAAAGAAACTCGGGTTTGTTTTCCAAATTGACAAGCATTGCAAATCTTATCTTTTTCAAAAACAAGTTTTGGCAAACCATGTACTAAATCCTTTTTAATTAATTTAGATAGTAAATCCATGCTTGCATGAGCTAGCCTACGATGCCATAACCAACTATTATCAGTTTTATTATTTGTAGCAACTAGGCAATCAACATTTTGATCATGCAAATCATTTAAATTAACAATGTATACATTACCATGCCTTTGACCAACAAATCTCATGTTTTCATTAGCAGGATTTCTAACAATGCATAAGATGATTCAAATGTAACATTAAATCCTTTGTCACATAATTGACTAATGCTAAGTAAATTGTGTTTCAAACCTTTCACAAGCAAAACATTATCAATAAAGCATGAGGTGTGATACCTTTTTTCCAATGCCAATTATTTTTCCTTGGCCATTATCACCGAAAGTAACAACACCTCCATCTTTTGCTTCCAAAGTGATGAATTGTGATTCATCACCGTCATGTGTCTTGAGCACCCGCTGTCCAAGTACCATTGTCTTTTAATTGCTCGGGTTGCAAGACACACCTGCATACACAATTTCAATTTTGTTCTTAGGTACCCAAGCTTTCTTGGGTCCTTTAGGGTTAGTCAAAATGGTTCCTTTTGGGATCCATATTTTCTTTATCTTTTGTGTTTGACAAATATAAGCTTTGTGTCCAATTTTTCCACATTTAAAACATGTAATTTTAGTAGAATCATCAGCATGCTCATAAATATTTTTCAGAAATTTTTGTCTTTCAAAATATTGTATCCAAGACCAGCTCTATTGTAAACAGCTCTTTGACTATTTAAAATCATTTCTAATTTTTCTGAACTTAGACTAAATCTATCAACAATTGGTTTTAATTTATCTACTTCATTTTTCAAATCTTGGTTTTCCTTTAACAATGATTCATTATCCTTTGAAATTCTTTCTTTTTCAAGAGTAAGATTTTTGATTTCATTTTTCAATTCTTTGCTTTTTGAACTTAAATTTGCAAAATCATCAATAAGTTCATAAAATGCACATTGTAATTCATCAAAGGTAAAGTCATCTAAAAAGTTAGGGCTTACCTCATCATTATCAGCCATGAAACAAACATTGGCAACTTCATTTTTCTCTTCATTTTCTGAACTTGTAGCTTCACTGTCGCTCCAAGTGGCCATCATTGCCTTTTTCTTTATTCTTCTAGATGCCTTCTTTAATAGTGGACAATCTGGTCTGATGTGTCCAGGCTTCTTACACTCATAGCATGTTGGAGGTTCACTCTTTTCCTTATCTTTGCTATGATCTCCTTTGACAAAATGCTTTCTTTTTCCAAATCTCTTTTTTTCATAAACTTTTTAAATTTCCTTGAGATAAGTGCCATATCATCATCTTTCTCACTATCACTTGTGGTTTCTTCACTCTCATCTTCTTGAGTTGCACTCTTCAATGCCATGGTCCTTCTCTTCTTTGAATCATCTTCATCAATATGTTGTCGTTGCTGAAGTTCGTGAGTCATCAAAGAACCAACCAACTCTTCAAGTGATAAGTTGTTGAGATCTTTTGCTTCTTGAATTGCTGTGACTTTTGCTTCCCATGTCCTAGGTAAAGATCTTAAGATTTTTCTAACTAGATCACTGTTAGCATAAGATTTTCCCAAACTTTTCAAACCATTAATGATATCAGTAAATCTAGTAAACATATCAGTGATATTTTCAGCAGGGTCCATCTTAAATAATTCATACTTATGAACAAGCATATTTATTTTGGATTCCTTGACTTGATTTGTACCCTCATGGGTGACTTCAAGTCTATCCCATATTTCCTTAGCAGACATACATGTAGATATGCGATTAAACTCATTTGCATCAAGCGAGCAATAAAGAACATTCATAGCCTTAGCATTTAATTGAGCTAATTTCTTATCTTGCTCATCCCATTCAGATTCAGGTTTTGCAATATTGACATTTTCAATCATAATAGTGGGTGTGTGAGGTCCATTAATTATGATTCCCCATAAATCATAATCTAGTGCTTGAATGAAGATTTTCATTCGTGCTTTCCAATATGTGTAGTTTGTTCCATTGAACAAAGGTGGTCTATTAGTTGATTGTCCCTCAATCAACATGGAATTCATTGGGATTACTATTGATCTTTGGCTCCAAGCTAATCAAAGCTATAGAAATCAAGAGCACGCTGCTCTGATACCACTTGTTGCCCAGATGTAGTAACCCAAGAGGGGGGTGAATTGGGTTATTAAAAAATTTAATAGCTATGCAGATATATGTGCTTTCAACCCTAATTTTGATTTGCAGCGGTGAAGTGGAGTGCACAAATAATATCAACAGAAAAGCAAGCAATCACAAACACACAGAAGTTTATAGTGGTTCGGTGCCAAACTCAGCACCTACATCCACTCCCCAAAACCTTTGGGAATTCCACTAATCGTATCACAACGATTACAACCTCTAGCCGAACCAGGCTAGCCCTCTTGTTTATACGGCACAAGGCAGCCACAAAACCCCTAGCCAAACCAGGCTAGTCCTCTTGTTTCACGGCATAAGGAAGCCAAAAAAAACCAGGGTTCACTAACCCTTTTACAAGATAATCAGAGTATATAAAGGAGAAGCTCCTACAAAGAGCAAATATTCAGAATATACTTTATAACTTTTTGAAGCAATAAACTCAGCAATAAATGAACTAGGTTAAAGCAGCTGAAGTCTTGAATGCTTGAAAAGCTTCAATGATTCGGACGACCTTTCGGAGCAAGAAATGGACTTGAATGCATAGCAACCACTCAACAAATATTCAATGAAGGCTCTTTTCTTGGATTTTTCTCTCTTTAAAATTTCTTTTTCAAAAATCGTCAGGGTGTGCTTCTAATCCCAACTATTTATAACCATCTAACAAGAAAATATCCGTTAGATACATAAGAAATAAATGAAATAATAACGGGAAGAAAATATAACCGTTAAACATGTTTCCCTTAAGCATTGAATGCAGATCTCCATTTGAAGAAGGATGAGCACTGTAAAAATTCAAAAATCAAAAGTTAAATATAGCTTGAAATAGTAATAGAGAGAGAGAGTAAGAGAGAAGAACACTCATAAAAGCTTAGGCGGCGGTGGATTGAAAAAGAAAGCTCCAAGTAGCTGAGGATATGAATGCCATCGTCCAAGAGTAAAGCAACAAACCCCAGCTAGCTAATCAGTTAGCTAACTAGAGAGACCAAAGACAAATTAGACGTCCGCAGGTAACTCTTCAGTCAGCTAGAGGGTTGCTAGTTAGCTCTCCAGCTAACTCACAACAAAAAGCAACAGCCAGCAGGGTAAAAAGCTGAATACTTAGTTAACTAGGCATCTAACTAAGTAACGGTCAGTTAGCTCTTTAGTTAACTATCAGGAAAAAGCAACGGCAGAGGAAAAGTTTCATGCATCCATAGTTAGCTCTCTAGCTAACTGAAATTGAATCCCTCTCGGCTGCAGAGAAAAATAAAATAGTTAGTTAGCTGAATAGCTAGCTAAAAGGTTTCCCGCTAGCTCCAAGGATAGCTAAACAGTTAACTAAGCAAACGCCAGCTAGCTAAATGGTTTCCCAGCTAGCTCCATAGATAGCTAACCAGTTAACTAAGCAAACGCCAGCTAGCTAAAAGGAGTTGCAGTTAGCTAACAGGATATCCAGCCAGCTAGCTAAAATTTGAGGGAGTTCGGCCAAAGCACTGTGACGAGCGAATTAGTTAGCTGAAGGAATTCCAGCTAGCTAACAAGCTAGCTCACCAGTTAACTAAAAGAAGATGACGTTCGGCCAAAGCACCTGAGATAAATTTCTTAGTTAGCTGAAAGAGCTCCAGCTAGCTAACAAACTAACTCACCAGCTAGCTAAAGAAGGAGGACGTTTGGTCCAAACACTGTGAAACTTTCCCAGCTAGCTGAAAGTCGTGCCAGTTAGCTAAATAGAATAATAAGCTAGCTAACCAGTTAACTCCAAGGCAAATAATCATATTCAAAGCAAATTAAATGAAGTACTTTCTTACCAGTCGATTTTGTATGAGGATACTTACTTGCAAGGCGACCGAACTTTCATGTATCAATCTTAGAATTGCTTAATTTATTTTGTAATCATCAAAATCAATCTGGGTCAACACGGCCCCGACACGGCGGTGCCCCCAAGTCGGTTAAGACCCTAGCAGCTCCGTACCAAGTCGAGTCGCCCTTCAGGCGGCACACAAACCCCTGAAGCGGTTCAAAAGGAGCTCGCCAGCATCGCGGCTAACGGGACACCACTCGGCCCCGGCACGGCGGTGCCCCCAAATCGTTAAGACCCTAGCAGCTCCATACCCGATCGAGTCGCCCTTCAGGCGGCACACAAACCCCTGAAGTGGTTCAAAAGGAGCTTGCCGGCATCACGGCTAACGGGACACCACTCGGCCCCGGCACGGCGGTGCCCCCGAGTCGGTTAAGACCCTAGCAGCTCCGTACTTGGTCAAGTCGCCCTTCAGGCGGCACACAAACCCCTGAAGCGGTTCAAAAGGAGCTCGCCGACATTGTGGCTAAAAGGACACCACTCGGCCCTGGCACGGCGGTGCCCCCGAGTCGGTTAAGACCCTAGCAGCTCCGTACGCGGTCAAGTTGCCCTTCAGGCGGCACACAAACCCCTGAAGCGGTTCAAAAGGAGCTCGCCGGCATCGTGGCTAACGGGACACCACTCGGCCCTAGCACGGCGAGCCCCCGAGTCGGTTAAGACCCTAGCAGCTCCGTACCCGGTCAGTCGCCCTTCAAGCAGCAAATAAACCCCTGAAGTGATTCAAAAGGAGCTCGCCGGCATCATGGCTAACGGGACACCACTCGGCCCCGGCACGGCGGTGCCCCCGAGTTGGTTAAGACCCTAGCAGCTCTGTACCCGGTCGAGTCGCCCTTCAGGCGGCACACAAACCCCTGAAGTGGTTCAAAAGGAGCTCGCCGGCATCGCTGCTAATGGGACACCGCTCGGCCCGGACACGGCGGTGCCCCCGAGTCAGTTAAGACCCTAGCAGCTCCGTACCCGGTCAAGTCGCCCTTCAGGCGGCACACAAACCTCTGAAGCGGTTCAAAAGGAGCTCACTGAAATCGCGGATAACGGGACACCACTCGACCCCGGTACGGCAGTGCCCCCAAGTCGGTTAAGACCCTAGCAGCTCCGTACCCGATCGAGTTGCCCTTCAGGCGGCACACAAACCCCTGAAGCGGTTCAAAAGGAGCTCGCCGGCATCGCGGCTAACGGGATACCACTCGGCCCCGACACGGCGGTGCCTCCGAGTCGGTTAAGACCCTAGCAGCTCCGTACCCAGTCAAGTTGCCCTTCAGACGGCACGCAAACCCCTGAAGCGGTTCAAAAGGAGCTCGCCGGCATCGTGGCTAACGGGACACCACTCGGCCCCGACACGGCGGTGCCCCGAATCGGTTAAGACCCTAGCAGCTCCGTACCCGATTGAATCGCCCTTCAGGCGACACACAAACCCCTAAAGCGGTTCAAAAGGAGCTTGCCGACATCGCGGCTAACGGGACACCGCTCGGCCCCAGCACGGGTGCCTCTGAGTCGGTTAAGACCCTAGCAGCTCCGTACCCGGTTGAGTCACCCTTCAGGTAGCACACAAACCCCTGAAGCGGTTCAAAAGGAGCTCACCGGCATCATGGCTAATGGGATACCACTCGGCCCTGGCACGGCAGTGCCCCCGAGTCGGTTAAGACCCTAGCAGCTCTGTACCCGATCGAGTCACTCTTCAAGGCGACACACAAACCCCTGAAGTGGTTCAAAAGGAGCTTACCGGCATCGTGGCTAACGGGACACCACTCGGCCCCGGCACGATGGTGCCCCCGAGTTGGTTAAGACCCTAACTGGCCCGTACCCAGTCAAGTCGCCCTTCAGGTGACATGCAAACCTCTCCCGGCACGGTGGTGCTTCTCCTAACAGCTCAATATGCGCTCGGGTCGACCCTCGCACGGGACCCAGACCATGAAAATAGCTCCGAAAGGCTTCGCGTGGCCCTCACAGACTCTGAGTCAGTCAGCTCAGTCACAGCCTTTCCTGATCAATCCGACCATCCCAGGCATCTTCAACACTGACGAGTCGATGTAGGTCTCCCCCGCTCAACTCCACTCGCCCTCGGTGCCCTCACGATGGCATAATCAGCCCTAGCCATCTCTGGTCAATCCAAATGCCTCCAAAATTAGGCTTGGCATCGAGTCGCCTGAGGATCTTTCCAAGCCTTTGGAAGATTCATACATAAATGAGCCTTCTTGCAAACAACCTACGACAGCACAAAACATCTTAAGTGACCGTTCATATGGCCAGCCTACATCCTAGAGACGCATTCAAATATTGGCTAAGTCTGGAGTCGCGGAACATTTCAGAAGATACTATATTCGGCTATGACATCGTCAGCATATATGATTTGGCCACAAGAAGTAAAGCATAGTAAGGCATTTTTCTTAGAAGAAGAAAGACCGGATGGATCAAAACATAAAGAAATTGAGAGAAAAAGTCTTTTTCATTAACTATTAAGATAGGTACAAAATTGGGCCCGAGGCCGGTTATACACAATAAAGCAAAGAAAAATAACTCAAGGCTCACCGGGGCCGGGCTTCTCTTCATCCTTTTTCTCTGCGGGCTCCTCGTCAGACTTCCCAGGTCGGATGTCTTCAAGTTCAGCAATATCGATCTTGAGGGCCGCGGATACTTCGACCTTGCACATCTCGAAGCCCTGAACATAAGCATTGAGGCTGGCCTCGATGACTTCCTGCTTGAACTCCGACGAGGCCTTTTAATTGGAGACGGCCTGCCCTGCCTCGGCTTCAGCCCGCTGTACTCTGGCCTCGGCCTCCCAGGCCTTGCTCTCGGTCTCTTCGGCGTGGGCGCTGGCCTCATCAGCACAGGCCATTGCCCCGGCCTTCTCCGAGCCCGCCTCCACTGCCGCCTTCTCTGCGGCGGCCGCCCTCTCTGCCACAATTCGAGTCTCCTCATCGGCGCGTTGAAGCCGCTGAGTCAACTCCTTATTCTGCCGCCTTCTCCGCGGCGGCCTTCAATCTCTCTGAGGCCAACTCCATTTTGGCCTCGGCTGCGGAGGCCCGGCCGCTCTCGGCTTCATCCCGACTCTCCATCTCCCTTAGGCGACCGGCCCAGCTCTCCTCGCAGTCCGAGGTTTCTTGATGAAGGAGAGCAAGGCTTTCGGCCTGCGACATGCTCTCCTTCTTATATCTATCGGCCCGCGCCAAGGCCTTGGTCATTGTGTTGGAAGAATGGGCCAGCGCCTCACAGAGGCCCAATGCTCCATTGACCATCTGTAGCAGAGGAAGCATGTCAGCTACGAGAAGAAGAAGAAATATGGGAAAAATGAAAAGTATTCAAAATTTACCTGGACAACAGAGACCATGACCATATCTAGGAGTGCGGAGTGACTCATTCCCCGCGTCTCCTCTTCAAACTCAGCAGTTCGGACTCCCGACAGGAGGCGGAAGGCCTGCGCGGCATCCATCATTTTTCCGACCATGGGAACCAGCCTCGTCTGCCCCACCTGCGGGCCTTCAGCTTGGGGGCGGGCCGGGCGCTGGGTCGATTGGTGGGATGAGCTCCCCGGCTCACCCCTTTTCTTCTCGGTCGCCTCTACCCCGCTCTGGGCCTCCCTGGCGACCTGCTCCCCCTCGCTGGCGGTTGGGGGAGCACTTTCTCTCTCTGGCTCTGCAGCAGCTGGAGGGCCGACAGCAATAGTATCCTGCCCCACCTTGGGCACATCGGCGGCAGTGGAAGCTTCCTCCTCTCCATCCAAAACTACCACCATTGTTTTGGTGGTGACCAGAATCTCCCCTTCTTCGATTTTGGCCCTCGCTGGCTTTCGGGCCGCTCCTACAACCGGCTTCTTCTCAGCCGGCTCCCCCGCGGGCGTTGGGGCTGCGGCCGGCTGGCCGGCTCCCTTCCCCGGAGTTTCTTCGCCGGCCTAAATGACTCTCCGGTCGCCCGCCTCTTCTGCCTCAAAATGGCCTCAAAATCGCTGGCGGAAACCTTCATTGCTGCATAGAAAAGAATAATGAGCATCAGTGGCGGCATGCAGTAAATCAAAGGACGGACAAAAGGATTCAGGCGCCAAGCTCACCGGTCACTCGGGCTAACTCGGCTTCTACCAGGTTCTCCTCGGATAGGAGTTCCTTGTAGCCGGGGATTTGACAGTTGGACAGTTGGGTGAATAATTCCTTATCCCTATCCCTTACGGTGGAATCTTCGTTGGAGCTAGTATCGGGCTCCCTCCAAGTGGCCCTGACCCCCTCGACGTGGGCAAAAAGAAATCTATGTTTCCACCCCCTAATTTTGGATGGGAGGCCTAAGGGGAAAGCTCTACCCGGCCTGGCGGTAAATGCCCACCAGGCACCCTCACCTTGACAGTGGAGCTTATAGAAAGCTCGGAACAGAGATAGCCCTGGGCGGGCCCCCTTAAAATGACAAAGGATGACAAAGGCGCAGATAATCCGAATCAAGTTCGGAGTCAACTGTGCTGGCACTAACCTATACCTATCTAAGAGATTAAGGAAAAAAGGATGAAAAGGAAGGCGCAGCCCACACTGGAAAAACTCCTCGTACAGAGCGACCTGACCTGGATGGTCAGAGGTCACCCTGTCTTCGGGCCCCGGTGCGGATAGGCCAATCAAGTTAGAGACTTGATATTTAGCTCTAACGGCCTCTACATCCTTAGAGGTCATGGTTGAAGCCACCCCTGCTGGACCCGTCGGATCAGAACTCACCGTCGGAGGAAGCCCCAGACGGCGAGAGGACAAGGGGACTGCCCTAATAGGAGGACCGGAGGTGGTCGGAGGTCCTATTGCCCCCGATTGACCACGGATGACGACGCCGCCCACCGAATGAGGCATTCAACTACTAGCTACAGAGGCCTGGTCTTCACTGCTAGATTGGGAAGACTCTTCTACGGGTCTCTTGCCCTCCCTAATGGCACGGCGGTCCATAGGTAAAAAAAGGATGAAACTAACCTAGGAGTTGGAAAGACTCAGGTTGCAGAAGAACTCAGGGAAGAAGAAAGTAGAAGAAAGAAATGGCATTGTAAAAGTTTCTACAGGCTCTAGAAAGGTTTTTATAGGCCCCGTCTCCAGCTAACGCCGCCCGAGATCCCGCCACCTGGCGCGTGTCCATTGCGTTGTAGGCTGCCAGCCGAATATGTCGCCTGCGCTCAAGGCGTGCCGCCTCGATTCGCTCCAGAGACGTGATCCCTGGCCAATCGCGGGCCATAGAAAACAGAGCGGCAATGATTTCCTTGCCTTTTTTAATCACCCAATGAGCTTCTTCTCCGGAGCGTCCGGCGCCAACGTCATCACCACCTAACGCATGATTACGGGAGATCTTCGAAGCAATACTGCCTCAAAACAAAGCGCCAGCTCATCAACCCATTTAAAGCGCACTAAAGGAAGCAATCATTCTTTTTGAATTTTCACGCCCCTTTCGCCCAAAGGATTGCAGGTGCGTGGTCCTTAGCGCTCAGGGGCGGGGGGCATCTGATGTGGCTGATGTAGCCATAAGGGTAATTTTGATAAAACTAAAATATTAGTGCACCCCGGTGTCTCCAAGCCCGTCGAGTCGGCCCTGACCATTCCTGGTCGGCCCATCTCGGCCCCGGCGTCTCCAAGCCCACCGAGTCGGCCCTGACCATTCCTGGTTGGCCCCTCTCGGCCCCAGCATCTCCAAGCCCACCGAGTCGGCCTCGACCATTCCTAGTCGGCCCCTCGGCCCCGGTGTCTCCAAGCCCGCCGAGCTGGCCCTGACCATTCCTGGTCGGTCCCGGCATCTCCAATCTACCGAGTCGGCCCCAACCATTCCTGGTCGGCCCTTCTCGGCCCCGGCATCTCCAAGCCCACCGAGTTGGCCCCGACCATTCCTGGTCGGCCCCTAACGGCCCCGACATCTCCAAGCCCACCGAGTTGGCCCCGACCATTCCTGGTCGGCCCTTCTCGGCCCCGGCATCTCCAAGCCCACCGAGTCGGCCCCGACCATTCCTGGTCGGCCCTTCTCGGCCCCGGCATCTCCAAGCCCGCCGAGTCGGCCCCTCTCGGCCCTGGCGTTTCCAAGCCAACCGAGTCGGCCCCGACCATTCCTGGTCGGCCCCTCTCGGCCCCGGTATCTCCAAGCCTGCCGAGCCGGCCCCGACCATTCCTGGTCGGCCCCTCTTGGCCCTGACGTCTCCAAGCCCACCGAGCCGGCCCCGACCATTCCTGGTCAGCCCCTCTCAGCCCGGCATCTCCAAGCCCACCGAGTCGGCCCCGACCATTCCTGGTCGGCCCCTCTTGGAGTCAGCCCCAACCATTCCTGGTCGACCCCTCTTGGTCCCGACGTCTCCAAGCCCGCCGAGTCGGCCCCGACCATTCCTGGTCGGCCCCTCTTGGAGTCGGCCCCGACCATTCCTGGTCGACCCTCTTGGTCCCGGCGTCTCCAAGCCCGCCGAGTCGGCCCCGACCATTCCTGGTTGGCCCTTCTCGACCCCGGCATCTCCAAGCCCGCCGAGTCGGCCCCGACCATTCCTAGTCGGCCATTCTCGGCCCCGGCATCTCCAAGCCCGCCGAGTCAGCCCCGACCATTCCTGGTCAGCCCTTCTCGGCCTCGGTGTCTCCAAGCCCGCCGAGCCGGCCCCGACGTCTCCAAGCCCGCCGTGTCGGCCCCGACCATTCCTGGTCAGCCCTTCTCGGCCCCGGTGTCTCCAAGCCTGCCGAGCCGGCCCCGACCATTCCTAGTCGGCTCCTCTCTGCCCCGGCATCTCCAAGCCCACCGAGTCAGCCCCGATCATTCCTGGTCGGCCCCGCCCCGGCACATCCTAGTCGGCGAGGTTGGCCGCGGCCACCCCTGGCTGACCCAGATAAGCCTCGGCTCCCTCGGGAGAGTCAAGACTTCCCAGTTTCCTCCAATTCTACCCCAACATGGCCCTGGTAGCTCGGGACGCCTGACAACGCCAGATCCAACTACCCACTAGCCATGCTACTGATGGGACTGGACCTGACTACCCAATAGCCCCACTGGCTGATGGGACTTAGCCCACCAACCGTAATTTTCTTCCTTTCTGATGGGACAGGACCCACCAACCAACGCAGATTCATGCAACTCCCAAGAACTCCGTGGATATTCCTTCTTCACGGAATCCCACGTGATCATGCCAGGGTCAACGCCTATAAAAAGGTGAATCCACTCAATAATTAGGTATGCGCGATAACCCTGAAAAAATCACTATCCTAAGGCCCAGAGAGGAATCCCTCCTTCCCAGGAACACCTTTTTCATCTAAAAAGAGCTCATTCGAGCTCCTCTTCTGCTGTGACCTCAATTGCTAACTTGGGCATCGGAGGGTCCCATCGGAGAATCCTCTCCGATCCTGGGACTTCTTTGCAGGCAACATGGTAAAGCAAAGGTTCGAGAATCAGTCCGTTCTCGACGTTCAGGACCAGTGATTGGGCGTCATCACCACCCATTCCTTGTTGTCTCTATCTAAATAGTTCCTCCTTTGTCCCATTTGTAGAATATTTAGAGAACAATTTATATGCAAGTCTTCTTAGGAATTGTTTAAATTGTCGAGAAAAATCATTTTAAAAAATTCATGAAAAAATTATTCAAGTGGGTGGTGGCAGAAACAACCACCATATTGCTTGAAAAAAGAAAAAAAATCATGTAAGTAGATGTTTGCATGTCTTCTCATCTACTATATCTTCTATTCCTTTCTATGAAAATCAAAGTCTCACCATGCTCTCTCTCTCTCTCTCTCTCTCTCTCTCTCTCTCTTTTGGGTGATCTTGCTATGGTCCATGCAAGCCAATATGTCAGTTAATTTACAGTTGTTGGCCCAGGTGGCAACCCAAGAGGGAAGGATGAATTGGGTTCTTAAAAAATTTGAAACTTAAAAATTATTTCTCAAAGTAATGCATAAGAAAGAATGCAATGAGAGTAGTGCTAAGAATGTTAAGCAGAGTACAAAGGATAGAGTAAAGAAAAAGAAAGAGTTAAGCATGATAAACACAAAAAATTTATAGTGATTTGGTGTTAGCTACACCTACATCCACTCCCAAGGAACTCTTGGGCCACACTATAGTCATCGTGATTATAACAGAGTTATTTTACAAGCTCACAACTCAAACTTGTTGTTTTACATTAGGATCACAATGAAGCCAGCTGGTTTTCACAAGATCGCCGGCACAAAACCTATAACAAGCCTTCTAGCTTGTACAAGGCCAAACTGCCTTCCTTGATTCAATCTCCTAATTGAATCAATAAGAAAATATAATAGAAAAATGGTTACAACAGTTATAAAGCTTCTCAAATGAGCAAATAAGACAATATAATTAAAGTAAAATAGAAGAGCATGATTAGAAGATTTCTAAAGTTGGATTTTTCTTCTTTTCTTTTTTTTCTCATAAATGATCTTTCTCAAGTTGAGCTTAGAGTTTTGAAAAAATCTTTAATGTAGAGGCTTTTGAAGAACTAGGGCTTTCTTCTTTTCCTTTTGATTTGATAAAAATCCTTCAAGATTGGCTTTCGAATGCTTTGGATTTCCTTAACCTCTGTTTCGAACAAAAGGGCTTTCGAATTTGAACTCTTTCTTTCTTTATTCTCTCTTGTGTTCTTCTTTTTTAAATGGTCTCATGACTCTTATTTATAATCTTCTCTAAATCCTCTTTTAGAAGAAAACTAGCCATTGAAAATGCTTGAGGTTGAGTTTAGCACGGAGGAGGAAAGAATCATTGAAATCCGTTAAAAAAATGTCAGAGTTTGGAGTCGTCTCTGACACCTCTAAAGTCTACTCCTGACAGATTGGAATTGGCTCGAGCAGACTTGGAGTCGGCTCGAATGCGGGATGAGCAAAATGTAAACTCCTTCCCATTATGGAGTTGGCTCTTGCTTTTTGAGGGATCAAAACCTTGTCATGTGGGAGTCGGCTCAAGTGAATGCAGGAGCCAGTTCGACTAAAGCCCTAAAAAACATGCTCTCTATATAATCAGTGGAGTTAGCTCTAATCTCTGCAGGAGTCGGCTCCAGCTCTACATAGAATTGAGGACTTTCTATCTTTCTGATGGAGTCGGCTTCGGACTCTGTAGGAGTTGGCTCGATCGCATGCCAAAAGTGTCAAACTATTTTGATATGCTCTGGAGTCGGCTCCTAGAGTTCTGGAGTCGGCTCTAAAAGCTGAAACTTGACACTTAACACTAGACATATGGTCAAACTCAATTTTTCTTGGATTTTGGTTGATTAAACATTTAAATTCCTGAAATACTTAATCAAAATCATTAGTAACATAAGGAATATAATCATGTGGTTTTTATTATTCATCAAAATCAATAATTGGATCAACAATCTCTTCCTTTTTGATGATGACAAAAATATTGAGTATATGCATATACATTTAAAGTATAAACTTCAACTTAAATAACTTTTCAATCATAATGATAGTAAACAGAATTTCAACATAATTATTTTGAAAAATAACTTCATTTCAGATATCTAGTTCAACTATTCCAAGGATTCAAAATATTTAACCAAGGATTCATATAATTCAAATTTGATAAGCTCTAAGCTCCCCCTGAGTAATAGCTCCCTCTATATGTGCATAGAGTTTTAAAATCAATATGCATATACAAATCTCTCTCTTTTTGTTATCAATAAAAAATTAAGAAAGCATAGGATAGTCCTTCCTCGGGATAATATTCAAATTAATCAAATTAGAATCAGACATCACAGAATGACTTAAGAAGACAATCATTTAAAAAATATCAAAATAAATTTATTAAGTCATAAAAACTTCATATATGTTCATTGATTACATGAAGTGAAGTACAAGTCAAGTGTAAAACAACAAAACAACTTATCATTCAGTAAGTTCCTAAGTACAAACTAGGATTTCTAAGATAACTATGAAATTCTAAAAGTAAACTAAGGTAGATTGCAAGGATTTGTTGGATTGGCTAGATTGGTTGAGAAGGCTAGAGAGGAAGTGAACATTCACTTCAGAATCTTAAAAGCCTTTTCAATTGCTCCAAAATTTATCCCATTCCATCTTTTTGAATCTTGCAAAAATCATTGATCAGGTCTTCTGTTTTGGACATTGCCTTCTCAATGTTGACACAAAGCTTTGCATTGGACTTGGAGTAGATATCAAAGTCATCACTAATGCCCTTGATTTTGTCAAAGATGTTTTGTAGCTCAGTCTTCAAACTATCAGCAGAGGCATTGATTAATTTTTTAATTTTCTCAACTTTCTCCTCCAAGATATAAATTAGTTGCCTGATTCTAAAAAGCTGATCTCGAATGTTTTCATTTATCTTTTCCTTGTGCTCAGCAAGTGCAGCTTTAATTATTTTCTTGAATTGCTCAACTTGCTCAGATATGAAAGCTGGGGAAGATACTCTTGATGCAGCCTATGGTGGTGCTAGTGGTGAATTGGGTCACGATGATGGAAAGGATGGTTCAGATGCAGATGGTCCAAGCGCAGATGAGGATGGTCCAGGAACGTCCTCAACATCATTATCCAATCTTTCCTCTCTGATTGGCTCTGGCAAAGCATCAGGTCTCCGCCTTTGCCATTCTCCATTAATCTTTCGAAATCCTACACGGTGTAGGATGGAGATATTATAATAGTCTATGTGCCTCAACTTCTTTTGTGGTTTATTTTTCAAAATATCAACCCCTTAACATTTGAAAATCATCGTCAACACCATCCCATAGGGCAGAGTTGACCTCTTCTTAGTACAACCTCAGCCATGTAGCTTAGCATCATTCTCATCAAATTAATAGGTTGATCAGTCAATACACAATCCATTAAGGTTATGTCCCTTTCTGATACATATTCACACTACAAGAAAATATTGAAATAGTGACACAAATTTAGCGATGCAAATTTAGCGACGCATCATTGCGTCGCTAAATTGACCACTTTGCGACGCCTCTATGACAACAAAATATTGCGACATAATTAGCGACGCATTAGCGACTCAATAAACCAGAAAATCAAAAAAAATTAATTTTTTATTTAGCGATGCAAATAATGCGTCGCAATATTTTTAAATTAATTTTTTATAAAATATAAATATGTGAAAAAAATATTATGACGCAACTCAGTGCGTCGCAATATTTTTAAAAGAATTAAATATGTTAAATAGCGATGCATTAGCGACGCAATAAACCAAAAAATTAGAAAAAAAATTTTTAATTTAGTGATGCACCAATTGCATTGCAAATAATTTAAATAAAATTAATTTTTATAAAGTATAAATATTAGAAAAAATATTGTGATGCAACTCAGTGTGTCACAATGTTTTTAAAAAAATTAAATATGTTAAATAGCGACGCATTAGCGACGTAATAAACCAAAAAATTAGAAAAATATTTTTAATTTAGCGATGCAATAACTGCATCATAATTATTTGAAATAAAATTAATTTTTATAAAGTATAAATATGAGAAAAAATAATTACGACGCAACACAGTGCATCACAATGTTTTTAAAAAAATTAATTATATTAAATAGCGACGCAATAAACCAAAAAAATTAGAATTTTTTTTAATTTAGCAACACAATAATTGCATCACAATTATTTTAATAAAATAAATTTTTATAAAATATAATTATGAAAAAAAATATTGCGATGCAATTCAATGCATCACAATATTTAAAAAAAATTAATTATGTTAAATAGCGACGCATTAGTGACGCAATAAACTAAAAAATTAGAAAAATTATGTTTTAATTTAGCGACGCACTTGTTGCGTTGCAATTATTTTAAATAAAATTAATTTTTATATAATAAAATTATCATATTAAAAAATTACGATGCAACCCTTTGCGTCGTAATGTTTTTAAAAAAATTAATTATGTTAAATAGTGATCGGTCCGAGATCGATCGTGGCCGATCGGAATCAGGGCTTGGATCGATCGCAACCATCGGATCATCGCTGATTGGACCGATCGCCATGGTCCGAGATCGGTCGTGGCCGATCGAGATCACGGCTTAGATCAATCACAACCATCGGATAGTCGGCGATCGGACCGATCGCCACAGTCTGAGATCGGTCATGGCCGATCGGGATCATAGCTTGGATCAATCGCAACCGTCGGATCGTTAGCGATCTCGAACTGATCGCAACTATCCAGGATCGGTCGTAGCCGATCAGGATCAGGGCTTAGATCGATCGCAACCGTATGATCATCGGCGATCAGACCGATCGCCATGGTCCGAGATCGGTCGTGGCTGATCAGGATCAGGGCTTGGATCGATCGCAACCGTCGGATCGTCAGCGATCTCGGACTGATCGCAATGGTCCGGGATCGGTCGTGGCTGATCGGGATCAAGGCTTGGATCGATCGCAACCATCGGATCGTCGCCAATCGGACCGATCGCCATGGTCTGAGATCGGTCGTGGCCGATCGGGATCACGATTTTGATTGATCGCAACCGTCAGATCGTCGCCAATCTTGGACTGATTGCAACGATCCAAGATCGGTCATGACCGATCGGGATCACAGCTTGGATCGATCGCAACCGTCAGATCATCGCCTATCGGATCGATCGCGACGGTCCGAGATCGTTAATCGCCGACCGAGATCGATCAGGGCTTGGATCGATCGCAACCATCGGATCGTCGGCAATCGGATCGATCGCCATGGTCCGAGACCGGTCATGGCCGATCGGGATCAGGGCTTGGATCGATCGCAACCGTCGGATCGTCGCCGATTGGATCGATCGCTACAGTCCGAGATCGGTCGTGGTCAGTCGGGATCACGGCTTGGATCGATCGTAGCCGTCAGATCATCGGCGATCGGATCGATCGCCACGGTCCGAGATCAGTCGTGGCCAATCGGGATTAGGGCTTGGATCGATCGCAACCATCGGATCGTTAGCAATCTCAGACCAATCGCCACGGTCCGAGATTGGTCGTGGCCGATCGGGATCATGGCTTGGATCGATCGCAACCGTCGGATCATCAGTGATCTCGGATCGATCGCAATGGTCCGGATCGGTCGTGGCCGATCGGGATCATGGCTTGGATCGATCTCAACCGTATGATCGTCAGTGATCGGACCGATCGCCACAGTCCGAGATCGGTCGTGGCCGATCGGGATCAGGGCTTGGATCGATCGCAACCATCGGATCGTCAGCAATCTCGAACCGATCACAACGGTCCGGGATCGGTCGTGGCCGATCGGGATCAGGGCTTGGATCGATCGCAACCGTCGGATCGTCGCTAATTGGACCGATCGCCACGGTCCGAGATCGGTCATGGCCGATCGTGAGCACAGCTTCGATCGATCGCAACCGTCAGATTGTTGCCGATCTCGGACTGATTGCAACAGTCTGGGATTGGGCGTGGCCGATCGGGATCATGGCTTGGATCGATCGCAACCGTCAGATCGTTGCCTATCGAATTGTTCGTGATGGTCCGAGATCGTTCATCGCCTACCGGGATCGATGAGGGCTTGGATCGACCACAACCGTCGGATCGTCGACGATCGGACCGATCGCCATGGTCCGAGATCGGTCGTGGCCAATCGGGATCAGGGCTTGGATCGATCGCAACCATCGGATCGTCGCCGATCGGACCAATCACCACGCTCCGAGATCGGTCATGGCCGATCGGGATCATGGCTTGGATCGATCACAGCCATCGGATCGTCAGCGATCGGATCGATTGCCACAGTCCGAGATCGGTCGTGGCCGATCGGGATCAGGGCTTGGATCAATCGCAACCGTTGGATCGTTAGCGATCTCGAATCGATCGCAACGGTCAGGGATCGATCGTGGCCGATCGGGATCAGGGCTTGGATCAACGCAACCGTCGGATTGTTAGCTTCTCGAATCGATCGCAACGGTCCGGGATCGATCGTGGCCGTTCAGGTTCAGGGCTTGGATCAATCGCAACCATCGGATCGTCAGCGAACTCGGACTGATCGCAATGGTCCAGGATCGGTCGTGGCCGATCGGGATCAGGTCTTGGATCGATCGCAACCATCGGATCATCGGCGATCGGACCGATCGCCATGGTCCGAGATCGGTCGTGACCGATCGGGATCAGGGCTTGGATCGATCGCAACCGTCGGATCATCAGCAATCTCGAACCGATTGCAACGGTCCAAGATCGGTCATCGCTAATCGGGATCAGGGCTTGGATCAATCGCAACCATCGGATCGTCGCCGATTGAACCGATCGCCACGGTTCGAGATCGGTCGTGGCCGATCGGGATCACGGCTTTGATCGATCGCAACCATCGGATCGTCCCGATCGCGGACTGATTGCAACGGTCCGGGATTGGTCATGGCCGATCGGGATCACGGCTTGGATCGATCGCAACCGTCAGATCATCGCCTATCGGATCGATCGCGACGGTCCGAGATCGTTCATCGCCGACCGGGATCGATCAGGCCTTGGATCGATCGTAACCATCGGATCGTCGACGATCGGACCGATCACCATGGTCCGAGATCGGTCGTGGCCGATCGGGATCAGGGCTTGGATCGATCGCAAACATCGTATTGTCGGTGATCGGACCGATCGCCACAGTCCGAGATCGGTCGTGGCCAATCAGGATCATGGCTTGGATCGATCGCAACCGTCGGATCATCAGCGATCTCGGACCGATCGCAATGGTCCGGAATCGGTCGTGGCCGATCGAGATCAGGGCTTGGATTGATCGCAACCGTATGATCGTCAGCGATCGGACCGATCGCAATGGTCTGAGATCGGTCGTGGCCGATCAGGATCAGGGCTTGGATCGATCACAACCATCGGATCGTCAGTGATCAAGAACCGATCGCAACAGTCCGGTATCTATCGTGGCCGATCGAGATCAGGGCTTGGATCGATCACAACCGTCGGATCATCGCCGATCGGGATCACAGCTTCGATCGATTGCAACCGTTGGATCGTCGCCGATCTCGGATTGATTGCAATGGTCCGGGATCGGGCATGGCCGATCGGGATCATGGCTTGGATCGATCGCAACCGTCAGATCATCGCCTATCGGATCGATCGTGACAGTCCGAGATCGTTCATCACCTACCGGGATCGATCAGGGCTTGGATCGACCGCAATCGTCGGATCGTCGGCGATCGGACCGATCGCCACGGTCCGAGATCGATCGTGGCTGATCGGGATCAGGGCTTGGGTCGATCGCAACCGTCGGATCATCGCCGATTGGACCGATCGCCACGGTTCAAGATCGGTCGTGGCCGATCGGGATCATGGCTTGGATCGATCGCAGTCGTCGGATCATCGGCGATCGGATCGATTGCCACGGTACGAGATTGGTCGTGGCCGATCGCGATCAGGGCTTGGATCAATCACAACCGTCGGATCATTAGCGATCTCGAATCGATCGCAACGGTTCGGGATCGGTCGTGGCCGATCGGGATCAGGGCTTGGATCAATCGCAACCGTCGGATCATTAGCGATCTCGAATCGATCGCAACGGTCTAGGATCGGTCGTGGCCGATCGGGATCAGGGCTTGGATCGATCGCAACCATCGGATCGTCAGTGATCTCGGACCGATCGCAACGGTCCGGGATCGATCGTGGCCGATCGGGATCAGGTCTTGGATCGATCGCAACCATCGGATTGTCGGCGATCGGACTGATCGCCACGGTCCGAGATCGGTCATGACCGATCGGGATCAGGGCTTGGATCGATCGCAACCGTCGGATCATCAGCAATCTCGAACTGATCGTAACGGTCCAGGATCGGTCATGGCTAATTGGGATCAGGGCTTGGATCGAGCGCAACTGTCAGATCGTCGCCGATTGGACCTATCGCCACGGTCCGAGATCGATCGTGGCCGATAGGGATCACGGCTTTGATCAATCGCAACCGTCGGATCGTCGCCGATCGCGGACTGATTGCAACGGTCTGGGATTGGTCATGGCCGATCGGGATCACGGCTTGGATCGATCTCAATCGTCAGATCGTCGCCTATCGGATCGATCGCGATGGTCCGAGTTCGTTCATCGCTGATCGGGATCGATCAGGGCTTGGATCGATCGCAACCGTCAGATCGTCGATGATCGGACCGATCACCATGGTCCGAGATCGGTCGTGGCCGATCCGGATCAGGGCTTGGATCGATCGCAACCGTCGGATCATCGTCGATCGGACCGATCGCCACGGTCCGAGATCGGTCGTGGCCGATCGGGATCAGGGCTGGGATCGATGGCAACCGTCGGATCGTCACCGATTGGACCGATCGCCACGGTCCGAGATCGGTCGTGGACAATCGGGATCAGGGCTTGGATTGATCGCAATCGTCGGATCATCGCCGATTGGACCGATCGCCACAATCCGATATCGGTCGTGGCCGATCGGGATCACGGCTTGGATCGATGACAACCGTCGGATCGTCGACGATCGGACCGATCGCCACGGTCCGAGATCGATCATGGCTGATCGGGATCAGAGCTTGGATCGATCGCAACCATCGGATCATCAGCGATCTCGGACTGATGGCAACGGTCCGAGATTGGTTGTGGCCGATCGGGATCAGGGCTTGGATCGATCGCAACCGTCGGATCGTCGCCGATCGGTCCGATCGCCATGGTCCGAGATTGG
Source organism: Calamus simplicifolius (assembly GCA_900491605.1). Classification (NCBI taxonomy): domain Eukaryota; kingdom Viridiplantae; phylum Streptophyta; class Magnoliopsida; order Arecales; family Arecaceae; genus Calamus; species Calamus simplicifolius. Next base: position 226,488 of record UESW01002151.1, read on the forward strand.
TCGTGGACGATTAGGATCAGGGCTTGGATTGATCGCAACCATCGGATCGGGATCATGGCTTGGATCGATCGCAACCGTCGGATCGTCAGCGATCTCGAACCGATTGCAATGGTCCGGGATCGGTTGTGGCTGATCGGGATCAGGGCTTGGATCGATCGCAACCGTCGGATCGTCGCCGATCGGACCGATCGTAATGGTCCGAGATCGATCGTGGCCGATCGGGATCAGGGCTTGGATCGATCGTAACCGTCGGATCATCACCGATCGAACCGATCGCCACGGTCTGAGATCGGTCGTGGCCGATCGGGATCAGGGCTTCGATCGATCGCAACCATCGGTTCGTCACCGATCTCGGACGGATTGCAACTGTCCGAGATCGGTCGTGGCCGATCGGGATCACGGCTTGGATCAATCGCAACCGTCGGATCATCGCCGATCGGTCCGATCGGTCGATGCGATTTTCAAGAAAATAAAAATAATTTTTCCAGATAAAATAATTTTTAATATTGCGACGTATTTATTATGTGGCAATGTTTTAAGAAAAATAATAGTAATAAAAAAATTAAAAAAAAATATTGTGACGCAATATGTGCGTCGCAATTAATTTCATAAAATATAATTTTTATCAATTATAATTATTTAAAAAATATTGCGATGCATTAGCGACGCATTTTCTTAAAAAATAATTTTTCTAGAGAAATTTTTTTTAATATTGCAATGCATGTATTGCGTCGCAATGTTTTTTAGAAAAATAAATGTAATTAAAAATTTTTAAAAAAACATTGCGATGCAAATAATGCATCGCAATTATTTTCAAAAAATATAAATTTTATCAGTTATAAATATTTAAAAAATATTACGACGCATTTGCGATGTAATTTTTTAGAAAATATAAATTTTATCAGTTATAAATATTTAAAAAATATTGCGACACAATTTCCTAGAAAATAAAAATAATTTTCCTAAAGAAAATAATTTTTAATATTGTGACGCATTTATTGCGTCGTAATATTTTAAGAAAAATAAATGTAATAAAAAAATTAAAAAAAATATTACAACGTAATATATGCATCAAAATTATTTTTAAAAAATAATTTTTATCAGTTATAAATATTTAAAAAATATTACGATGCATTTGCGATGTAATTTCCTAGAAAATAAAAATAATTTTCTCAGAGAAAATAATTTTTAATATTGCGACACATTTATTGCATCGCAATGTTTTTAAGAAAAATAAATGTAATAAAAAAATTAAAACAAATATTGCGATGCAATATATGCGTCGTAATTATTTTAGAAAATATAATTTTTATCGATTATAAATATTTAAAAAATATTGCGACGCATTTGCAACGTAATTTTCTAGAAAATAAAAATTATTTTTCCGTCAGACATTGGCGCCAAGTTAGCGACTCATTAGCGACGCAATTAGTTGCGTCGCTAAATTTTGCATAAAATAATAGAAAAGCCAATTTAGCGATGGATTAGCGACGCATTATTGCGTCGCTAATCCATAAGAAAATTTTAAAAAAATAGCGAGTGATTAGCGACACATAAATTGTGTCGCTAATCACCACTATATAACGCTTGGTCAGGCCCGCCCCCCCTTCCCTTCTCTTCTTCTTCCTATTTCTAACCTAGCCACCGCCGTCCGTCCGCTCCTCCTATTCCCCCCGTCATCTTCCCCGGCGGTAGTTCCCTTCTCTTCTTCCGGCGGCGTCGCCTCATGACCGAGGTAAGCCCCCCCTCCTCCTAAATTTTTTTTTTTAAAAAAAATAGGTTTCGGCCATGGCCACGGCCGTGGCCGTCTTCTTCGGCCACGGCCGCTGTCGTGACCTGGCCACGGTGGCCAGGCCACCCAAAAAAAAAATTTACATTTTGGGGGGGGGGGGTGGAGGGGTTTCCCCACCCCCCCCCTTCGTCTTCTCCGGCCACGGTGGCTAGGCCATCGAAAAAAATATATATTATTGGGGGGGGGGGGGTTTCCCCACCCCCCTCCCGTTCGTCTTCTCCGGCCACGGCCGCTGCCGTGGCCTAGCCATGGTGGTCAGGCCAAAAAAAAAATATAGTACAGTTTGGGGGGGGGGTTTCCCCACCCCCCTTCATCTTCTACGGCCACAGTCGTGGTCGTGGCCGTCTTCTCCGGCCACAGCCGCTGCCATGGCCTGGCCACGGTGGCCAGGCCACCAGAACAAAAAAAAATAGTTATGGGGGGAACCCCCCCGCTCCCGTTCGTCTTCTCCGACCACGGTGGCCAGACCAAAAAAAAAAAAATTTAACAGCTAGGGGGCTTTTCCCCACCCCCAGCCCCTTCAATTAAAAAAATTAACACTCATAAAAAATTAACAAAAAAAATTAGATTCTATCATATTTTATTATTTTTAAAAATATTTTCAAATAATTTGATGACAAATATAAAAAAATATAACTATATTTTTAAAACATGGGCAACTTAATTTTTTTTTAAAAAAAGTAACAGCTAGGGGGTTTTTCGCACCCCCCGGCCCCTTCAAAAAATTTTTTTTTAACAGTCATGAAAAAAATTAACATAAAAAATTTATTCTATTATATTTTATTATTTTAAAAATATTTTTAAATAATTTGATGATAAATATTAAATAAATGTGACTACTAATCTAATTTTTTATTAGATTAGTTATAAATTAATTAATTTATGTTATTAGTCGGAGCCCTTTGGATAGACTGATTTAGCTCATCAATCATGACTCTTTTTAAATCAATTGATTAAACTCATAAATCGTAGCTATTTAGGTCAATTAATTTAGCTTATCAGTTTTAACTTCTCAAGTAAGCTGATTTTAGACCATCAACCTTGTCTCTTTATATCATCAATCAAAACTCTTTAGATAGGTCGAGCTGAATTAGCTTAGCTATTTAGGTCAACTAATTTAGCTCATTAACCATAACTCTTTAGATTAGGTAATTTCAAAATTGCAGTCAGTAGCTTTTCATTTCTTTATAGCTGTTTATGCAATAATATATGTGCATTTGTAGTTATTTACAATTGTTATGTCTTGATTATTTACATTCTATTACATAATTGAATGATGCATTAAATTAAGTAATGCTAGATAGAAAGTCTTATTGTATTATTATTTAATTTTCAGCAACTAATTAGTAGTTTCAATGATTTATATTTTAGTCTTCACAAACATTTATATTCGACATAATAATCTTAAGAAGTCAGTGACTACATATATAGAACAATATTCCTATATATGTATAATTGACAAGAAGTTAAGAATAACAAGCATAAGTTCGATTGTCTTCGGATTTCCATATTATTAATCACAGCACTATAACCTTTAGACCCGTTTGAGAATTTGTAAGACTTAGTCTTGCAAATTCTCAAATTGTCCTGGTGGACAATTTGAGAATATTTTTTGCGATATGTTAGTCTGCTATTAATCATCGTTGGGTAAGATTGCGGTTTGTATTTGCTCATACGTTCTCCTAGTGTGGCATATATGCCACACATTTAGGAAAACATATGGGGAAATGCTGCTGAAATTTCAACGTAACCGATCGATGATAATTAATAGCAGAATAACATATCACAAAAAATATTCTTGAATGGGATAGGGCTTTACCTTTTAGACATAGAGTGAAGGTAGAATTAATTTAGGACACTTGAATGCTTGTGAAGTCTCATGATTAAACGGACCGCCTTGTGGCCCGACCCAAACTCAAGCCCTAGCATTAGCCTGGCATGAACCTGTGCCTCGGTCCTTGCTAGCACGCCAAGGATCGTAGCCGTGGCCGGGCCTTGCAGGGTAGGGACCTTAGTTGTCTAAAAAAAATTGGTTTAGTTATAAATTATTTAAATGGTTGTTATTAACCTAAGTTGTATAAAAGAAATAATTTAGTTATATATTTAGTAATGCTAATATAGTTTTATAATGTGGTTTCCTTTAATGGTTTACCAGAAATTGTATAAGTCGGTCAAAAATGAGCGGGGCTCGCTCGTGGATGTATGCAAGGATAAAAGATGGCTTGCTTAATCCAGATTTTCTGAATGGATTGGAAGAATTTATTGCATTTGCATGTAGCCAACCTGAATGGATGGATGGGCCTAGGATTAGATGCCCATGCAACTATCACAGGTGTCAGAATAAAGCCTACAGAGATGTCGAAACTGTTAAGGTGCATCTGTGTAAAAAGGGGTTTGTTCCTGATTACGATGTTTGGTACTGTCATAGTGAACCAGAGGAAATTCCAGCAGTTGTTACAAGCCAACAAGTGTCAATTCCCGTTGATGAACCATTTGTGAATCTAAACACATATGAAGAAATGGTGATGAATGCATTGGGTAATGAATTCAATCAGAATACATTTATGAAAGAACCAAATCCAGATGCACAACAATTTTATGATATGTTGCATGCTGCAAATCAAGAATTGTATCCTGGTTGTGAGGGTCATTCACAGTTGTCTACGGCTGCTCGGTTGCTGAATATTAAGGCAGAACATCGATTATCAAAAAAGGCGTTTAATTCTGTAGCTGGGTTAATCAAGGAAATTTTACCAAATGATATTGTTGTAGCAGACAGTTTTTACTCAACGAAGAAGTTGTTGCCTGGGCTTGGGCTTCCGGTTAATAAGATCGATTGTTGCTTGAACAATTGTATGATATATTGGGGTGAAGACTCGGAGCTGAGATGGTGTAAGATTTGTGGGCAATCGAGGTACAAAAATGGTGAATGGGGAACTAGTACAACTTGGAGGAAAAGTGTTCCTTACAAGAGGATGCATTACTTTCCTCTGACTCCACGCCTGCAGAGATTATATAGATCTGAGGCTACAGCTGCTGATATGAGATGACATACCGAACATGAATCTAAAGATGATGAAATGCGGCATCCATCAGATTCAAAAGCTTGGAAGAATTTCAATGAAAATCATCCTGATTTCGCTGAAGATATAAGGAATGTCAGATTAGGTCTTTGTACCGATGGCTTCCAACCATTCGGTCAAGTGGGGCAACAGTATTCATGTTGGCCTGTGATACTGACTGTATATAACCTTCCTCCATGGAAGTGCATGAAAGAGACTGCATATGGTTCCAGGACCATCAAATCCAAAGGAAAAGATTGATGTCTTCCTGCAACCGTTGGTGGCCGAATTGAAAATGTTGTGGGAAATAGGAGTCGTAGCCTACGACATTTCTATGAAACAGAATTTCATCATGAGAGTTGCTTTGATGTGGACAATAAGTGACTTTCCGGCATATGCAATGTTGTCTGGTTGGAGCACTGCTGGACGTCTGGCATGCCCTCATTGCATGTATGATTCGGATGCATTTACATTGCAGAAGAGTGGTAAGCAGTCATGGTTTGATAATCATAGGAAGTTCTTGCCCCCAAATCATCCTTACAGGCGTAACTTGATCGCCTTTCAGAAGAACAAAGCAGTCACAAAATTCGCCGAACCGGTTAGGTTGGCACGGATATATTTGATACTATAGAGCATTTGGGGTTGAGGTATGCTTGGGAACCATATGCAGATAGAATAAATGGCCGTATATGTAAAGAACATAACTGAAAGAAGCGGAGTATATTTTGGGATTTGCCTTATTGGAGCACAAATCTCATCCGGCACAACTTGGATGTTATGCATATCGAGAAAATTTTTTTGATAACATATTTAACATGGTGCTAAACATCCCGGGAAAAACAAAAGATACTGCAAAGTTAAGAGAAGAACTTAATCAGTATTGCAGAAGAGGTGATTTGAGGAAGATTACCGACGGGACCTATCCTAAAGCCTGTTACACTCTTGACAGAAATTCATGAGAAGTTTTATGTAACTGGCTTAGAGGGTTAAGATGGTTATGTCTCAAATATCGGTAGGTGTGTGGACATGCATAAGCTCAAGTTGTTCGGCATGAAGAGTCACGACTGTCATGTTTTCATGCAACGGTTATTGCAAATAGCTTTTCGTGAGTTGCTTCCGCAACATGTCTGGAAAGCATTGACAGAGCTCAGCTTGTTCTTCAAGGAGTTGTATGCTACAGTCATTACTTCTGCATCCATGGCAAGGCTTGAGGAGGAAATTCCAATTATTTTATGCAAGTTAGAGCGAATATTTTCTTCTAGTTTTTTGACTCAATGGAGCATTTACCGGTTTACTTGCCATACGAAGCGAGCATAGCTGATCCCGTGCAGTATCGCTGGATGTATCCTTTCGAGAGGTAAATATATACATCATTAAGACATATTGACATTTCAAATATTATTTCATTGCGAGAAAATTGGTTAATTTTTTGTCTCAATTTTACATATAGGTACCTTAAGAAGTTAAAAAATAATGTGCGTAATAAGGCAAGGGTTGAAAGTTCTATATGCAATGCACACTTGGTCGAAAAAGTTTCAGCTTTTGCCTCGCATTACTTTGAGGGTCACGTCCACATGAGGAGCTGAAATCTTGGTCATAACGATGACGTATGTGTGGACGAAGGAGAACCTAATGACGATAGAATATCAATTTTTAAAGGTATCGACCGTTCATTTGGGGGGCAGAAGTCAAGAAATCTTAGCGATATGGAGTATAATGCAGCACATTATTATATCCTAATGAACTGTAGAGAAGTCGATCCATATATTGAGTAAGTGTATACTTCAATGCTTATCTGGAACTTCTAATTTAAATTACAATATACCACAATATTTAATTGCTAACATCAGTTTTAATCCTTATCATCTCATAAGGATGTATTGTGATAGACAACGACAGATGAATCCCGACATCAGTCAAGTTGCAATTGGATAGAAGTTAGAAATGGAGTTCGCTTACTGGTTTTATGAATTTGTGAGTAGTATCACTCAATCAATTTCAGTAATGGCTTTAATTTTTTGAATTGGTTGTGAATAGCTTATTAATTTATAGGTAAACGGTCCATGGTCCCCAACCGATAATATTTTCATTAAATGTCTATCGCAATGGCCATTGAAGATCGTAACAACCTTTACTGGCTATTTTGTTAATGGGTACAAATTTCAGATTGAACGATTAGCAGCTTCAAGAGGCACGCAGAACTGGGGCATGTGTGTTAAAGGAGAAAGTGTTGGAGCAAATATGTAGGATTATTATGGAAAGTTAGTAGAGGTGGTTGAAGTTGAATATCCCAGTTGGCCTATGAAACGAACAATATTGTTTCGTTGCGATTGGTTCGATCTGAAAGTTCCTGTGGGCAAAAGGGTTCATAATGACTACAATTTGGTTGAAGTGATCCATCGACGAAGATTGCAGAAATATGACCCATTCATCCTTGCATCCCAAGCTTAGCAAGTGTTTTACTGCGCATATCCAAGTTTGTGCAACGACAAGCGAGATTGGTGGGCTGTTTCTAAAATCGTCCCACGTTCAACAATCTTATTAGAGGAGAGTTCATCAAGTCAATCAGCTGAGTGCTCTGCATTTCAAGAGGATGAGATGGAAATGCATGCAATTAAGGACGACACAAGGGCTCCTGAAACATCACTTAGAGATCCAAATGGTGATGTCCAAGAAATTGCGGATGCAAATGTTCGGTTTCCTTTCGATGATAATGAAACTGAATCGCAGTCCGATACGGCATCGGATGTTGAACCGACATTTCACGAAACAAATGACACCGATTAAACATAGAGGTTTTTTTAAATTCAACTTTATTTTATAAGTGGTAAATTTTTACATAGTCAATCATTAATCGTAATTTAATTGCATGAATCTTTAGTATTTTTAGTATGACGGGCAGAGGTAGATCTACCGACGACATACGGAGTGAGCAGGGACATAGCTCTGCTGCATCAGATCACATGAGCTTTGGAGATGAGAGTTCGGATCTCCACACATCGCACAGCCTTCGATCTCTCCAGCAGTCGGTGGTGATCCTGCATTGGTATTACCATCCAGCCGATCAGCACATACCTCTGAGAGTTCTTCCACCATCGGTCGCACCGTACTTCGACTTGATGCTCATGGGCTGTAAGTATATACTAATTAAAAATATATTTTTATTTTTAAGTCAATTACTTATAAACATGCATTTTTTAACAGATTTATTGAGCAGCATCATGTATCCAGCCACATCAGCACCGTATATCAGAGGCGTGCAGATCCCAGTGGCTACGATTGGCGCTACGTATCTCCAGCCACGAGGGAGTTTTATTTTTCTGAGTTTCAGGTAAACTTATTAAATTCAATTTATCACTGATATAAAATTTCTTAATCTTAATAAATTCTAAAACTAACTATTTATTTTAATGCAGAAAAAGTTTACGTGGGACCCTGCCAGCCATGATGCCATTAGGGCAGCATGGGAGGCTCTTACAGGACGCCGATACTCCGACATGCTTCATCGTTGGAGGTCATCGGGTCAGCGTCCTGTGCATGTGCTAGAGGGTATCTGATACGAGTGGCAGCAGGCCTGGCAGTCCGATGGCTGGCGCAGGAGGTCCGCATCAGCCAGCACGAACCATCGATCCGAGAAGGGCGGTCCTAGCACGGGTCTCTCCCGCCATACTTCGGGCTCCATTTCGATTCAGGAGCACAGACGCCGTATGGTAAGAAAACATAAGTAATTTAATTACTAATTTAGTTATTTACAAATATTTGTATTAATATCAATTTTTTATTGTTATAATCTGAGCAGGAGGGCGGAGATCCTAGTAAGTTTTGTCTATTCAGGCGACACATACCAGGAGGGACGGTTCCTGGGTCGACACGCGATCACAGGAGGTTGCGGTAAGAAATTAGCTTTATGTAGTATCTGTTTAATTTCTAAAATTTTATTTTAAGAAATTTATTAACTCATTTATTGTTGATTGTATAATTCAAAGATACGAGTCGAGGAGCTTCACTCCCAGCCATCGTAGGTTGACTCCACTGATGGGGAGACGCCCGTCGAACTCTCAGCAGAGGAGAGTCGGCGTGTGTTTTTGGAGGCTGTTGGTGCCCAGCCGCGAGACCGCAGGGTCTATGGTCTAGGCACTAGAGCTTCTGCATATTTTTCCATCAGGCCTTCAGCTCGCGATTTTCTGGTGATATTCCTGCCAAGCGTTTAGACGACATTCAGAGATCTATTGCGGAGGAGGTTCGGCAGGACGTTCGTCAGGAGGTTCGGCAGGAGGTTCGACAGAAGGTCGAGCACGAGTTCGAGCAGCGTATGCGAGGCCGGGATCAGGAGCTTGCAGACGTGCGAGATCAGATGCATCATTTGCAGGATATGGTTAGCCGCTTGTCGCAGGGTCTCCAGCCTCCACGTGATCGCTCAGATTCTTGATGTATATTTTTCTATTTATGTTGTACATAAAACTTTAAAATATTAATATATTAATTATTTTTAAAAATTGAATGATTATTGTTTGGATCAATATGAGTGAAGAATATTTCTATCAATATTTAAATGTAAAAAATTGTATTAACCGTTTTAATTTATAATATTATTTTTTAAAAAAAATTTAATTAGCGACGCATTAGCGACTGAAATTGCATCGCTAATATTTTTAAAATTTTATTATTAAATATTACGACGCAATGACTTGGCATTGCAATAATTTAAAAAAAAATATAATAGCGACACATTAGCGACTCAAATTGCATCGCTATTATATCTAAAATATTATTATTAAATATTGCAACGCAATGACCTTGCGTTGCAATATTTAAAAAAAATTTTCTTGGCGACGCATTAGCGACTCAAATTGTGTCGCTATTATATCAAAAATATTATTATTAAATATTGCGACGCAACTTAATGCGTTGCAATATTGCGACGCAATTGAATATGTCACAATATTTAATAATAATTTTAAATATTAAAAATTAGTTTTAAATTTAGCGATACATTTGGATGCGTCACAATATTGCGATGCATTGTTGCATCACAGAGAGTCGCAATATTGTGACGCAATTGCAACAAATGGAGATTGCGACGGACATCTGAGCGACGCCGTCATTGCGTCGCTATTGTGTCGCAATAGCATGTTTAGCGACGCAATTGCGACGCATTTGGGCGTCGCAATATTTTTTTCCCTTGTAGTGTCAAATCTTCCAGTCTTAGAAAAAAGAATCCTACTGCCAATATTATGCAAAAGTCTCAACTCTAGATTAAGTTGGTTTACAAAACATCCTCTAATTCATTTACTTCCCTCCCCAACATCCTAGACATAGCATCACCACGATCAGTAGTATGAGTGGCAGTCATTCCATCAGTTGGCATCTCCAAAAGATTACCCAAAATCTTCGAATTTACATGGATTCAAGTTCCTCTCACATAACATTGTTGTAAAACTCTCTGACAAGAGCAGGATTGGTGGAAACATCCAATGAACATATCTTTTTCCAACTTATGTTTCTTAACAATCTCCTAATATTAAACCCTTCAAGATCAAGAAAGTAAAAATCTACCTTTCTTCTGGTGGTGATAGATTTCCCAGCCATAGGATCAACATGTGAAGAGGGTGGAGTTGGAATGGCAATGGGTGTCGAGGTGAAAGAAGATGAGGGCATGCAGGGTGATGGTTGCTTCGCCGAACATCGTGCGGACTTCCTTCTAGTGGTGACGGAGGCTCCAAGAGTGGATGCATGGCATTTGGGGGCCATAGGAGATCAATGGAGGATGAAATAAAGAATATTTGGAAGTTTAAGAGAAGTGGGAGAGAGTTAGAACGATTTGGAGACGATTTGATTATGAAAAATGTCGACTCAACCCTATATAAACTGATTGGGAACCACCTAGAGTCGGCTCTCGCAAAGCATGGAGTCGGCTCCCGCAAAGCATGGAGTCAGCTCCGCACTAATAAAACAATCAACACTCGAAACAGAGTTGGCTCGCACAGTAATGTGAGTCGGCTCCAATGAGCAGACAGAGAGTTGTAAACTCTCGAGTCGACTCCAACTTTAGTGGAGTTTGCTCCATGATAGTTTTAGTAAAAATTAAGAGTTTCAAAATCTAAAACTCGTCAAGCCAAGCTTAAATCCCTTGATAAATTTTCTTAAGGTATGAGAGATCAAGGAATTCAAGCATCTAAATGATTTTCCTTAGAAACATGAGAGAGTTTTCAAGAAAATGGATTAAAATCTAGAAAATCATTCTTAGGGGTTTTAAATCTATTCTAATGGATCACAAATACCCAATTCTTCTCTAAGATACTAAAATCTCTCTTCACTCAAGGTATTATAAATATATTAGCTAATTGATCTTCAGTACATACATAATCAAGACAAACATCATTATTAGCAACATATTCTCTAATGAAATGGTATCTAAAATCTATATGTTTAGTTCTTGAGTGTTGAATTGGGTTTTTAGTAAGTTTTATTGCGCTAGTATTGTCATACCTTATTGGAATCCTATCAAGTGTGATGCCATAATCTTCAAGTTATTGTTTAATTCAAAGGATTTGAGTACAACAATTTTCAGCTGCAACATATTCAGCTTCAGTAGTTGATAATGCAACTGAATTTTACTTTTTGCTAAACTAAGAGATTAAGTTTGTTGGCCCATATGACAACCCAAGAGGGGGGGGGGTGAATTGGGTTCTTTAAAAAATTAGCCTTTTGAAATATTTGTTTGCTTAAGTGAATGAAAGTGAATGCAGATGCAAAAACAAAATACAATCAATAAGATAGAGATAGAGATAGAGATAAAGAAGACACGGCAAACACAAAGATTTTATAGTGGTTCGGTGTATCCAACACCTACGTCCACTCCCAAGATTCACTTGGGTCCACACTATAATCTTCCTTGATTACAGCCGAGTTGTTTTACAAGCTCACAACTCAAACTTGTTGTTTTCCCGGGATCACAACGAACCCAGCCGGTTTTCCGGGCTCACCAGCACAAAAACCCTAACACAAGCTATACCAAGCTTGTACCGAGGTAAGACTACCTCCACTAGTTCAATCCCCCAGATTGAACTAGACACAAACAAGAAATATTGTTTTTCAAGTACACAGCTCCTCAATGAGCAAATAATCAAATAAAGAATAACAAGGTTTAGAAAAGCCTGATTTGTAGTTGGTTGGCTTTTGAGCTTTTCTTCTTTTCTTCTTTTCTTCTTCTCCTTGCTGGGTTGAATCAAGCCTCAGCTCCGATTCTTCACAGTTGAAGCAGTTGAGAAGGATTGAAAAGCAAGAAACTGATCCTCTTTCTCCAATTTGGGAAATCCACCAAAACTTTGATTTGAATGCCTTGGATTCCTCTTGAGCTTTTTGGAGTGGAGTGGATTTGAGCTAGAAGGTTTTCCTCTTGAGATTCAGGCTCTCTCTTTTTCGGATTTTTGAATTGGGATTTCTCTATTTCCGTTTCTCTTTGTTTTTCTGTTTTTCTTTCTTTTTTTGAATGATAGTCTTCCCTTTTTATAGATTTCTTTCAAACCATTTTTGGAAGAAAACTATCCGTTGGAGTGTACCTTGTAACAAAATATATCCGTTAGAAATAAAGTAAAATAGAAATATTACCGTTAGAGCTGATCTGGCAATTTGATTTTTCGTTCCAGGTGGGTTGGAGTCGACTCTAACTTTTCTGGAGTCGGCTCTAACTCGAAACACTTTAATCCGTTATTTCTGGAGTCGTCTCTGACTTTTCTGGGGTCGACAAGAAACTTTTCTGGAGTCGACTCTAACAGACCCGGAGTCGACTCTAAGTCGGGGCCAGAAAAATCAACGTTCTGTTTCTTCTGTGAGAGTCGGCTCTAACAGTCTCGGAGTCGACTCTAACTTCCGTGCCAGATCCGGAGTCGGCTCTGTGATTCTCGGAGTCGACTCTAATGTCTGCAATCTTACCTAGACATTAGATTCGATCCAGAACAAGATTTAACTCCTGATTTTGATCATTCAATCGACTTATAATCTGAAACACTTAATCAAAATCATTAGAGCCTCCAATTGTTATACTCAAATAGTTTTGTTAATCATCAAAATCATCAATTGGGTCAACAATCTCCCCCTTTTTGATGATAACAAAAACTTTGAGTATATGCATTCAAAAAATTCATTCGAACTAAAGATTATAGTCATTTTAAAGCTTAAAACATTTTTAATGAAGGATTTGATGCCAATATTCAAAGTGAACTTTTAAAATTATGCATGAGTTCTATATAAGCCATCAATTATGAACATTTAAACTAAATGTACAGAAAATTGCAATTAAGCTTGTTGTTAAGCTCCCCCTGCATTGAATAGCTCCCCCTATATAATTTTAATTGATTTAAAATTTCAAGTCTTTTGCATAAACAATCATTTCTCCCCCTTTCTTTCTTTCTTTTTGCATATTCAACCATCTCTCATTAAAATTTCAAGTCTTTCTTTCTTTGCATATTCAACCATCTCTCCCCCTTTTTTGTTATCAGCAATAAGGAGAGTATTAGATAAAGAAAGTTATTAGAGAAAAATTGTAGGTTCAATAAGACATAGGGATTCAAGCAGTCAATATTTGAAAATGTGAAATTGCATTTCATAAGTAAGAAACATTACATAAGTTGATTCATGTACATTCCAAAATGAAATACATTAGATACTCAAAAATTCCTAAATACAAACTATCAAAATCAAAGTCAAATATGTTTGAATACAATTTTCTTCAAGTGACCTATGATTTCCATTACATCATCTTTTTGAGATTTCTTAAAATTTTCAAGACAAGCTTCAATCTGTGAGACTGCAAGGTCAATGTCCTTCTTCAGTTGACCAGTTGCATGAACATAAGATCCCGAGCCATCAGCAATGCCTTCCATCCTTTCAAAGATTTTGTGAAGTTCAGCACCAAAGGATTCAACAGAATTGCTTATGGAAAAGGAATCATGTCAGTCTCGAGTTAAGTTCTTCTTTTAGCTGATTGAAGTCTTCTTTTAATTGATTAATCTCATGAGATCTCTGACTATCATATTCAGCAAGCAAGGCTCTCAACTGACCAATCTGCTCATCAGAGAATCTCCCAGAAGCAGTAGACTGATGTGGAGGAGAGGGAACTGTGCTCGGTCCAGCTTCTGAAGGTCCAGCTGTAGATGGTCCCGCAATAAATGGATCAGGGACTGATGGTCCCGCAGTGGATGGTCCAGGATATCTTCTACTCTGGCCTCTTCAGCTCTATCTCTCTCAGCTCTTTCTTCTCTTCCTCCTTTCATCCATATACCATTTAACTTCTTGAAGCCCATCCGATGAATAGTAGAAATACTATAATAGTCAGTGTGCCTTAATTTCTTAGGGGTTCATTATCCATAATAAGCACACCTTGGCTTCTAAAGATTAATGTCAGAACCATACCATATGGCAGTGTAGATCTTTTCTTTGTAGCAGCCTCTGCCATATATCCAATCATCATGCCAGCTAGGTTGACTGGCCTTCCAGTTATTATACAATCCATCAAAAGAATGTCTCGCTCCGAGACGTACTCAAATCTACCAATTTTGGAAATAAAATTCTTCCACATATGTTGTGTAGTAACCTGAGCTCCAGATTTAATTGATTTGCAAGATTTCCTCAAACTCGGTTACATCCCTCCCTAACATTCTTGACAATGCACCACTTCTATCATCATGCTGATATTCCATAATACCATTGTGGGCATTTCCAACAAATTTCCAAGGATTTCAGCGGTTATTGTAACTCTTGTTCCTCTTACATACTGATTAAACCGCCTTCTCCTCTACTTAAATCATTGTAAAACTCTCTCACTAGGCTGGATAAGTGGGGATATCTAATGAACAAATCTTTTCCCACCCCATTTCTTTCAAACATCTTCCTATTGTGAAGCCCTCCGACTCAAAGAAATCAAAATTGACCTTCCTTCCAGTTGTGATAGTCTTACCGGCTAGTTGATCAACTTTGGGTGAAGAGGGTGAAGGAGGGGAATCTTCTTGAGTGGCCGAAGAGGAGGATGGCGAGGGTTGCCTCCGAATCGTGCGTCGCCTCGTGGGAACGGACGCTCCACCGACGAAACCGCGCCTCTTAGGTGCCATTGAGAAGATTGGAATGTGTAATCAAAGGTTTGAGAAGATTGGGGAAGTTGGAAAGGCTTTGGAACTTTTTGGAGGGTTTTGGGAGACGGATGGAATGATTTGGGGTCGACTCCGCCTTTTTATTTTTGACCTAGTTCGACCTAGAGTCGACTCCCGAAAACTGGGTGTCGGCTCCGAACCAGAAAGTCTGTCAGCGCTCGAATTAGAGTCGGCTCTACAAAAGCCAGAGTCGGCTCTAATTGCTTAGACAGAACATCAAAAACAAGGTGTCGACTCCACAAACTGTTAGAGTCGACTCTAACAGTTTCAGAGATAAAAAATCAAGTTTCAAGGATCTGAAACTATTCAAATTAATCATCAAATTCTAGATAAATGTTCCTTAGCAATTGGGGAAACAATGAATCAAGATCTAGATAGATTTCCTTATTGAATATCGAGATTTTTCAAGAAATTGATGAAATCTAGATAGTGTCCTTAAGAGTTTCAGAAAACTATTCCAAAGGATCACAAACTCCTAATTCTCCTCTAAGATAACAAAATCTCTCTTCACTTAAGGGTTTTGTAAATATATCTGCCAGTTGTTCTTCAGTATTCACATAATCAAGACAAATTTCATTATTGGCAACATGTTCTCTTATAAAGTGATATCTAATTTCAATATGCTTTGTTCTTGAGTGTTGAATTGGATTTTTAGTTAGATTGATTGCACTTGTATTATCACATCTTATAGGTGTCTTATCAAGTGTGATACCATAGTCTTCAAGTTGTCTCTTAATCCATAGGATTTGAGCACAGCAACTTCCAGCTGCAACATATTCTGCTTCAGCAGTAGATAATGCAACCGAATTTTGCTTTTTGCTAAACCATGAGATTAAGTTACTTCCTAAAAATTGGCATGCACCACTTGTGCTTTTTCTATCTAACTTACATCCAGCATAATCAGAATCAGAATAAGCAATCAGATTTAATGTTGAGTCTCTAGAATACCATAAACCTACATTTTTTGTTCCACTTAAGTATCTTAAGAATTCTTTTAACAGCAATTAAATGTGATTCTTTAGGTTCAGACTGAAATCTAGCACATAAGCAAACAGCAAACATTATGTCTGGTCTACTTGCAGTTAAGTAAAGTAGGGATCCGATTATACCTCGATAATATTTTTGATCAACCTTCTTACCTTCTTCATCTTTGTCCAGCTTGCATGAAGGACTCATTGGTGTTCCGAGGGGTTTGATTGATTCCATACCAAACTTCTTTAGAATTTCTCTTGTGTACTTTGTTTGGTTGATAAAGATTCCCTCTTTGCTTTGTTTGATTTGGAGTCCAAGGAAGAAATTGAGTTCTCCCATCATGCTCATTTCAAATTCTCCCTGCATTAACTTAGCAAACTCTTGACATAGAAGATTGTTAGTAGCACCAAATACAATGTCATCAACATAAATTTGAACTACAAGTAAATCTTTATCTTTTCTTTTCAAAAACAATGTTTTATCAACATTTCCTCTTGTAAAATCATTTTCAATCAAAAATTTACTTAGTCTATCATACCAAGCTCTAGGTGCTTGTTTCAAACCATATAAAGCTTTGTGCAATTTAAAAACGTGATTTGAAAATTCATGATCTTCAAATCCTGGTGGTTGTTCTACATAATACTTCTTCATTTATTAATCCATTTAAAAATGCACTTTTGACATCCATTTGAAATAAATTAAAGTTCATGTGACATGCAAATGCAAGTAATAGCCTAATGGCTTCTAATCTAGCTACAGGTGCAAAGGTTTCATCAAAATCAATACCTTCTTCTTGATTATATCCTTTTGCAACTAATCTAGCTTTGTTTCTAATTACTATGCCATTTTCATCTAGTTTATTTCTAAAAACCCATTTTGATCCTATAACAGAATGATCTTTAGGTCTTTCCACTAATGTCCATACATTATTTCTAGTGAATTGGTTTAATTCTTCTTGCATAGCTAACATCCAATTATTATCTTTTTCAGCTTCTTCAATGGTTTTAGGTTCAATTTGACAAATGCAAGGTGATTACTAATATTTCTCATAGATGATCTAGTTCTTATTCCTTGAGATGGATCACCTATAATCAATTCCTTGGGATGACTATAAGCGTATCTCCAATCTCTTGGTAGATCTATATCATTATGATTAGTATTAATATCATCAGCATTAGGCGAATCATTATCTTTAGCTTCTTGTTCATGATCTGAAGATACATCAATATTAAGTTTTTCAAGATTGTTTTCGAGAATGTTTGTATCTTCCTCATCATCAATCCTTTTGGAACTTGATGCTAAAGATTCATCAAAAACTACATGAATAGATTCTTCAACAATTAAACTTCCTTTATTGAACACTCTATATGCTTTACTAGTTGTTGAATAACCTAAGAATATTCCTTCATCAGATTTTGCATCAAATTTACCTAAGTTATTTTTACCATTATTATGAATAAAACATTTACAACCAAATGCATGAAAATATTTAATGTTGGGTTTTCTATCATGCCATAATTCATAAGGTGTTTTCTTTAAAATAGGTCTTATTAATGCTCTATTTAGGATGTAACATGCTGTGTTAATAGCTTCCGCCCAAAAGTATTTCGGGAGTTTACTTTCACATAGCATGGTACGGGCCATGTCTTCTAGAGTCCTATTTTTCTTTCAACTACTCCATTTTGTTGTGGGGTCCTAGGTGCAGAAAAATTATGATTAATACCATTTTCATTGCAAAAACTTTCAAATAAGTGATTTTCAAATTCAGTTCCATGATCACTTCTTAGAGACACTATGGTAGTGTTTTTCTCATTTGTTACTTTCTTGAAGAATTTCAGAATATCGAGAAAGTCTCATCTTTGTGAGCTAAAAACATTACCCAAGTGAATCTAGAGTAATCATCTACTATCACAAGACCATATTTCTTTCCTCCTAGACTTGTGGTTCTAGTTGGTCCAAAAAGGTCCATGTGAAGTAGCTCTAATGGCCTAGAAGTTGAAACAACATTTTTAGATTTAAAAGAACTTCTCGTTTGTTTTCCAAACTGACATGCATCACATATTTTTGTTATTTTCAAAATCTATTTTAGGTAGTCCTTTTACTAAATCCATTCTAATTAGTTTTGAAATCAAGGTGTGTGCTTGCGTGACCTAATCTTCGATGCCACAACCAACCAATCTCATTCATATTAGCATTATTAGCAACTAAGCAATGATTATTAGTAGACAAATTGTCTAAGTCAATCAAGTATACATTGCCATTTCTATTTCCAATAAAAACAATGCTATTATCAATGGGATTAGCTACTGTGCATATAGAAGATTCAAATGATACTTTAAAACCTTTGTCACATAATTGACTTATACTAATTAAGTTATGCTTTAAACCATCAACATAAAGTACATTTTCAATATATGTGGAGGGAGTTATTTGAATGTTACCAAACCCCAAGATTTGGCCTTTGCCATTGTCGCCAAATGTAACAACTCCTCCTTTCTTTTCTTCAAGGGTGATGAATTCTTCTTTGTCACCCGTCATATGTCTTGAGCAGCCACTATCAAGATACCACTTTCTCTTTGATCTTTGGCCACAAGACATTCCTGCAATGAAATCAGACTTTATGTTTAGGTACCCAAGCTTTCTTGGGTCCTTCATGGTTAGTAGCAACAAAATTGTTCCTTTCGGAACCCATATTTTCTTTCCTTTAATATTTAAGTTTTTATTAGGTTTTAGAATTTTACATTCATAAGATTTATGTCCTTTTTGATTACATTTAAAGCATGTAAAATTACTTTGGCCAGCACGCACAAAAATATTTTTCAGTGATTTTTGTTTTCTTAAAGTGTTATACCCTAATCCGGCTTTGTCAAAAACTGCTTTTTGACTATTTAATAACATGTCTAATTTAGTTGAGCTTAAGTAAACTTATCAACTATGTTCTTATGTTTTTCAACCTCTTTCCTTAGTTTATCATTTTCATTGAATTTAATTCTTTTCTTTTACAAAATTCATTTTCAGATTTAAGTTTCTTAACTTCATTATTAAGATCTTCCTTTTCTTTAATGAAAGTTAAATTTTCATTTTTCAAAATCTTGTATTTCTTTTTCAAAACCTTGAAATCGCTAACAAGTTCATTAAAAGCATCAAATAGTTCATCAAAAGCAAATTCATCGCAAGGGTTATCGGAACTTACCTCATCGTTGTCGTCCGCCATAAAACATACGTTTGCGACTTCCTTTTGTTCTTCTTCTTCGGAAGAAGATTCCTCGCTGTCACTCCAAGTCGCCACATAAGCCTTCTTTTTCTTTTTGTAGGCTTTCTTCAATTTAGGACATTCATTCCTAAAGTGCCCCGGTTTATTACACTCATAGCAAGTCAAGGGGTCTTTCTCTTTTTCTTTGTCCTTGTCCTTGTTCTTATCCTTTTCTCCTTCCCACTTTGCTCCAAATTTCTTCTTGTGGAAGGGTTTCTTTCTCCTCATGAATCTTTTAAATTTTTTGCTAAGAGAGCAGTCTCTTCATCATCATCATCATCATCATTGCTGCTGCTCTCTTCTTCTTTTGCAGCTTTGAGGGCAATCATTTCTTCTTCTTTGTGTCCTCCTCTACATGCTGCTTCATAGTCAGCTCATGGGTCATAAGTGATCCTAGAAGCTCCTCTAAGGGTAAAGTGTTGAGGTCCTTTGCTTCTTGGATTGCTGTCATTTTTGCTTCCCATGATCTTGGTAATGACCTAAGAATTTTTCGAACAAGTTCTGAGTTAGTATATGTCTTACCAAGACTTTTTAAACCATTTACAATATCTGTAAATCTAGTGTACATGCATGCAATGGTTTCAGATTGTTCCATGCTAAACAATTCATATTTATGAACAAGAATATTAATTTTGGATTCTTTTACTTGGTTGGTACCCTCATGGGTAACCTCTAATCTATCCCAAATCTCCTTTGCGGAATTACATGTGGAGATTCTATTAAATTCATTAGCGTCTAAGGAGCAATATAAACATTCATGGCTTTAGCATTAAGCTGTGCCATTTTCCTATCATTATCATTCCAGTCCCTTTCGGGCTTAGGAACAATAGTGCCATCAATAACATGTGTGGGTGTACTAGGTCCATTAATTATAACACCCCATAGTTCATAGTCAGAAGCTTGAATGAATATCCTCATTCTAGCTTTCCAATATGAATAATTTGAACCATTAAACAGTGGAGGTCTATTCGTAGAATGACCTTCAGCAAATGATCCAACTTGTGTTGCCATTTGGATCTTTAGCTCTTGATCGTGTGATCAAAATCTAATGAGCACTAGCTCTGATACCAATTGTTGGCCCAGATGACAACCCAAGAGGGGGGGGGGTGAATTGGGTTCTTTAAAAAATTAGCCTTTTTAAAATAGTTTGCTTAAGAAGAATGAAGGCAATAGCAATGTAAATATAAAGTGCAGTGAATAAGATAGAGATAGAGATAGAGTCAATGAAGCACGGCAAACACAAAGATTTTATAGTGGTTCGGTGTATCCAACACCTACGTCCACTCCCAAGATTCACTTGGGTCCACACTATAATCTTCCTTGATTACAGCCGAGTTGTTTTACAAGCTCACAACTCAAACTTGTTGTTTTCCCGGGATCACAACGAACCCAGCTGGTTTTCCGGGCTCACCAGCACAAAAACCCTAACACAAGCTATCCCAAGCTTGTACCGAGGTAAGACTACCTCCACTAGTTCAATCCCCCAGATTGAACTAGATACAAACAAAGAAATATTGTTTTTCAATTACAAAGCTCCTTAATGAGCAGATAATCAAATAAAGAATAACAAGGTTTAGAAAAGCCTGATTTGTAGTTGGTTGGCTTTTGAGCTTTTCTTCTTTTCTTCTTCTCCTTGCTGGGTTGAATCAAGCCTCAGCTCCGATTCTTCACAGTTGAAGCAGTTGAGAAGGGTTGAAAAGCAAGAAACTGAATCCTCTTTCTCCAAGTTGGGAAATCCACCAAAACTTTGATTTGAATGCCTTGGATTCCTCTTGAGCTTTTTGGAGTGGAGTGGATTTGAGCTAGAAGGTTTTCCTCTTGAGATTCAGGCTCTCTCTTTTTCGGATTTTTGAAATGGGATTTCTCTATTTCCTTTCCTCTTTGTTTTTCCGTTTTCTCTCTTCTTTTTTTTGAATGATAGTCTTCCCTTTTTATAGATTTCTTTCAAACCATTTTTGGAAGAAAACTATCCGTTGGAGTGTACCTTGTAACAAAATATATCCGTTAGAAATAAGGTAAAATAGAAATATTACCGTTAGAGCTGATCTGGCAATTTGATTTTTCGTTCCAGGTGGGTTGGAGTCGACTCTAACTTTTCTGGAGTCGGCTCTAACTCGAAGCACTTTAAAACATTATTTCTGGAGTCGTCTCTGACTTTTCTGGGGTCGACAAGAAACTTTTCTGGAGTCGACTCTAACTTACCCGGAGTCGACTCTAGGTCGGGGCCAGAAAAATCGACGTTCTGTTTCTTCTGTGAGAGTCGGCTCTAACAGTCTCGGAGTCGACTCTAACTTCCGTGCCAGATCCGGAGTCGGCTCTGTGATTCTCGGAGTCGACTCTAATGTCTGCAATCTTACCTAGACATTAGATTCGATCCAGAACACGATGTAACTCCTGATTTTGATCATTCAATAGACTTATAATCTGAAACACTTAATCAAAATCATTAGAGCCTCCATTAGTTATACTCAAATAGTTTTGTTAATCATCAAAATCATCAATTGGGTCAACAAAGTTACTACCTAAGAATTGGCATGCACCACTCATGCTTTTTTTATCTAGTTTACAACTAGCAAAATTAGAATCAGAATATGCAATCAAATTAAATGGTGAGTCTCTAAAATACCATAATTCTACATTCTTTGTTCCACTTAAATATCTAAAAATTCTTTTTATAGCAATTAAGTGAGATTCTCTAAGATGATATCTAGCACATAAGCATATAACAAATATAATATACGGTCTGCTAGCTACAAAATAAAGTAGAGAACCAATCATACCTCTAGAAGCTTTTGATCAACTTTCTTACCATCTTCATCCTTGTTAAGTTTGCATAAAGGACTCATTGGTGTACCAAGAGGAACTCTTAGGCCACACTATAATCACCCTAATTACAGTAGAGTTGTTTTACAAGCTCACAACTCAAACTTGTTGTTTTACACCAAAATTGCAATGAACCCAGCTGGTTTTTACAGAATCACCGGCACAAAACCTATCACAAGCCTTCTATCTTGTACAAGGCCAAACTGCCTCCCTTGATTCAATCTTTTGATTGAATCAATAAGCAAATGTAATAGAAAAATGGTTATAACAGTTATAAAGCTCCTCAAATGAGCAAATAAGATAATATAATAAAAGTAGAAATAGAAGAGCCTGATTAGAAGATTTTTAAAGTTGGGCTTTTCTTTTTTTCCTCAGAAATGATCTTCCTCAAGTTAAGCTTGAAGTTTTGGAAGAATCTTTGATATAAAGGCTTTTGAAGAACTAGGGCTCTCTTTTTTTCCTTTTGATTTGATGGAAATCTTTCAAGATTGGCTTATGAATGCTTTGGATTTCTTTAACCTCTGTTTTGAACAAAAGGGCTTTCAAATTTGAACTCTTTTCTTTCTCTATTTTCTCTTGTGTTCTTCTTTTTGAAACGGTCCCATTGCTCTTATTTATAATCTCCTCTAAATCCTCTTTTAGAAGAAAACTAGACATTGAAAATGCTTGAAAATGAGTTTAGTATTGAAGAGGAAAGAGCCGTTGAAATCCATTGAAAAAATGTCAGAGTTTGGAGTCGTCTCTGGCACCTCTGGAGTCCACTCCTGACAAATTGGAGTCGGCTCGAGCAGACCTGGAGTCGGCTCGAGCAGACCTGGAGTCGGCTCGAATGCAGGATGAGCGAAATGTAAACTTCTGCCTGTTGTGGAGTCGGCTCTTGCTTTTCAAGGGGTCGACACCTTGTCATGCGGGAGTCGACTCGGGTGAATGTAGGAGCCAGCTCGGCTAAATCCCCGGAAAACACACTCTCGTATAATTGATGGAGTCGGCTCTAATCTCTGCAAGAGTTGGCTCCAGCTCGACGCAGAATTGAGGACTTTCTGTCTTTCTAATGGAGTTGGCTCCGGACTCTGCAGGAGTCGGCTCGAACGTGTTCCAAAAGTGTCAAACATTCCGATACGCTCTGGAGTTGGCTCTAAATGCTGAAACTTGACACTTAACACTAGATATATGGTCAAACTTAATTTTTCTTGGATTTTGGTTGATTAAACATTTAAATTCCTAAAATACTTAATCAAAATTATTAGTAACATAAGGAATATACTCATGTGGTTTTTGTTATTCATCAAAATCAATAATTGGGTTAACAACAGTAAGGTGGCAGCGCTTCAATCATTGTCTTGTTGGTCTTATTCCTTCTTGTTACCTCATTGTACATCATGCAAGGAGTATCGATGGCAAGAGATGAGCAAATTAAGTTTAATTTGAAAGCCTGTTGAGAAAGTCGAAATAGTTCATTAGTAATATCATCATTCTGTGGTATTTGTCATTAATTTGTTGTTCTTGAAAGTTGTTAAAAGGTTCAACAACTCTAGGAACAACAACTTGAGAATAAGTTATAGGTGAAGAAACTTGTACCTTAACTTCTTAGATTTCCACTTTATGTGGTTTCAAACTCCCACT
Source organism: Calamus simplicifolius (assembly GCA_900491605.1). NCBI lineage: Eukaryota > Viridiplantae > Streptophyta > Magnoliopsida > Arecales > Arecaceae > Calamus > Calamus simplicifolius. The sequence continues at coordinate 250,161 of UESW01002151.1, forward strand.
AATTTCATTATTCTCAATGAACCTTGCATTTTCAGATTCAACAATTCTTGTACTATGGTTAGGAGAATAAAATTTATACCCTTTTGATCTTTCTGGATAACCAATGAAGAAACCACTGGTTGTTCTTGAGTCCAACTTCTTTTCATGTAGATTGTAATCCTTACTTCCGCCGGGCATTCTCAAACATGCAAATGCCTCAAAATGGGTTTCCTTCCTGTCCACAGTTCAAAAGGAGTCTTTGGAACTGTCTTACTAGGAACCCTATTTAGCAAATACATAGCGGTCTTTAAAGCATGCATCCATAATAATAAGGGTAATGATGAATTGCTTAACATACTCCTAACTATGTCCATTAGAGTTCGATTACGCCTTTCTGTAACACCATTTTTTTGGTGTTTCAGGCATTGTGTATTAAGCACATATGCCATGCTTTTCAAGGAATTTGGCAAATGGACTAGGGCATTATCCAAATTCATCATACTTTCCATAATATTCATCATCTCTGTCAGACCTGATAATTTTTACTTTTCTATCTAGTTATCTTTCAACCTCATTGACAAATACTTCTAGAGAATTTATCGATTAGATTTTTCATGCAACAAATAGACATAGCTATAACATGAAAAATTATCAATAAAGGTGATAAAATACTTTTCTCCACCAAAAGATGGAACATCAAAAGGCCCACATATATGGTATGTATAATTTCAAGGAGCTGTTTACTTCTTGTGGCACCTTTCTTGATTGTCTATTTTATGTGTTTTTCTTTAATACAATCCACACAAATCCCAAGATCAGTAAAATCTAAATCAGGAAGGATTTCATTCTTTACTAAACTCTCAATTCTATCTTTGGATATATGGCCCAAACATTTATGCCACAAGCAAGCTGATTGTTCATTCACTAAACCACGTTTAGTACCAACATTATGATGCAAGGTTAACAATGTCTCAGCAAAAAGACTATCAAGCTTAAATTTATACAAACTATCAGAAAGAATACCAGAACCAATAAGATGATTGTGTTTAAACAAACTGAAACATCCATTTCCAAATCTAAAAGAATATCTAACTGAGTCAAGTTTGGATAAAGAAACTAAATTACGAGAAATAGAAGGGACATAAAGTATTTGGAAAAGGTTTAAATAATGTCCAGTGTCTAAAATCAAACGATAAGTTCCAACAGCTTCAACTAGAGCTTTGACTCTCTTTCCCATTGAGACAAAGTTTTCATTTGGGTTTATGGTTTGGATCGTAAGGAATTCCTGCATCGTATTAGAAACATAAGTGGTACAATCAGTATCAATCCACCAAGTATTATAAGGAACTTCTGTTAGGTTTGATTCGAAACATACAAAAGCCGTAGGCTTGCATTTCTTTTCGAACCATGCCTTACATTTCAGGCAATCTTTCTGATAGTGTCCATGCTTTTTGCAAAAGTGACACTTATCATCCTTTTGTTCCTTCTTATGGATTTGAGCAGATGACCCATTTATCTTTAGTGGTCGTTGCTTTCTCTTTCATTTCTTATCTTTCTTTGATTTCTTTCCAGCTCCTTAATAATCCATGAGATTAATAGAATGATTTCCATGTTTCTTAAGCTTGTTTCCTCTTGAATGAGCATACTTTGCAATTTATTCACATTCCACTTATCCTTCATTGTGTTATAACTCATGTGAAATGGACCAACTCAGGAGGCAAAGAATTGATAATGAATTGCACAAGAAAATTCTCATTCACTTCCAATCCCATTGTCTTTAGTCTTGCTGCTATGCTTGTCATTTCAACAACATGCTCATACATAATACGAGAACCATCAAACTTAATGTTGGTTAAAGTACTCATCAATGTTCCAGCAAGTGACTTATCAGCAGAGTCAGATTGGGAACGTGCTTCCACAAACTAATTCATAAATTCCTTCGCACTTTTAGTAACAAGAATTATGGACTTGATGTTGTTTGCTACAGTCATTCGCATGAACATCAAGTTAAGTTTGTTTGATCTTTTCCAAGTCTTATGGAAAGACCTCTGTTCAGCACTGTTAGAGTCAGTAAGAGCAGTGGGTTTTTCATTTATGAGTGTCAAATCAAGATCCAGAATACCAAGATGAAACTGAACTTGTTCGCGCCATTCAGAGAAATTAAGCCCATTAAAAGTTTGAACAGACATAGCTTGTGAATGAAGAGAAACATGAATATATAAAATATGCTCACACATTAATGCTTTAAGCAATATATTTAAATAAATATTCAGACTCCATCAATTAAACAATAAGTGTATATTGAAGTTCTCCTTTGGGTGATACAACAATATACTACCATAACCATAATTGATGCTTAATTTTAATTTTACATACTTGGCAATTATATATACTCAAATTAGATCTGTTTGCTATCTTTGGATATGCTAAACATACCTAACCAAGCATATTAATTGACCACATCATGTCCATAGATTATAACTGACTAGTCAACCTTTGGGCGGCCCTTAAATATTTATCAATGAACTTCAATATACTCATAACAATTAAACAATTATGTCATTCATTTATAAGCATCACATAATTATGAGTAATTAAATTATTTAATTAAATTTGATATCTATAAACCTTCAAATTTGGCCACTTTGGTGATTAACAAATTACATAATATAGACATCAAATTTAATTAATGATAATATCATGCATGAATACAAAATACTTAAATGTACCCACATAATTTTACTGTAATATATTTTTTTAAAATATTAATCTTATAAATATTAGAAGGTAAAACATAAATTTTAAAAGAACCTTCTTGCTAGAAAAATATATGGGCTTTCACCTTTTATTATCAAGGATTAAATTGATAAAGTGGTAATATGTTTGTCCTTAAATCTTTTTGGTTATAGGTTCAAGCCACTTTAATTCTTTATTTTATTTTATTTTTCTTTCATACTAAACTCTCTCTCCCTTTTCGTGCGTGATCTTTGAGTTTCTTCATGCATGCAAGACTAGAACTCCCACATGTTAAAAATGGCTTCCGTGAGCAAGAGGAAAAGAAGTTGTTTGGCTTCCATGAGATTCCGTTCTTTCTCTGATTTTTGTGCATGAAAAGAGGAAGACCTTCCGTGCGTAAAGAGAGCGGACTCCCAAGATCCATCAATGCACCTCCAATTTTTTTTATTGTGATATTCTTTACCAAGAATCTCATACGTCTCTCAGGTCTCCTCTATTTGATTTTATTTTTCTTTTATACTAAAACTTTCCCTCCCTTTTATCGTGCATGCTCTTTACAAGCCCAAGGGAAGCCCAGAGCCCAAGCCACCATACATCACATTCTGGTGAAGAGAGATGGCTGAATTCGTGAAGAGCCACCGTCTCTCTTCACCCGTGTGTGAAGAGGGACTCTTCACTGAAGGACCACCGGGATTTCTCTTTTTTTTATTTTATTCCACTGGAATTCCATCCCAAAACCTCTCACCTCTTCCATTCGTGTGTATGAATCTCTTTCACAGGGAAATTCTAGTTCTCTCTCTTTTATGGCTTTGATGGGGTAGGAGATCAAAAAAAGAATAAAATTAGAGAGGCAAGGATAGACGAGCCCCTTTCCGTAAAGCCTCTACGTACGTGAAGACTTCCGTGGGATTCGTGCGGGGAAAAACGTTGAGGGAGAAAGCCTCACGTTCGTGAGATGCTAGAATTAAGCCTCTCCTTCTTTAATCCGTTATCGGAATCCCACGACTTTATAGAACAGGTTTGTGGAGATCAAAAAGAACTATGCTTGATCATCAATCATAATAAGAAATATATATAAGAATCGAAGATAGATTCATAATGAAAAATCACAAATTCTTCAATCAAGGCTCTGATACCACATGTAAGATCCATCTAAGGATTTTCTTTAATAAACATAATGGCCAAGATCTTAGAATAAATGATTTTTTTTATGAAAACATAAATCAAGAATGCGTACCTTGATCCATTGATATTCTGTCTTAATCGAAGCATATGGATTAACGACAGATTGAGTTTCTCCCTCTTTCCTAATTCTCTTTCTTATCTGTTTTGATGGTTAAACAGACTATATATAGGAGAGAGAGGATCAATCTGATAATACGATAAATTTCTCTTTCCATCAAAGAGAGGTTATCAGATAACAACTCTCCAAAAAATGAACCAATAGAAATTAGCTTTATTAAACCATCATTATCACTTAAATTAAATATCTAATAAAATCAGATATCATAATTATTATTTAAAATAAATAAATGATAAATCAATCATATCCACATGGGCCACATAAAAGAAAACACTAACATATATTCATTCGCCCTTCTTCGTACCTTATCAATAAAAGCTGGGCATGCAGGAGTTTTTGTGCTTCTTTTCACTCTCACCTGCAAACTGCTACATAATTTTGAAAATTTTTATTTTTTATTTATAATATCTGAAATTATATATTATCTATTTATATATACACACTCTTATAATCAATATCTTTAATTATTTGAAATGATATATATCTCACAACTTCGCTATTTGCATGTATATATGTTGTTATAATTTTTTTTTTTTATGCACCTTAATACATTATTTCTTTTTCAATGCATAAATTTAACTTAATAGAGAAAAAAGCCAAAAAATAATAATAATACACATGTAAAGTAATAGTATATATATATATATATATATATATATATATGTTGTTGAATGAAATCTTTTGTTGGCTATTTTATTTTTAATACCTGATCCTATATACCTCGATATGACAGTGTAAATAATAGATAAATCTTTATCCAGAGATAGATGTGAACAATATATAAAACAGGAATATAAGGGTGTATATGGTTTCTGAGAATAATTCCAGTTTTTATGTTTATTTTCATAGAAAATAAAAAATATTGTAAAAATGTGTTTGGTGAATAAAAATCAAAATAGTTTTTGTAGAAAATACAACTTTAAAATAAGAAAAAACTGAAAATAGTTTAAAGATATTTTCACTGTTTTTCTTTAAAGAAAAAGAAAGTAAAAAAATAAAAAAAATATTTTTAAAATAGAAACATAAAATTTATCATAAACAAATTGGTCACACTATTTTTACTTTTTATTTTTTTAAAATACTTTTTTTTGGAACCTAAGATAACTTTTTTAAAAAGTAATAATATATATATTAATATACAACGTAAGGTATAGTAAGTTGCTTCTTTGTCTTTTGCTTGTCATTGGATTGGAAGCTGCAGGCGGTGCCTTCATGCTATAAATATTAATTATTATACTAATATATATTATATTATATTTCTATTATATTATTATTATTATAATATATATTAACAAGTTTATAATATTATTA
>UESW01002152.1:0-19432 GCA_900491605.1 Calamus simplicifolius
ATTCAATTAGGGTGTCGCCGGGTTCTCTCTAAGTGCACATTTATAAGACGGGTGTCGTCGCCCTATAGCTAGGGTGTCGTGGGATTTCAACTGGGTTGTCGCGAAGGATTTACGGCCGAATTCGAACTAGTGTGTCGCTGGGATTATCTCCGTGGTTGTTTAAAGCACGGGTGTCGTCTCGTTAGAGCTAGGGTGTCGTGAGATTTCAACTGGGGTATCGCGATTAATTTTCTGCCGAATTCAATTAGGGTGTCGCCGGGTTCTCTCTAAGTGCACATTTATAAGATGGGTGTCGTTTCCCTAAAGCTAGGGTGTCGTGGGATTTCAACTGGGGTGTCGCGAAGGATTTATGGCCGAATTTGAATTAGGGTGTGGCTGGGATTATCTCCGTGGTCTGTTTAAAGCACGGTGTCGTCTCGTTAGAGCTAGGGTGTCGTAAGATTTCAACTGGGGTGTCGCGATTGATTTTCTGCCGAATTCAATTAGGGTATCGTCGGGTTCTCTCTATGTGCACATTTATAAGATGGGTGTCGTCGCCCTAAAGCTAGGGTGTCATGGGATTTCAACGGGGTGTCGCGAAGGATTTACGGCCGAATTCGAACTAGGGTGTCGATGGGATTATCTTCGTGGTCTGTTTAAAGCACGGGTATCGTCTCGTTAGAGCTAGGGTGTCGTGAGATTTCTACTGGGGTGTCGCGATTGATTTCTGCCGAATTCATTAGGGTGTCGCCGGGTTCTCTCTAAGTGCACATTTATAAGACGGGTGTCGTCGCCCTAAAGCTAGGGTGTCGTTGGATTTCAATGGGGGTGTCGCGAAGGATTTACGGTCGAATTCGAACTAGTGTGTCACTGGGATTATCTCTGTGGTCTGTTTAAAGCACGGGTGTCGTCTCGTTAGAGCTAGGGTGTCGTGAGATTTCAACTGGGGTGTCGCGATTGATTTTCTGCCGAATTCAATTAGGGTGTCGCCGGGTTTCTCTAAGTGCACATTTATAAGACGGGTGTCGTCGTCCTAAAGCTAGGGTGTCGTGGGATTTCAACTGGGGTGTCGCAAAGGATTTACGGCCGAATTCGAACTAGGGTGTCGCTGGGATTATCTCTGTGGTCTGTTTAAAGCACGGGTGTCGTCTCGTTAGAGCTAGGGGTGTCGTGAGATTTCAACTGGGTGTCGCGATTGATTTTCTGCCGAATTCATTAGGGTGTCGCCGGGTTCTCTCTAAGTGCACATTTATAAGACGGGTGTCGTCGCCCTAAAGCTAGGGTGTCGTGGGATTTCAACTGGGGTGTCGCGAAGGATTTACGGCCGAATTCGAACTAGGGTGTCGCTGGGATTATCTCCGTGGTCTGTTTAAAGCACGGGTGTCGTCTCGTTAGAGCTAGGGTGTCGTGAGATTTCAACTGGGGTGTTGCGATTGATTTTCTGCCGAATTCAATTAGGGTGTCGCCGGGTTCTCTCTATGTGCACATTTATAAGACGGGTGTCGTCGCCCTAAAGCTAGGGTGCGTGGGATTTCAACTGGGGTGTCGCGAAGGATTTACGGGCCGAATTCGAACTAGGGTGTCGCTGGATTATCTCCATGGTCTGTTTAAAGCACGGGTGTCGTCTCGTTAGAGCTAGGGTGTCATGAGATTTTCAACTGGGGTGTCGCGATTGATTTTCTGCCGAATTCAATTAGGTGTCGCCGGGTTCTCTCTAAGTGCACATTTATAAGACGGGTGTGTCGCCCTAAAGCTAGGGTGTCGTGGGATTTCAACTGGGGTGTCGCGAAGGATTTACGGCCGAATTCGAACTAGTGTGTCGCTGGGATTATCTCCGTGGTCTGTTTAAAGCACGGGTGTCATCTCGTTAGAGCTAGGGTGTCGTGAGATTTCAACTGGGGTGTCGCGATTGATTTCTGCCGAATTCAATTAGGGTGTCGCCGGGTTCTCTCTAAGTGCACATTTATAAGACGGGTGTCGTCGCCCTAAAGCTAGGGTGTCGTGGGATTTCAACTGGGGTGTCGCGAAGATTTACGGCCGAATTCGAACTAGGGTGTCGCTGGGATTCCTTACCATCCGGACTCTCAGAGCGAGGGGGGGGGAAAGAAAGAGAGTTATTCTTGCACAGATGAAATTCAGTTGAGCACGAACATACGCCCTCGTCTGAAAGTCCGGTCGACAGGAGTCTACTGGAGTCTTCAAATATAAAAGTTTATCCAATGAGTTTTCCCTGCCAACACCTCACGTCGACGTTCGCTTCTCTCTCTGAATTCGGCCAGGTCTGTAAGATGGGCCTAAGCTGCCTTATCTCTTCGTCTATTGCTTTTAATGGCTCAGACACATCTTTCTCGAGACTCCCATTTGATCTTCGAAAGTAATGACAGGAAAACAAATGGAGGAACATGACTAGCATTCCCAAGCAGATGGAGGAAAAAAAGGAGTTTTTTAAAAGCAATTGACGAAGAGATAACGAAGCTTTTACAGACCTGGCCGAATTCAGAGAGAGAAGCGAACGTCTACGTGAGGTTTTGGCAAGGAAAAATCTCATTGGATAAACTTTATATTTGAAGCCTCCAGTAGACTCCAGTAGCCAGGTTTTTCAACCTCTAAGCTGAAATATTTCCTGTCGACCAGACTTTCAAAGCGAGGGCGTAGGTTCGTGCTCAACTGATTCCTTAGCATCCGGACTCTCAGAGCGAGGGAGGGAAGAAAGAGTTCATCTTGCAGAGATGAAATCCAACATAAATTGGCGCTAGGATGGAGGGAAAGGGCCGCATTAAAAGAGTTGCTTACAAAACAGTTATGACTCTCAGAGTGTCATAACTATTTCGTTCTAAGGTAGTTACCCGCGCATTAAACGCATTAACTAACTCTAACCAGATAAAAACTGTTGATGTAATAAAGAAGTGGGAAAAAAGAGTTTTTACTTTGTGCTGTGGTGACATTTCCTCCAGAAGTTTTTTTACATAGACTCCTGTATCCAGGTATCGGCTAGCCTCGATGCTGAAGTATTTTCTTTCTACCGGGGAAGAAACAGAGTTCTTCTTGCACAGATGACATAAAACGTAAAATGACGCCATGAAGGAGGGAAAGGGCATTTTCGTCCGCACACAAATTTTTAAAAAAAGCGAACAGCTTTAAATGGCCGTCACGTTCAGAACGTTACGTCAAAGCACAGCCCATACCGCCCGTCAGGTCATCCATGTCGGAGCATGTGAATCAATCGGAAGATGCGGTGCAGCCCACGTAGGCGTTGCTGCACCGCGAACGATGTACAAAGTGTTTTCCTAAGTTTCACTGTCATGGTGGCATGATATGACCAAGTTGCTTTAAATTTTGCTATCTGATGGTTCAAAACGACTAAGACTGTTTGGATGACGAATGCTTGACTTTACCTTGAGTATTTCTAACCATTGATATTCATCGTCAACGAGCTAACCAGAAACCAATGACTTACTTTATTTGCTGTTTTGTCGGTTCTCCTATGTTTAGCGGTAAAGTAGTGGAAAAGGTCAAAAAAGTAGAGGAGAGAAAGCTTTAGTTGTTTAAAATCATTAATTCACCCTCTATCTTGAAATAAACTTTAGTTGCCCAGGTTAGGCACCTAGGCCTCTGACATAAAAAAAAATTATTCACCACGTTTAGGTTGCTGCTTGGCTGGTTAACCAGATAACTTACGTTATCCACCTTTAACCAAACCCAAACACAGCCTAAAAATGCAAGTTTGTCAAAGTAAGAGATGTTAAGTCAAAACACAACATACAGGTTCTTCAAAGAGAAAAATGTTCATTTTTTTAAAGATGTTAAAACCTAGAAAAGCAAAGAGATAAACTCTCTAATATGTCTCTGGTGCAAAGAATAGGTAATTTGTTATGAGTGCAAAGAGATAAACTCTCTAACATAAAAGGAAAAGACTTTGTACATCATCTTCAGTGCAGCAAGTCCTACGTGGGCTGCACCGTTCCTTTTTATTGATCCACATACGCACGACACCCATTAAAAATGTTAAGACATCCTGAGAGAAAAACTTACGACATCCTAGTTTTAAGCTTACGACACCGTAGTTATAAAGTCAAGACACCCGTTTAGAAAATAAAAAAAACTCACGATATCCTAGTTTTAAACTCACGACACCCTAGTTTAAGCTTAAGACACCCATTCAGAAAAGGTATTTGTACACAACTTCAAAAAAAAAAGCCGTCTGACGTGCATTAATACCCGTTCAGCTTTTTTTTTGAAATTTATGTACAGACACTTTTTAAACGGATGTCTTAAGCTTAAAACTAGGGTGTCATGAGTTTGAAATAGGATGTCGTGAGTTTTTTTGCTTTCTGAACCGGTATCTTGATTTTATAATTACGGTGTCGTAAGCTTAAAACTAGGGTGTCGTAAGTTTTTTTTGCTTTTTTAATAGGTGTCTTAATTTTGACATGACATGCATTAATACCAGCTTTTTTTGAAATTTGTGTATAGACGAGTGGGTGTCGTGGCTTATAACTACGGTATCGTAAGTTTAAAACTAGGGTATCGTAAGTATTTTTTTTGCTTTTTAATAGGTATCTTAATTTTGATATGACGTGAATTAATACTAGCTTTTTTTGGAATTTGTGTATAGACGAGTGGGTATCGTGGCTTATAATTATGGTATCGTAAGTTTAAAACTAGGGTGTCATGAGTTTAAAACTAGGATGTCGTGAGTTTTTTTTGTTTTTGAACGGATGTCTTCACTTTTTAACTATGATATCGTAAGTTTAAAACTATGGTGTCGTAAGTTTTTCTTTCGGAATGTCTTAACATTTTTTAATGGGTATCGTGTGTATGTGGATCAATAAAAAAGAATGGTGCTGTCCACGTAGGACTTACTGCACCGAAGACGATGTATAAAGTCTTTTCCAACATAAAAATCTGGGCCGTTCCGGAAGCTTCTGACGTTTCAACTACGACCCATCCAGTCGAGCCTAGAGTTTACGCTATGCTATGGAAAGGGCATTTTTGTCCGCATGCTAATTTAAAAAAAAAGTGAACTGCTTTAAATGGCTGTCACGTTCAGAACGTAACATCGTAACATAGCCATACCTTTCGGCACGTCGGCCACGTAGGATCTATGTGGATCAATTAGAAGAGACGGTATAGCCCATATATGATTTACTGCACCAGAAGCGATGTACAAAGACTTTCCTTACGCATTACGAGGAGGCCCAGCCAAAATTCAGGATCGATTCCCGCCACCAAAACAAATAATACATTACGATTGGTGCACATACCACGTGTACGTTCCTGATTTTAAGCGGGCCAACTGCCGTCATGCTGGCAACCATCTCGGAGTTGGCCTTCCTTTTTTTATCTATATATAAGATTCAAATATTCGTATCTCGGCGAACTTTGGAGGCAAGCATAAGCGGGGGGAGTCGTAGGGGAGAAGGAAAGGGAGAATGGCGAGCAGAGGGTTCTTTCTGTCGTGCCTCCGTGCGGACGGCTCTCACCGGAGCCTCTCGCCGCGGCCGCATTACCCGTCCATGCCGAAATACCCCAAGGGGGCGAAGGCCATGGCGACGACCTAGAGACGCCGCCGCAGGAGGAGGAAGAGGAGAAGAAGGTGGCCTGTTCTCGGTGCTCGGTATGATGCCGGATCGGTCGAGAAGGCCATCAAGCGGCTCCCGGGTATCCACGACGCCGCCGTCGACGGCGGGCCCAAGTCATCTTCTACCCGGCCTTCGTTTCCGTGAGATCTATGCCTGAATGGCACGGGCTTGATGATTGGCGGATCTTGTAACGCCTTTGATTGTTCAGAATTGTTGGCTTATGGAAATGTCGAACTAGTTCAAATTTAATGTATTAAATACTCGGTCGGTCACGAGCACCCTGTCAAGGTTGGTTATGGTAATGTGTGGCTAATATGAACCGAGTTGAGGGCATCCCGAATCCATTATAACTTAAGCTTGAAGCGTAAAAATTAGACTTTATAAAAAAGTATCGGTGAGTGAAATCCTTGAGTTAAGCTTTGTTTTAGAAGCAATTATTAGCTCAAAATCCAACACCTCTGTGCGTGGCAGGAAAATTGACATGAGTTTTGATTTGGTGGAGCTTGTTGAGCGTCTGAAATTCATGTTTAATGTGCGTTGTCTGATGCCAGGACCACATTTTATTGCACACTTAATTCTATTTATAAAACAATGCCAAAAATTTTGTTGCCGGATATAATATTTTGGACATCTGGGAGAACGTTTTGGATTCTTTTTCCATGCATTATGTTATCAATTAGTTGGATAATGTTAACCCAAAATCTGGACATTTTCTTAATCACAAGATAAATTCTTCCAATGATGGAGTGTTAGAGAACTTCATCTTTGCTCATCATTTTTTTTTTTTGGATCTCTGTTCTGTTTGATAAACCCAGATTATATGGGAATCTAAATGGCATGAATGTTTGCATCTCTCATATGATTAGAGAAACAATTGAAGATGTTGGATTTGAAGCTGCACTGATCAGAGAGGAGGTTAAAGAAAGCCTACTCTGATGTAGATTGCGCATAAAGGAATGACTTGTACATCTTGCTCGAGTACCATTGAATCTGCTTTGCAAGCTGTTGCTGGTGTACAGAAAGCTTTAGTAGCCTTGGCAACTGAAGAAGCAGAGATCCAGTATGATCCTAAGCTTGTAAGCACCGTGGAGGTAGTTGAAGACACTGGTTTTGAAGCTATACTTGTTTCCACAGGGGATAGGAATAGAGTACAGCTCTGATGGAAGATATATATCTATGGTTAATAATTCTATACAAGCACTCCCTGGAGTTGAAGACGTAAACATTGATCCTGCACTTAAGAAAGTTACTGCATCTTACAAGTCAGAACAAACAGGTCCTTGGAACTTAATTGAAATTATTGGATCAATAGGGTCTGGACGTCTCAAGGCATCAATATACCCAGAAGGAGGGGGAATGGAACTTCACAAGCATGAGGAGATAAAGCAGTATTACCGATCTTTTCTTTGGAGTTTGGTGTTCACAATCCCAGTGTTTCTCACTTCTATGGTGTTTATGTATATCCCTGGGATTAAGTACGTACTGGATAAGAAAGTTGTAAACATGTTGAGCATTGGAGAGCTTCTGAGATGGATTTTATCGACCCCTGTCAGTTTTAATTGGCCGAAGGTTTTACACTGGTGCTTACAAAGCTTTGAGACATGGATCTGCAAATATGGATCTATTGGTTGCTCTTGGCACGAATGCTGCATACTTTTATTCACTCTACTCAGTGCTCAGAGCAGCAACTTCACAAAATTTCAAGGGAACTGATTTTTTTGAGACTAGTTCAATGCTTATCTCATTCATTCTTCTGGGAAAGTATCTTGAGATCTTGGCTAGGGTAAAACATCAGAGGCCATTGCCAAACTCATGGATTTGGCACCCGAAACGTATGACAATGAAGGAAATGTCATAAATGAAAAAGAGATTGATAGTCGACTGATACAAAAGAATTATGTGATTAAAGTAATGCCTGGTGGGAAGGTAGCTTCGGATGGTTTTGTCATATGGGGCCAGAGCTATGTCAATGAGGGCATGATAAGGAATCGCTACCTGTTGGAAAGAGGAAGGGTGATACTGTGATTGGTGGGACTGTTGCATGTACAGGCAACTCATGTTGGGTCAGAGAGTGCTCTATCACAGATTGTTCGTCTTGTTGGCACAAATGGCCAAAGCACCTGTTCAGAAGTTTGCTGATCGCATTTCCAAGTATTTTGTGCCTCTTGTAAGTAAATTTGCATTCCCATTTCTTCCCCTTTGTTTATTAGTTGAACATTTTATTCTAATATAGTGTAGTTCACTGCTATGAACTTTCCTGAGTGACAAAATAATAAATGTAGTTCAGTGGACTTCTTTGCTTGTGTTTCACTAAACACTTGAATTTATATAGCCTCTTGACAACTGTTAATAAATGGTCATAGGTGACGTCTGGGTGACATGTCCAAATTTTTGTCCCAGATTATTTAGAAAGTGAATAAATTTTCAATTCTTATCTGAAAATGTTGATGATGTTATATTTTATCTGAGGTGTTTCGTCTCAATTATGATTCATTGTGGATTCATCCTTGTTATTGAGTTTATGTGATGTGTCTGTTTCCTATTCTGTGTTTTTCTCTTCAGGACAAGTTGCTAAACAATTGTACTCCTCCATATACCACCTTGATTCCACTAATTAATAGAATCTATGTTGGTGAGTGGCACCTTAGGGAATAATTTTATCAAATTGAGGTTATTAGTAAATAATTAAATATCTTATCTTTAAAGGTAGAAAAAATAAAGAAAACCATTATCTAAACTCTCTCTCTCTCTCCCCTTGTGTTTATGAAAACTACCAATTGTCTATCATAGATTTGTGGTTACTGATACACTGGTTTGCTAAGCTATCGTGGAACTACCTTAGCAAATAAAATGTCACACAGACATACATGAGTGCACGTGCATGCACACGTTTATACATGAGCAAAGGAAACTTTTAACGATTCAGGGACAAATATATATGATATCTTGGACTGAAGATGATTACATGCTTTTGGTTATGCAGGTTATTATTCTTGCACTCTTTACTTGGCTTGCTTGGTTTTTAGCGGGAAAGTTCAATGGCTACCCAAAGTCTTGGATACCAACCTCTATGGATAGCTTTGAACTTGCTCTCCAGTTCGGCATATCTGTTATGGTGATAGCCTGTCCGTGTGCCCTTGGCCTCGCAACTCCAACAGCTGTTATGGTTGGAACTGGAGTTGGTGCTTCTCAAGGTGTGCTGATTAAAGGGGGACAAGCACTAGAGAGTGCACACAAGGTCTGTATGAATAACTTTTCTGATTTTTCTCTTCTTATTATTGAAAGGTGCCTGTTAATGCAAATCTTATGGAGTTGAATACTCCATGCTAAATCATCACTGCACATGCTCACTACTCACTAGTGACTGGTCTGGCATTTTATTGTCCCATGGGTGACACCATTGATCTGAACTCCATTTATATCTAACTGATTTCTGAAACATTGTGAGGCTAGGAAAATATTCTCAAAGATCATTTGCTGGGTTGTCTGATTTATTACTTAGTGAAATTTTTTCTGGCATTTTTGTGATAGCATCCATCTATTACGTTTTCTATAATTCTTTATGGATGGTGATTGGTTAAACTGGAGCAGACAGCATTTACTACAACATTTGATTAACTGTCTTAGTACTCATACCATTATATTGTCCCTTTACTGGGGTTTATGTTTTATCTCAATTCATTAAAATGGTATATTGCAAGTTTAGTTTTCTTTATCTTAATCTTTTCTACGTTGTAAAAAGATTAATTGTTGGTTAAGTCTCATATATGCTGATGGAGTATATGTTCTGCAATATACTTATGTTTTAATCCGTTCTACACGATTAAATATGATTTTGTATTAATTTTGTATGCGGTGAACTCTATATAAGCCTGAATAAGAATAGTTGTATTCAAATTTCCTAACATAAAGGATTGCATGGATATTTTGTCATGTTCTGGAAAGCCTTTTTCTTATGGGATCAGAATCTTGAAAATTTGTGTTACACCTGCTCCTGCTCTGAACTTTGGGAATAGAATGTTGCATGTTTTATCTTTAGGCATATATGATGATTCTAAAGGATGAATGGTGAATTATAAGTAGGTCATGAGTCACAAGTTTGCAGCACAAAAGAAAAGTAGGTAACAAATTCAAGAGTCTAAATGGCCTGAGAAAGACAAAAAGGAAGTTGTGAGCAGAATTTGAAATGTCCTGAGCTGATAGATGATGTAGCCTTGAGAGGAAAAAAAAAAGGAGCAAAGAAGTATTCACCAAGACAAAGCCAGATATATGGGGTAAAGCTTATTGGTTGTGGTACAGCATAAGGTTGAGATTGTCCAGTAACATATGAATAAATATGTCAGTCTAATGTCAAACTAGGTGAAAACTGAAACATAAAGTTGATCGAAGCAGAGAAGCTATGTAGAAGGATTACTAGTCTGTGGTCAGACATAGTTTGAGTGCATGTGTGGGTCCTACTAATTTAGGATGAAGATACAACGTATTCTTATGCAAACTTTTTATGACTTGTATTTATCAGGTTGTTATTACCTGCCCGCAAATCTTTATGTAAGTGCTGTTTGAGGAATTTAATTCGACATAGTATTTCGATATAAGTTATTAAGATCATCCTCGAAGGTGCAGGTAATCTGCCATTTGATGCTTGTCTGATAATTTAAATTATTGAGCACACATATGTTTGGTGCTGAAGTATTTTGAAGTTTTGAATATCAAGCAATTTATAACAGAGGCTGAATATTACTCTCTGCAGGTGGATTGCATTGTTTTTGACAAGACTGGCACCCTTACCACTGGAAAGCCTGTTGTTGTCAGCACAAGGCTCCTGAAGCATATGTTGTTGCGTCACTTCTATGAATATGTTGCAGCTGCTGAGGTAGGTCATCTTTTCCGTAATTATTTTGTAAGGATCTAAGCTTCTGATATAGTCATTGAATATCATGCAATTCCTTACATGGCATGAGACTTTGTTTAACATATAAAGAACAATGTTAATAAGCCCAATGGAAGTGCCATCTACCATGACTGAATAATCACTCTGCCAAATTTCTGCCCACTTTTAAAACAGAAGCCTATATTTTTAAGGTAGTGACCTGCTTAGTAATTGCTATTAGATAGCTTATGGTGCTTGTTCAACATTTTGATCTCAATAATGTTGGCTTCCCCCATAACACTCTAATGTTACCACTTATTTCTTTACAGTATTCATAATGTGCCAGCCAAATTTTTCCTATTTGGTGGTTACTTTCTTTTCTGACTAATACCTTTCCATATGGTGCATTTTGGATAGGTCAACAGTGAGCACCCTCTGGCAAAGGCCATTGTTCAGCATGCCAAAAGTTCAGAAGAAGAAGAAAACCATGTGTGGCCTGAAGCACATGACTTTATTTCTGTAACAGGCCATGGTGTCAAAGCAAAAGTTGGAAACAAAGAAATCATTGTGGGCAACAAGGGCTTGATGTTGGAATCAGGCATCAATGTCCCTGTTGCAGCCCTAGAAATTCTTGCTGAAGCCGAGGAAATGGCACAAACAGGAATAATGGTCTCAATGGATGGAGAAGTTGTTGGAATAATAGCAATTTCTGATCCCTTGAAGCCCAACGCCCAGGATGTGATATCTCTTCTGGGGTCCATGAAAGTGAAAAGCATTATGGTAACAGGGGATAACTGGGGTACTGCAAATGCGATTGCCAAACAAGGTGGAATTGATACCGTCGTTGCTGAAGCAAAACCAGAACAGAAAGCACAGAAAGTGAAGGAACTACAGGTATCCATTTTACCTATCTAATCTTGCTCTTCATTGACAAGTGTTTACGTTCATCTCTATATAAATGTATATATAGATATGTATACAGGCAAATAGATCTCCAACTACTGGAAATCTAATAACTGCCGTGTTCTTTTGTCAAAGCAATCATTATGGGAATATTATACTAATAACATGCTCATGTTCATCTTAGATGTCTGGGTTGACAGTGGCCATGGTTGGTGATGGAATCAATGACTCACCGGCACTTGTTTCTGCTGATGTTGGGATGGCAATAGGTGCTGGCACAGATATTGCCATTGAAGCTGCTGACATAGTTCTTATGAAGAGCAACTTGGAGGATGTGATAACTGCCATTGATCTCTCAAAGAAAACGTTTTTCCGGATCCACCTGAACTACATCTGGGCTCTTGGTTACAACATCATGGGCATACCTATTGCTGCTGGTGTTCTTTTCCCATCTGCCAAATTCCGTTTGCCACCATGGGTTGCTGGTGCAGCAATGGCTGCCTCACCGGTTAGTGTTGTTTGTTGCTCTCTCTTGTTAAGGAACTACAGAAGACCCAAGAAATTGGATGCGCTTCAAATCGGGGAAATCTTGGTTGAATGAGAGGTGAATTATGGCTTAAGATCGCTTTGTAGATATGTTCTCAACCTTCAAAGAGTAGTCGACAAGTTAGTCAAAGAATATTTGAATGTCTGTCTAGTTGATGATGATTATGTATTGTGGTCTATATGTTAGTCAAAGAATATTTGAATGTCTGTCTAGTTGGATAAATAGCTGCATGGTGCAAGAGCGTTAGCTAATAAATTACTTTTATTATTCATCATTATTTTCATTAATATTATTATTTATGCATCCATTTCTTTACACGGCCTCATATTCTTTATATAAAAAATCATTATCAAACAGTTTAGACAACATAAAACAATATGAAAGCATTTAATATGAAGTAATCTAATTTCTAATGATCTAAAATTACTACATTTTGTATGCTGTATCTCATTGATTAAGATCCTTAAATATCCATAACTATCTTTTCGGTATTGATATGTCACGAGAATCTAAGATTTTCTCTATCAATATAACTATTGATATATTTTATATCTATCGTGATGCAGCTCAATCAGTCAGTCCGATCAGTTTTAAGATTTTGAAAAAATAATCTTTATAATTTCAAATATTTTTGAAGTTATTCTTATATTTCAGCTTCAATAACAAGTTATTCTTATATTTCAGCTTCAACAACTTAAAAGAAGATATTGAGAATATAAAAATAGTGAATAACACCCTTACGCAATATATAAAACATTTTTTAAAAAAAAAACACAATTTTATTGTGGCCCGCAAATTTGCATTAATAATTGACATATTTAAGATGGCATCCCTCACTACCTCATAAATTTATTGAAATAAATTTCACAGTTTTCAAGCGTAAGTTATCTGCATCATTTACAAATTGCTTTACATCTTTTCAATAAATTATGTATTTTGAGTAAGCACAAATCTCTAAATTCCTTAGAGGAAAGAATTTTGGGCATTTAAGTTGCTGGAAGGATCATCAGTGATCCATTTAGGCCTTAGGTCTTTTTAAATGCTTTGGCACAAAATATAAACGAGTTATCAGAATACCAAAATTTGTTGTTGCATATTGCCTGCCTTACATATATGCATACGTACATATGTTGTACTCTTGTGTGTATTCATCTTTGCACATTGTATGTTTACTGACCAATCAAAAATCAGACAAGCTTGATGCTACTATCAACAATAAATCGGGATGAAGAAGAAGTGGAACGGTGAGGAGAGGGTGGGAAGAAAAAAAGGTGAAATCTTTGGAAGAAAAGAATTTATTTTATTCTATTCCCAAGCGTCTCTTTGAATGCTCTGATATGTGCAGCTTCTGGCGAGACCAGGCACGTAAGGAAAGATGAAAAAAAAAAAAAGAATAGATGGATATAAAAGAGGAAAGATGAAGAAGAAAAAGAATAGATGTATATAAAAGAAAAGGAGAATGTCTTTATTTCTTAGTCTATCTGATTACATCCAGAGAGTACCTTAAATAATCATCCATCTTGGATGATAAAACTTCTCCGCACCAGTCCGTAATCAACTCGCTAACAAACTCCTTAAAAATATAAAAGCATGTCCAAAAAACCTGAGCCCAATAGGATCCAGTCTCATAATGTACACTTAGATTATTAAACATTCTCTCAAAAAACTTTCTTCTAAGTCATGCAAGAAAGCACTCAAATTCGAGTTCATGTACATCCATGACTTACATGCTCTTTATTCTTAGGTCACAAGCTAACTCAAATGGCTTAGGAACATAAGAATTTAGGTAGCCTAAGCTTTGAAATCTGTGTAACTTCCCTAAACTTTGGATGTGCCACGCCTGAGCTTACACTATCTTTGTTGGGGGGTAAAATCGTCATTGCATCAATATCCGTACGAGGAGGCTAAGACCAACTCCTCCCATAGCTCGGCCTCCCCGGGCTCCCATAGCTCGGCCTCCCGGGCTTTCATAGCTCGGCCTCCCTGGGCTCCCATAGCTCGGCCTTCCCGAGCTCCATAGCTCGGCCCTGGGCTTTCGTAGCTCGGCCTCCCCGGGCTCCCGTAGCTCGGCCTCCCCGGGCTCCCGTAGCTCGGCTCTCCCGAACTTCCTGTAATTCGTTTCCCCGAGCCTCCATGGCCCGGCTTCACTGAACGACCCACGATCCAATACCCACCTCCGCGGAACCTGACGCGGGAGAGCCTAAGCCTACTGTAACGGCACCCTAGGCAAGGAATCATGCTGAGAAGTGGTCTAGAACCTATCAAGGCTACCTGAGACCTACACATCTACCAGATCTCAAGCCATCAAGGAGCTCTCCAGCCGTCGATCCCCTAACGGACAAGATACGGATCCCAACAGCCCCACAACGGCCTGATTCGATCCACTCCCGTATCCTAACAACCTCTGAACCTTCCAGAAGGCGCTCAAGATCCAGGTGACAGCCTATAATATCACACTCCCAGATTCCCTCAGGTACGCGCGCGCTCACACCCTCACTCCCCACTCTCCTGCTGCTCGTCGGTGCTCTCACCCTCTAGAGCTCCCGATTGGCCGCCCCCGGAGAGACTCCCCAGAGAGATCCACCTCCCCATTTTCTGATTGATCGCCGATTTCCTCCACTAACTTGAGCGTCGGAGGGTCTTCCGCGGAGGGCCACCCCCAACGCCTCTCGCGAGGACTTGTGTGCAGGTCCGCCTCCTGGAGATCGACTGCGCCTGAGTCGGAGGACGGATCCCGGTGGCAACAGATTGGCGCTAGAGGAAGGGTCTCAAGTCCCATTAAAACTTGAAGAAAGGAGACAAGGATCCTAATCTGGAGTAGAACCTCTCTAATGGCCAATCGGAGAAGAGCAACCTCTGAAGCTCAAGATCAGGTCGCTTCCCAGAGGCCTGATCCGACGAGCGGTGTAGCGCCGCAACCACCACCAGTCGAAACCCCGTCACCGCCTGCCATCCGTGACCCAGGACCAGTTTGCCTCGCTGGTCCAACAAGTTCAGACTCTGACCCACCTGGTCCAGGAGCGCCTTACGGCTCCTCCTGCTCCACACTTTCATAAGGAAGTGGCGGTTCCTTCTTCGCCGGCGACTTCCTCCTCCAGTCCGCACAAATCCGCGGACCCCCCACATCGACCTAGAGGGGACAAGCCGGTCCGCGAGGCGGTCACAACAGAGATCCTCCCAGATCTCGGCGAGCCCGGTCTCTCTCACCGGTGACCTCCCACCATGATTCGACGCCGTCTCTGCGATCTTCTCGCCCAGCTCCTCCTCTGGCTGGCGAAGAGGAGATCCGTCGTCAGATCCAGGAAATGCGTCAGGAACTGGATGCCGCAAGCAGGCCCATCCGCCCCAGCCCAAAGCGGAGCAGGGCATCCCTTTCTCTAAGGGGATTATGGAGGAAGTGATTCCCTCCCATGTCAAGTTACCAGCCGTCGAGCCTTACCACGGCTCTTCTGACCCGGACGACCATCTTAGCAGCTTCCGGTCAATAATGATGTTCCACGGAGCATCCGACGCGGTCCTCTGCCGCGCTTTCCCCTCCACCCTCAGGGGATCTGCCCGGACCTGGTTCAATGCTTTAAAAGCCAGGTTCCATCGATTCATTTGACGAGCTGAGCCACCTTTTTATTGGTCAGTTCGTCAGCAGCCGCCGCCACCGACGAAGATCCGACTCCCTCTCTGAAGTTAAGCAGAGAGGGGGAGTCCCTGAGAAATTATCTTGGCCGTTTTAATAAGGCCATGCTAGAGGTGGACCACCTTAATCATGAGGTGGCTATGTCTGCCCTGGCGGGGGAGTCTCGAAGGAGAGCGACTTCTACCTAGCTATGGAGGTCAGCTACCCCCCCAGCCTCTCTGATATGATGGCCCTGGCGGACAAGTACGCTAGGGTCGAAGAATCGCGGAGAGTTGCCCGCGCTGAGCAGGCAAAGAAGAAGGAGCCCAAAGTCCCCGATAGGCACCGTCCCGCCCGGCGACCAAGTCCGCCTCGCCGCCAAAGAGTACCACCGCTGCCGCCAAGGAATCGCTCCCGGAGCCCTCCCAGGCGATTCGACCACTACACTCACTGACCGTGCCCCGGCGCAAATCCTCATGGAAATAGAGCGCCAGCTCCCCCGGCCAGTACCTCTCCGAGGGAACCCGACCCGAAGAGATCCCACCAAGTACTGTCGTTACCATAGGGAGCACGGCCACGACACTGAAGAATGCTGGCAGCTGAAAAATGAAATCGAGAGGATCCAGCGGGGGCGACTGAATCAGTTCAGGAGGGCGCCCGAGCCACAACAACAAGGAGGTGACCGCCAGCCCGAACTTCAAAAACCTCCTCCTCCACCGAATCCGCCCGTGATCGGCCGCATTAACATGATTGAAGAGGCCGGCGGATCGAGCCCCAGAGGCGACAGTGAAGGATCGGCGCCAAAGAAGGCACGGACGGGCGAGCTCTCCTTCTCCGACGATGATCTCCAAGGGATACAGCTTCCCCATGAAGACGCACTAGTTGTATCCCTCAATTTAAATAACTATGATGTAAGCCGAATCCTTGTTGATAGTGGAAGTTCGGTGAATGTTTTGTACCTCGGTGTGTTTGCCAGGATGAAATTACTCATGGAAAACCTGCGAACCGTGGATTCCACCTTGATGGGATTCACTGGCGACGTCATCGTCCCAGAAGGGGTCGTCACCCTGACAGTCCGCGCGGGAACCTGGCCCCTTGTAGCCATTATCCAGACGGATTTCCTAGTAACCGACCTCAGATCTCCATACAATGCGATATTCGGCAGGCCCGGCCTGATGTCCCTCAAGGCAGTTGTCTCCATCCCGCATCTGTCCATGAAATTTCCCACCGAGCGAGGAGTTGGAGTTGTTCGAGGAAGTCAGGCCATGGCTCGGCAGTGCTTCGTTACAAGCCTTCAGTCTAGAATGCCGGAGGTTGATGGGCTGACGCTCGGAAGACTTCGCCGAACAGCGAGGAGAACCGGCAGAGGAATTGGAGGAGGTGCCATTGGATGAGGCTCGTCCCGACCGAACTATAAAGATCGGGTCGCTGCTCAAAGGAGAGTCTCGGCGCAGATTGATCAGGTTCCTCCGGAGCAACGCTGACATCTTCGCCTGGTCCGCCTCTGATATGCCTGGGATCAGCCCCGAGGTTCTCGTCCATCGTCTCAACGTGGACGAGATGCATAGGCCCGTCAAGCAGAAAAAGAGGAGCTTCACCCAGAACGACAAAAGGCCATTGAAGAAGAGGTAGACAAACTCATCAAGGCTAATTTCGTCCGGGAGGTAAATTATCCGAGCTGGCTATCAAACGTCGTCATGGTGAAGAAGTCGAACGGCAAATGGAGAATCTGCATCGACTTCACCGACCTCAACAAAGCCTGCCCGAAGGACAGCTTCCCCCTCCCCCGGATCGACCAGCTTGTGGACGCCACCTCAGGTCACCAGATGCTGTCATTCATGGACGCCTATTCAGGCTACAATCAGATCCGAATGGCCCCTGAGGATGAAGAAAAGACCGCCTTCATAACCGACCGAGGTACTTACTGTTACCGCGTTATGCCTTTTGGTCTTAAAAATGCAGGTGCAACCTACCAGAGGCTGGTTAACAAAGTATTCAAGGAGCAAATCGGCCGGAATATGGAGGTGTACGTGGACGACATGCTAGTCAAAAGCAAGGAGGCATCACAGCATGTCGAGGACCTCACAGAGAGCTTTGCAACGCTGCGCAAGTACGGGATGAGACTCAACCCGACCAAATGTGCCTTCGGTGTTAACTCCGGGAAGTTTCTCGGCTTCATGGTCTCCCAGCGAGGTATCGAAGCCAACCCCCAGAAGATTCAAGCTCTCCAACAAATGGCGCCCCCGGCATCTGTCAAAGAGGTCCAACGCCTAACCGGGAGGATAGCGGCCTCAACCGCTTTGTGGCGCGGTCAGCCGAGAGATGCCTCCCCTTCTTCAAAACTCTTCGGTCGGCTAAAAACTTCCAGTGGACTCCTGAATGCCAAAAGTCATTTCAGATCTCAAGAAGTATCTGGCTCGCCCCCACTTCTCAGCAGTCCGGCCCGGGCGAGACCCTATTCTTGTACCTGGCTGTTTCGGAGGGTGCAGTCTGTTCGGTGCTGGTCAAAGGAAGAAGGCAAAGTCCAGAAGCCGATCTACTATGTCAGCAGGCTACTCCGCGATGCGGAGACAAGGTACAGCAGAATTGAGAAGATGGTATTGGCCTTAATCACCTCAGTTCGGAAGCTGCGGCCGTACTTCCAAGCACATTCCGTGACGGTTCTGACCGACCAACCCATCAAGGCGGTAGTCCACCGTCCCGAGATCGGGGAGAATGACCAAGTGGGCCGTCGAGCTAAGCGAGCATGACATACATTTTCAGCCTCGTCCAGCCATCAAAGCCCAGGTGCTAGCCGACTTCCTCCTCGAGTGTACCATCCGGAGGACGGTTCTACCCCAGACTCCCCCGAAGAACCAAAAATTGGAGCCCGGTGGCTCCTCCATGTCGACGGGTCATCTAATGCCCATCGCTCCGGTGCGGGCCTGGTTCTCACCAGTCCGGAGGGGATAACCTTCGAATATGGCGTCCGATTCTCCTTCCCGGCCTCCAACAACGAAGCAGAGTACGAAGCCCTGTTAGCCGGCCTCCGAATCGCCCGCAATCTGAAGGTGGAGAAGCTTAGTGCCTTCACCGACTCTCAACTGGTAGCCGGTCATGTACGAGGAGAGTTTGAAGCCCGGGAGCCGAACATGGTTCGATATCTTCAGGAGGTGCGGAGCCTGCTTCCCCATTTTGCCGAATTTGAAATCATTCAAATTCCCAGATCCGAGAATGCCCGCGCCGACCTACTCTCCCGATTGGCAACCGCGGAGTCAATGGATGCCGAGCAAAAGTTCCACCTGGAGACTCTGGAAAAGCCCAGCATCGCGGAAGCCGACCGAATAATGCAAGTGAGGCTGAACCATCATGGTTCGACCCTATCTCAAATATCTCAAAGAGGGGTCGCTTCCACCCGACCGGAGAAGCTAAAAAGCTGAAGCTACAGGCCACCCACTACGTGCTGATCGACAACCAGCTTTACAAACGGTCCTTCTCCATGCCGCTGCTCAGGTGCCTTCGCCCGTCCGAAGCAGATTATGCTCTGCGCGAGGTACATGAAGGGATTTGCGGCAACCATCTGGGAAGTCGGTCCCTATGCCACAAGGTACTGCGACAAGGCTACTACTGGCCGACCATGCAGAAGGATGCAGACGACCTAGTCCGAGCCTGCGACCCATGCCAGAGGCATTCAAGCATCCAAAGGCTCCCTCCGCCGAACTAGTTTCCATATCCTCCACCTGGCCTTTCGCCAAATGGGGGATGGACATCCTCGGCCCATTTCCGCTTGCCACGGGACAGCGGAAATTCTTATTTGTCGCCATTGACTACTTCACTAAATGGGTCGAGGCGGAAGCAGTTGCACAAATAACCGAAGCACGGGCCAGAGATTTTGTATGGAGGTCCATCATCTGCCGATTCGGCCTCCCATATACCATAATCACCGATAACGGTAAGCAGTT
>UESW01002152.1:26531-103948 GCA_900491605.1 Calamus simplicifolius
AGTTATTACCCTCCCTGCTAGGGTATCTACCTGAGGGGAAGAAGAGTTGGGATTGTCCGAAGCGGTGGAGGAATCCTCGCTTGGAGACGGCTCGCGGACGGGTCGCCTCACGGAGCGTTTTCGGTCACCACAGGCGCTCCAATCACCGAACCTCTTCTCTTAGGTGCCATTGGATCCTTAGGAAAGCTTGGGTAGAGAGGAATTAGAGATGGGGAGGCTTTGAGAGAGTTTTGGAAGAGTTTGGTAGAGGATTTGAGAAGATACGAAATGACGAGGTGTCGACTCTGCCCTAATAAATTGATTTGGGACGCCCAGGTGTCGACTCCCGCAAAGTCGGGTGTCGACTCCAAATCGCTAACACAGTCAGCGCTCGAACTGGAGTCGGCTCCACTTATACGGGTGTCGGCTCCAAGGTCAGGGACCGAGAGCGACACAGACAAGGTGTCGACTCCTCATTCTGAGGTGTCGACTCCACTGACAGTTTCAGAGAAAAATAATTGAGATTCAAACATCTGAAACTTGTCAAAATAAATTCGATAAAATCTTGATAAAATTTTGGAGTATGAAGAATCAAGTTACTCAGATGACTAGATAATTTGTCCTTAAAATTATGAAAGGAATATCAAGAAATTAATAGAAATCTAGATAGTCATTCCTTAGTGTTTCAAAATCAATCCAAAGGGTCACATATCCCTAATTCACCTCTAAGATAACAAAATCTCTCTTCACTCAAGGGTTTTGTAAATATATCAGCTAATTGTTCTTCAGTATTAACATATTCAAGACAAATTTCATTATTAGCTACATGTTCTCTTATAAAGTGATATCTAATTTCAATGTGTTTTGTTCTTGAATGTTGAATTGGATTTTTAGTCAAATTTATTGCACTTGTGTTATCACATCTAATTGGAGTTTTATCAAGTGTTATGCCATAATCTTCAAGTTGTCTCTTAATCCAAAGGATTTGAGCACAGCAACTTCCAGCTGCAACATATTCTGCTTCAGCAGTAGATAATGCAACCGAATTTTGCTTTTTGCTAAACCAAGAGATTAAGTTACTTCCTAAGAATTGACATGCTCCACTTGTGCTTTTTCTATCTAATTTACATCCAGCATAGTCAGAGTCAGAATATGCAATCAAGTTTAATGTTGAGTCTCTAGAATACCATAAACCTACATTTTTAGTTCCACTTAAATATCTTAAAATTCTTTTTACAGCAATTAAGTGAGATTCCTTAGGTTCAGATTGAAATCTAGCGCATAGACATACAGCAAACATGATATCTGGTCTACTAGCTTAAGTAAAGAAGAGATCCGATCATACCTCTGTAATATTTTTGATCTACTTTCTTACCATCTTCATCTTTGTCCAGTTTGCATGAAGGACTCATAGGAGTTCCAAGTGGTTTGATTGACTCCATTCCAAACTTCTTGAGAAGTTCTTTTGTGTATTTGGCTTGATTGATGAAGATTCCTTCTTTGCTTTGCTTGATTTGAAGTCCTAGGAAGAAGTTGAGTTCTCCCATCATGCTCATTTCAAACTCACCCTGCATTAACTTAGCAAATTCTTGACATAACAAATTGTTAGTAGCACCGAATACAATATCATCAACATATATTTGTACTACTAATAAATCCTTGTCTTTTCTTTTCAAAAATAGTGTTTTATCAACATTTCCTCTTGTAAAATCATTTTCAATCAGAAATTTACTTAATCTTTCATACCAAGCTCTAGGTGCTTGTTTTAAACCATATAGTGCTTTGTGCAATTTAAAAACATGATTTGAAATTCATGATCTTCAAAACCAGGAGGTTGTTCAACAAAAACTTCCTCATTTATAAATCCATTTAAAAATGCACTTTTAACATCCATTTGAAATAAATTGATATGCAAATGACATGCAAATGCAAGTAGTAATCTAATTGCTTCTAGTCTAGCTACAGGTGCAAAAGTTTCATCAAAATCAATTCCTTCTTCTTGATTATATCCTTTTGCAACTAATCTAGCTTTGTTTCTAATTACTATGCCATTTTCGTCTAATTTATTTCTAAATACCCATTTTGATCCTATAACAGAATGATCTTTAGGTCTATCTACAAGAGTCCAAACATTATTTCTAGTAAATTGATTTAATTCTTCTTGCATAGCTAACATCCAATTATTATCTTTTTCTGCTTCTTCAATAGTTTTAGGTTCAATTTGAGATACAAATGCAAGATGATTATTGATGTTTCTCATTGATGATCTAGTTCTTACTCCTTGAGATGGATCACCTATAATTAATTCTTTTGGATGATCATAGGCATATCTCCAATCTCTAGGAAGATCCATATCATTATGATTTGCATCAACAACATCAACACTAGGAGAATCATTATCTTTAGCTTCTTGTTCATGATCCGAAGATACATCTATATTCAATTTTTCAATGTCTCTTTCTAAAATGTTTGTATCTTCCTCATCATCAATCTTTCTGGAACTCGATGCTAAAGATTCATCAAAGATTATATGAATAGATTCTTCTACAATTAAGTTTCTCTTGTTAAATACTCTATAGGCTTTACTAGATGTTGAATATCCTAAGAAAATGCCTTCGTCAGATTTTGCATCAAATTTTCCTAGATTATCTTTACCATTATTATGAATGAAACATTTACAACCAAATGCATGAAAGTAACTTATGTTTGGTTTTCTATTATTCCATAGTTCATAAGGAGTTTTCTTAATGATTGGCCTAATTAAAGCTCTATTAAGAATGTAACATGCCGTGTTTATAGCTTCTGCCCAAAAGTATTTTGGTAAGTTGCTTTCACATAGCATGGTACGGGCCATGTCTTCTAAAGTTCTATTTTTTCTTTCAACTACTCCATTTTGTTGTGGTGTTCTGGGTGCTGAAAAATTATGATGAATGCCATTTTCTATGCAAAAGTTTTCAAATAAATGATTTTCAAATTCAGTGCCATGATCACTTCTTAGAGACACTATGGTGTTGTTTTTCTCATTTGTGACCTTCTTGAAGAATTTCAAAAATAATGGAAAGGTCTCATCCTTATGAGCTAAAAACAATACCCAAGTGTATCTAGAATAATCATCTACAATCACAAGACCATATTTCTTTCCTCCTAGACTTGTGGTTCTAGTAGGTCCAAAAAGATCCATGTGAAGTAGTTCAAGTGGCCTAGAAGTGGAAACAATATTTTTGGTTTTAAAAGAATTTCTAGTTTGTTTTCCAAATTGACATGCATCGCAAATTTTGTTATTTTCAAAGTCTAGTTGTGGAAGTCCTTTTACTAAATCCATTCTTATTAATTTTGAAATTAGGTGTGTGCTTGCATGACCTAATCTACGATGCCATAACCAACCAATCTCATTCATATTAGCATTATTAGCAACTAAGCAATGATTACTAGTAGACAAATTGTCTAAATCAATCAAGTATACATTGCCATTTCTATTTCCAATAAAAACAATGCTATTATCAATGGGATTAGAAACGGTGCAGACAGATGCTTCAAATGATACTTTAAAACCTTTATCACATAATTGGCTAATACTTATAAGATTATGTTTTAAACCATTGACATATAAAATATTTTCAATATATGTGGAGGGAGTTATTTGAATATTACCAAACCCCATGATTTGGCCTTTGCCATTGTCACCAAACGTAACAACTCCTCCTCTTTTGCTCTCAAGGGTGATGAATTGATCCTTGTCACCCGTCATGTGTCTTGAGCAGCCACTATCGAGATACCACTTTCGCTTTGATCTTTTGGCCGCAAGACACTCCTGCAAAAATAATTAAGTCTTATATTTAGGTACCCAAGCCTTCTTGGGTCCTTCATGGTTAGTAGCATAAAATATCGTTCCTTTGGGAACCCAAATTTTTTTCCTTTTACTACTTAATTTTTTGTTACTGTTTCTTGCATCACATTCATAGGATTTATGGCCTTTCTTGTTACAATAATGACATGTAACATTATCTCTATTTTGTTCTTTTCTAAAAAAGTTTTTGACAAATTTTTGTTTTATGTTAGGTCTATATCCTAATCCAGCCTTATCAAATATAGCTCTTTGATTACTCAATAATAAATTAAGTTTTTCAGAACTATAAGTAAATTTATCAACAATATTCTTATATTTATCAACTTCCTTCTTTAATTTTTGTTGGAAATTGATTCTTTTTCTTTTGTCAAATTTTCTTTTTCAGATTTCAGCATCTTATCTCATTAGTAAGATTATCTTTTTCTTTAATTAGAATTGAATTATCATTTTTCAAAGATTTATATTTCTTTTTCAAAACTTTAAAATCATCTACTAGTTCATTAAAGCTTCAAATAATTCATCAAATGCAAACTCATCACTAGGGTTTTCGGAACTTACCTCGTTGTCGTCGTTTGCCATAAAGCAAATGTTTGCAACTTCTTTTTGTTCTTCCTCTGAAGAGGATTCATCGCTGTCACTCCAGGTTGCAATATAGGCTTTCTTCTTCTTCTTGTAAGTCTTCTTCAATTGAGGACAATCATATCTAAAGTGCCCCGGTTTTTTACACTCATAGCAAATCAAGGGGTCTTTCTCTTTGTCCTTGTCCTTTTCTTTTTCTTTTTCTCCTTCCATTTTAATTCCAGATTTCTTCTTGTGGAAGGGTCTCTTTCTTCTCATGAATTTTTTGAACTTCTAGCTAGAAGAGCTGTCTCATCATCATCATCATCATTATCACTGCAGCTCTCCTCACTTTCTGCAGCCTTAAGAGCTATAGTCTTTTTCTTCTTAACATCTTCCTCTATGTGCTGCTTCATGGTTAGCTCATGGGTCATTAGAGATCCAAGTAGCTCCTCCAAGGGTAAAGTGTTGAGGTCCTTGGCTTCTTGGATTGCTGTCACTTTTGCTTCCCAAGTCCTTGGTAGTGACCTAAGAATTTTGCGAACAAGTTCAGAATTAGTATAGGTCTTGCCTAGACTTTTCAAACCATTTACAATATCGGTGAATCTAGTATACATGCATGCTATAGTTTCAGTTTGCTCCATGCTAAATAATTCATATTTATGAACAAGAATATTTATCTTAGATTCTTTAACTTGATTTGTACCCTCATGGGTAACTCTAATCTATCCCATATCTCTTTTGCAGAATTACATGTAGATATACGATTAAATTTGTTTGCATCTAAGGAACAATATAAGACATTCATGGCCTTAGCATTGAGCTGAGCCATTTTTCTATCATTATCATTCCAATCCCTTTCGGGCTTAGGAACAATAGAGCCATCAATAATGTGTGTGGTGTGCTAGGTCCATTAATTATAACACTCCACAATTCATAATCAGAAGCTTGAATGAATATCCTCATTCTTGCTTTCCAATATGAATAGTTGGAACCATTAAACAAGGAGGTCTATTTGTAGAATGACCTTCGGCAAATGAAGATCCAACTTGAGCTGCCATTTGGATCTTTTGCTCTTGATCGTGTGATCAAATAAACAATGAGCACTGCTCTGATACCAATTGTTGGCCCAGATGGCAACCCAAGAGGGGGGGGGGTGAATTGGGTTCTTTAAAAAATTTTAACCTTTTAAAACTATTGGCTTTGAGATAGATGAAATTAAATGCAAATGAATATGAAGCACAAACAAGAGATAGAGATAGAGATAATCGAAGCACGACAAACACAAATTTTATAGTGGTTCGGTGTATCCAACACCTACGTCCACTCCCAAGATTCACTTGGGTCCACACTATAATCCTCTTGATTACAGTCGAGTTGTTTTTCAAGATCACAACTCAAACTTGTTGTTTCCAGGGATCACAATGAACCCAGCCGGTTTTTCGGGCTCACCAGCACAAAACCCTAAACTCAAGCTAATCTAGCTTGACCCGAGGTATACAACCTCCACTAGTTCAATCCCCTTGATAGAACTAGCACAAACAAGAAAGAATAGTATTTTTCAATAATACAAAGCTCCTCAAATGAGCAAATATTCAAAAATAAATGAATAGGGTTAGAAAAGCCTGTTTGAAGTAGATTGAATTTGAGCTTTTCTTCTTTTCCTCTTCTCTTTGGAGATGTTGAATCAGGCCTCAGCTTTGATTCGTTGCAAATGTTGCAGATGAGAAGTTGGAAAATCTTCAAAATAGAGCTTCTTCTTCCTTTTTGAGAATCCTCCGATTTTTTAGTTTGAATGCCTTGGATTCCTCTTTGAGCTTTTTGGAGTGGAAGGATTTGAGTTTGAATACTTTTCTCTTGGATTTCAGGCTCAAGACTTCTCAGATTTTTGATTTGAATATTCTCTCTATTTTTCGTTTTTCTCTTTTTTCAAACGGGTGTTCTCCCTTTTTATAGATTTCTTTAATCCATTTTTGGGAAGAAACTAGCCGTTGGATGTACCTGGAAACAAAATATATCCGTTAGAAGTTAGGTAAAAAGGAAATATTACCGTTAGAGCTGATCTGGCATTTTAAAATTTTTCCCAGACAGGTTGGAGTCGGCTCCAACTTTTCAGGTGTCGGCTCCAAGTCGTTTATCCAAAAATAGAAAGTTCTGAGTTCGTCGAGGAGTTGGCTCCGCAAAAGTTAGGTGTCGGCTCGCCATCGTCAGGTGTCGGCTCCAAAAGTCTGTGTGTGTCGGCTCCAGGATGCTAAAAAAATAAGCGTTCTGTCCCCGCATTGGAGTTGGCTCCAGACACTGTAAGTGTCAACTCCAAAACTCTGGGTGTCGGCTCCGAAACTTTAGGTGTCGGCTCCAGTCCGTATCAAAAATCAGAAGAATATTTGATTGGCCAAGGGGTCGGCTCCAGCATTTCTAGGTGTCGACTCCAAGTTCTGAAACTTTGAAACTTATGATTTGCAATTGATTCAAAACACGTTTCTTAATACTTTATATCGATCAAATATTTTTAAGCCCTGAAACACTTATCAAATCTGTTAGTAAACAAATAAATATACTCAATTCCTTTATTAATAATCAAAATCAATAATTGGGTCAACAGGACTCCACCCATACTTTGGTCTCTCTCGCGATATCCCCTGGTACCATAAGGGAGAGACCCTCGGCGGAAGGTCCCCCGGCCTCCATCGACCCTTAAACAAGCGTCTCCACTTGGGCTTCGGCAGCCGCGACTGCCTCTCCTGATCCCTCCACCTGAGCAGGGGCCTCTTCCACGCGCAGTGCCAGCGGGCTCCCCACCGCTAGCGACTGAGGCTGATTAGCCTTCGGCAGGAGAATTGCTGAACGGACCGGCGATATCTCCTCAGTATCATCCGACATGACCACTATTTTAGGGGGTAAAACTTCGATGGCTCTCTCTGAGTTTCCTCCAACGGCACTCTCCACTACTGTGTCCCCCTCCGGCAGGGGGGCTCACCAACCGCGGTCAACACTCCCGCTTCCCCCCTCTTAGGGGTGGAAGAGTGGCAGCCGACACTGTCTTTCCTTGGCTCCTTCAAGCGAGACCCAGAAGGACGGATCCTCTTTTCGAACCTATGTTTGTCCCCGGAACCAGAGCCCCTGTGGCGCTTGCCCAATTCCTTCCTCATTTGGCCGACAAATGCTGACCTCTCGACTGAAAACATAATAGACACTCAGTAATGCAGTTGCCCAAGCACACCGGCCGTCATAACAAAAGGAGAAAAATAAACTTACCTTGAGGGTCGATGGAGCTAAGCCCGGCAGCGAAAAGGGTATCCTTTGGTAACAGGGCGCTAGCCGATACCACCTGACCACCGTGAAGGATTACCAGATCTCTCTTCTCCTGCTTGATTAACTCCGGGCGTGCCTCCGGATCCTTCACATAACTCGCCCATCCCCTCAGAAAATCCAAACCGATGTTCCCTTCGGCAATGAGAAATTGGGACTTCCACTCCTTTATCGAAGACGGATTATCAGAAATCACCTTGAATGACTTCCGGGGACCAATATAGGGCCACTCATAGCTTCTCCTGGAGATCAGGTTGTAGCAAACCGGAACATAGGAAGGGTCGCAGTCATCCCAACACAACTGCACATCGAGATGAACCCGATAAGATTGCACCAGCTATTTGGAGCCACCATTGTTGGGCATATGTTATAAAACCTCATCACCTCCTGTACCAGCGGGTGAAGAGGGAACCGGATACCTGCCTTCAATCTCTCCTCATAGAAGAAGACTCCATGCTTAACTCGGTCGAAACCCTGTGCTTAACCCTCGGCACCCATAAGGCTACATCCTGAGGAACCCTGTAATGGCGGCAGATTTTGTCCAAATCCTCGAGGGTTATCTCTGAGGTGACATCGCTCGGGCCCTTCATGTTAGCAAATTGAGAAGCAAACCATGAACAAGCTAGCAAGGGTTTGGATAGGAACAAAAAATTTCTATGGCGGGGACGAAGAGGCATTGCAGAAGGAGCGCCGCCCTAGCCCTCTTTAAATAAACGCTTCAGAAGGAAAGCCCAGGATGCCAAAACTTTTGATATAGGTGCCAGAAATAAAGGAGTCCCGCTACATGGAACTCCTACTATCGCGGCCTGCTGGAAACGAGGCGTTTCTTCCTCGAGCTACGGCGAAAAATGATGACGAAACAGCGGCTTGTCATTTACGAGATTATCATTGCCTGCCCCTTCGGATCCCCCGGAATAAGATTATTTCGGAACTCTACTCCCTACATCCAAATTTACACTTCGGAATAGAGAGTGGGGGGCATGTGATGAGAGGTAAAATTATCATCGCATTAATGTTCGCACACATCGACAATTGGGTCAAGTCCAATCCCAACATCCTGCCAGCCAGCTGGCACAACCGCCAAGCGACGAAGCCGAATCGCCTTTAACAAAGTCGGGTCACCCCGACAACCCAAACCATTCTCATGCCTCGGCAACCCGAGCCGACCATACCTCGGCAACCCAAGCCGACTATACCTCGGCAACCCGAGCCATCCTCATACCTCGGTAACCCGAGCCATCCCCATACTTTTTTTTTAAATATATCTATTTCTAAAAGAAAGAAAAACATGAGTATACTTTCCACCTATTTTGTTGCCCCTTGAATTCCATTTATGCCACCTAAAATCCAATCGACATGTCTGGTCGAATGGAGCTAAATTATTTTGTTTATAATAATTTATTTTAAAAAAATATTAAATAAAAATAATTATTAATTCAATGATTTTGATACAAGGAATCATTTTTTTTTTTTTGTAAAATGGACTTTACCCGGCATGCATCAAATCAAGTAGATTCTTAAACAATAGATCAGGATGAAGAGCGGCGGAGCCGGGACCTTAAATCGGGAGGGTCATGTTTTTAAAAATTTTGTAAAATTATGTCGCAAACCGCATGCGTGGGCCAAAGCCTTCCTCGTCCTCTTGGTGCATGAAGTGGTCAAGGTCTCGCACACGGCATCCACATCTCGTTCTTATTCGATCTCATCCTTAAGTACTATATTATCTTATATTTAAATAAAATTTATTTTTTATTAAACTAAAATTTTAAATTTTTTAATAATAAATATAAATTTTTAAAAATAAATATTAAATTTATTAATATATTTAATAACAAAAAATTATAGCTATATTATTAATTTTATAATTTTTACTGAATATTTAAATATCCCATTTGAGATGGATGAGATGCAGATTTGTTATTCCCTAAACTATCTCCGTCTTCGAGGAAGGGAACATAAATTATTTTCTTTGATGAATTTTCGGTCCGAGGTTCATTACCATGCTTAGTTTATACAACAAGGTTTAATTTTTAATTTAATATTTATATATCAATCAAAATTAATTCATATTTCAAAACTTTCAATTCAAGTAAGATTTAAAATTTTTTCCACCCACTATCACTTCGATTCTAAATCCTAGAATTCTAAACCATGTTTTTATGCCACTTCAGTCACTTTTTTTTTCATCTCAAATGATCATAAACTCATGCTCTAATACCACTTCTGTTACGCCCTAAATCCACTATTTGATTCGGCAATGTGACACAGCCGCATGAACCCTAAGACAAGCCCTAAAGACCATGCAAGGCATGATATAAACAATCTATACTATATTCCATAAAATTTTTATCATTTAAAAAATAGTAATTATCATAATTTAAAAAAAAATGGATAAACATCCACTAATATCATAAACATAAGTTCATTATTTTTCCTACAATCTTTAAAAAAATTATTAAAATAAAATTTATATCTATCTAACTAATCACAATAGTTGCAACGTCGCTCCATCCCATCCTATCAAATTAATTACCTCAACCTATAAAAAAATTTCAATAGATATAATGAGCTCAAATGCTTCGTAAGATTCCTTACATAAAATTTACCTTCTTACATAGCAATTTAATAGATAATCTTTATGGTATAAATATATGATGAAACCAAACTACCAAATCAATAAATATAGATGCCATCGTGCAATCATGTAACATACATCTAATAACTTCCGACTCAACCAGTCATACATTGGATCCAAATCTACCTAATTTCTGCTCTAGACTATCATAACCACGTTCCAGCCTATGGCAGAGCAACCACGATGTCACACTCCAGCCTGTGACAGGCAATATTACCATTTTTAGCATGTGGTAGGGCCCACGTTGTCATACTCCAGCCTGTGACTGGCAATACTACCACATTTTTAGCCTATGACAAGGCTCTCACATGGCCAGCCTAAAGCATCAACCATCATGCACTCATGCATTACAACTAACGCATGGCATGCATATCAATGCATCACAACTCAACCACATATCAATGCATCTCAACTCAATCATGACAATAAAAATTCCATAAGTCATAATTAGGCAATATTCATCAACCAAATCACACCAAGAATCAGAAAACAACATAAAATCCACAATTCATCCAACGTAAATAATAAAAAAATCAACAATTATTATTTATACAACACAATTCAGCTAACAATCCCTCACTGACGACTCGAATTTAACTCCTCCCTATCACGCTGGTTGTCCCCTTAAGCTGACACAATTCACATATTTTATTTAATTGATAGAAATAAATTTTAATAATAAAATAAAATATAATAAAAATTAATTTTTTTAGAACCCATCATTGGGTCTGTGCTGCAAACCGAGCACTCACCCTTCTCCTCTTTTTTTTTTTTAATTCTCTCACCGCGTTCATTACTTGTGCTATTTTCTTTCCATCTTTAATGACCTACTAACTACTAAAGATTTACCTTCTTTTCTAGCATCCAACGATATCTTGGCGGTGGCACTCTTCGAAAAAAGAGCAAAGGAACATAGGTTTCTTTTCCTTTCTTTTTTCCCTCTATTTCTCTTTGGTCTCTCCTTTCCCTGGCGGTGGAGGGCTTTGCTTCTCCCCTTTTCTCTCTTCTTCTTCTTCTCTCTCTCACTCTCTCTCTCTCTTTTTCCTAGTGGTGCTAGGAAACAATCCTCTTCTCCTCCCTTTACACCTGCTCGGATTTGTAAACAATCTATATTATGCTAAAAGAAGGATGGGATAAGTGTTCAATGATCTGAGATTAAGGTATCCTTAGCTTGAAGAAATTTGTAAAAAATCAAGAGGCTTTTGAAACTATTCTTCTTTTAAACTGGATAATGAAAAAAATATAAGATTTTGAGAAAGAAGATTTCTGGTTAGAAATATCTCCTTTGTTTATCATTTTTAATTATTTATACCATAGAATTATAAGAAAAAATTACTCAATAGCTTCTCAATAGAGTAGACGTTCGCTAGAATGCCACATCAAAGTTCGTGGCCCTCTCTGAAGTGAGAAGATTGATTAGTTAAGTACTCTTAATGAATTGCTTGCTCCCATTAGGCCATATAGAATTGTTGATACTCTAGCATGGAAGTTTATGAAGAATGATATTTTTTCAACAAAATCTTTGTATAAAATTTTGAATTGTGGAGGCATGATTTGACCTTTCCACATGATAGTGTGAAAAGCCATAATTTTACTCAAATGCAAGATATTTTTATGGCTAGCACTAAGGAACTGAAGGAGATAATAGGATGAAAAAAATATGTTTTCTCACGTTCTTCTTGATATGGCAGCATATATACAGATTATATAAGCACGAAAGAAGGAAATGACTATTAAGAAAAAGGAAACAAATTAAACTGAGTAACTGCCAAATAATTCAAACATGAAAATCCCTTGTTTTCTCCCTTGACTTTCTCAACTTGATTGTATATCCTTATCATGCCCTCGCAAGATGGACGGCCATGGAGCAAGTCCAATCTTGACCTTGAGAGAGTCAAACTGAGGACGAGCAAGAGGTTTGGTAAGAGCATCGGCAAGTTGATCAGCTGCAGAGATGTGTGACACTCGAAGCAAACCATTTTGAACTTGTTCTCGGATAAAGTGATAGTCGAGAGCGACATGTTTCATGCACGAGTGGAAGACCGGATTGGAACAAAGATTTGTAGTACCAACATTATCACAATAAATAACTGGTTGTTGGGGGAGAGTGACACCCAGTTCTGTAAGGAGAGAGCAAATCCATCGAATTTCAGCAGCTGTGGAGGCCACCGATCGTACTCAGCCTCAGTGGAAGAGCGAGCCACAGTACGCTATTTCTTGGAGCTCCAAGAAATAGGATTGTGACCCAGATAGACTATGTAAGCACTAGTGGAGGTGAAATCATCTTTGTTACTTGCCCAATCAGCGTCTGAAAAGGCATGAAGTGCTAGTGGGGAGGTCCGACGGAGTGTGATGCCGTGCTCTAAGGTGCACAGAGATACCGCAGTAGACGCTTGACCGCATTCCAGTGGTCACTGGTTGGTTGATGCATAAACTGAGAGAGTTTGTTCACCGTATAGGCAACGTCGGGCCGAGTGAGTTAGAGATATTGGAGACTCCCAACAATTGTTTGATATGCGGTCGGATCAGATAGTGGGGTCCAGATTGTAAAGTGAGAGTCGGGCTGGTTGCTAGTGGTGTAGGAGCAGGCTTGGCTTTAGTCATGTGAGTTCTATTAAGGAGATCAGCAATGTATTTGCGTTGACTGAAGAAAAGACCATTGTTGTGAGAGGTGACTTCCACTCCAAGGAAGTATGTCAGGGGGCCAAGATCCTTGAGAGAGAAGCGCTGAGAGAGTTGCTGAATGAAGGCCTGTGTAGCTTCGACATTATGCCCAGTGATGATGATATCGTCGACATAGACTAGAAGATAAAGAATGGTGCAATGATTGTTGAAGAAGAATAAGGAGGTGTCAGCAACTGAATTGGTGAAGCCAGATTGGAGAAGAAATTGGCGCAACTCATGGTACCAAGCACGGGGAGCTTGCTTGAGACCATAAATAGCCTTGCGTAGCTTGCAGACGTGATGAGGAAGATCACGATCAATGAAGCCCTTAAACACATCCTCAGTGAGAGTTCCCTGAAGGAAGGCATTGTTGATATTAAGTTGTCTGAGTGACCAACCTAACTAACCGCAAGGCTGAGAACAAGATGAAGTGTGGTAGGTTTGATGACTGGACTGAAGGTTTCAGAGTAGTCAACTCTAGGGTATTGGTGGAAGCCTTTAGCAACCAATCGAGCTTTGTACCTATCAATAGAGCCATTAGGTATATTTGGTGCGAAATATCCACTTACAACCAACCAAATTTTGTGTGGGATGAAATGGCACTAGTTCCCATGTCCCATTACGAATTAAAGCATCAAACTCTTCAGACATAGCTTGGCGTCACTTAGGGTCCTTGAGGGCTTGGGTAACAGTGGTAGGTTCAAGGGTAGATGGTTGGAGTTGGGCAGTAAGGTTAAGCTTTTGAATTGGTTTATGGATGTTGTGTTTGGAGCGAGTGACTATAACACGAGGCGAGGCTAAGGGGTCAAGAGGTTGATTAGGTTCATTGTAAGGAGGCGATGATGGTGGGTCACTAGCAAGGTCGCGCTCGGTTTCCTAGAATGATTGGTGGCGCACTGGTGGGGTAGGTAGATTCTGTGGGGAGCAGAGCTGGCATTCAAGGATGGTGTAGCCACGACTGGTAAAGTCATAGAGCACCACTCAGAAACGGTGGATGGAGTGGCATAAGGAAGAGAAGTTTGAGAAGTGGCAAAAGGAAAAATGGACTCAACAAAGCGGACATGTCGAGAAGTGTATAGACGAGCAGTGGATGTGTCAAGACAGAGATAAGCACTTTGAGTGGAGGAATACCCGACAAAGATGCAAGGAGATGAGCAAGACTCAAGTTTGTGGGAAGTGTATGGGCGAAGCCAAGGATAGCAGAGACATCCAAAACTTCAAAGTTTGGAGTAGTTGGGAGATGTGCCAAAGAGTTTAAGATATGGTGAAAGGTTGTTTAAAGTTGGTGTAGGAAGGCGATTGATGAGGTAGACAGTAGTAGAAAAGGCAAAAGGCCAATATGATAGAGGCATAGATGCATGGGTAAGGAGAGAAAGACCGTTTCGACAATGTGACGATGACGACGTTCAGAGTACCCATTATGTTCAGGAGTGTGAGGTGGAGAAGTAAGATGAGAGACCCCATTGATAGTTAAGAATGAAGAGAGAGCTTGATATTCCCCCCATTGTCAGAATAGAGATTATGATTGGATGGTTAAAGAATTTTTTGACGAGGGCCTTGAAGCGCACAAAGACATCATGCGTGTCAGATTTGCATTTAAGGGGATAAAGCCAGATATATTTGGTAAAATGGTCGACAAAGAGAACATAGTATTTGAAGTTATCAACAGAGTAGACTGGTGATGTCCATATATCAGTAAATATAACTTCAAGTGGTGAAGAAGTGGAGAGAGTAGAAGGAGAGAATGGTAATTTATGACTTTTATTGCATTGACATGAATTATAATTAAAATTGAAATTGAAAGGATGGGAGACATCTAAATTAAACGAAGATATAATATTTTTGAAGATTGACAAAGAAGGATGACCTAGCCTATGATGCCACTCGGACAAAGTGGTCTTGACACTGGAAAAGGCGATTAAAGGTGACTGAGTGGTGGAGAGCGGCCATTCATACACACCATCCTTAGTCCGACCCTGCAAAAGGATTCCCCGTGCGAAGATCCTTCACAAGAAAGAAGAGGGTAAGAACTCAATGGAAGTATTATTGGACTTGCAAAATTGAGAAATAGAAATAAGATTACGTTTCATGATGGGAACACATAAAACATTAGATAGGGTAAAGGAGTGAGAGGGAGTGGTAAGAGAGTGGAACCAGTGTGGGATATGGGGAGTCCAGAGCCATCGCCGATCATAATTTATCTGTGCCATCATAAGGACTGTGAAGGTCAAGATTGCTGAGGCCAGTTGTGACATGATGTGAGGCACCACTGTCAAGTAGCCATGTAGTGTTGGAGGGAATGGTGGTTGCAACATTCGCTTGAGCTTGCCTCGGAGACGGATGGTCGATATTGTGATGAGATGCTAGGACGAGGAGGTGGTTGCGCATGCAGAAAATATTGTCGGAAGAGAGGACAGCGGGAGACTACATGACCTTGAGTACTGCACCATTGGCACGACCAAGGAATGGACGAGCAGGAGAACGATTGTCTCGAGTATTGCTGAGAGAACTTCTTGTGATATCTTGAGTGGGTATGGATGTGAACTCAGGGAGCCGAGGAGTCCGATTGGTAGCGGACCATGGAGTAGAGCGAACATTAGTAAGATGAGCAGATGCTGGTAGAGGTGAGGGACTTGTCTTGTTGCGGAGTGACAGTTCTTTGTTGATAAGTTTTTCAGGGAGTTCATCAAAAGAGATGGTGGAATCATGGCCATTGATAGAATCAATGATGGACTGATAATTGTCATCAAGGCCTTCAAGTACTTTTTTCAATTAGATCTTCATGGTCAAGAGGCTTACCGAGAGCAGCAAGTTCGTTCGGCCCGCATTTTAATAGACTGCATGTAGTCTGTAATGGATTGAGAACCTTTGGTGATATTTTTAAGATGATCTTTGAGTTGCTTGATATGGCCATGAGATGGGTGAGCATAGGTGTTGGCAAGGACTTGCCAGACTTCATAGGAGGGTTGATGAGAGGAACTAGAGAGGTTGAAGGAGTGTCGACTAGTGCTCCAAATAATAGTTTGTCTTGACGTAGCCATGTCTAGTATGCAGGGTTAATAGAAATAACATTGTTGGTGGTGATGGTGGGTGGAGCAGGGTGGGACCCATCAATGAATTTTTGTAAATCGTAGCCTATGAGAATGGCTTCCACTTGGGTCTTCCAAGAAAGATAGTTGGTGGGTGTGAGTTTAATGGAGTTATGGAAAGTAATCATGGTTAGCGGTTTTGTAGGTTCTTGGGCATTGGGGATGATGACTTGGGTATTCTCATTAGCCATTGGAATTAGGGGGATGAGAGGCTTGCTGGAGATCAAAGAGCAAAACCAGGCTATGATACCATGAAGGAGATAATATGAAGAAAATATGTTTTCTCCGTTCTTCTTGATATGGGCAGCATATATACAGATTATATGAGCACAAAAGAAGAAAACTGACTACTAAGAAAAATGAAACAAATTAAACTGAGTAACTTCCAAATAATTCAAACGTAAAATCTCTTGATTTTCTTCCTTGACTTTTTCAACTTGATTGTATATCCTTATCAGGAACATGCTTTATACTAGGGATATACTGATGAACAAAGAATGACCTAGAAACCCTGGTTGTCCTCGTGCAATTCTACAATGGAGATGGTTTACTACTTATTCATGAGATGTTCTTTTTCTAAGAGGGTTTGGCTTCTGCGGTTTGTAATCAAATCTGGATGAAGTGAATCCTTCTCAATAAGCAATCATCGCCACAGGTTTTTTCAATCATGGTCTTGTATTTGCAAGTCTACGACATCCTTGTAGAGCAACCAGCAGTTAGCAGACCATCAAATGCTGATTGTAGACGGTGCAGTCTGGTATTAAATCTATCGGGGAGCAAAGTATTTGGGGTTTCAACTTGATCGGTTGCAGTCTTTCTGGTTGCAGAGACCAGAGAGGGAGGCATTTGGAGGCCGCCGATAGGTTGCCAACTTTCTGGAATTCAGACATGTCTAAGAACCAGAAGCAACCGCCATTCGAAGCTCCGATTTGGTCTCCTGTGCTTTTCTGTTTGCTCTTTGGGATTTTTAGACTCTGTGATTTTTAGTGTTCCCTGCTCTATTTCTTTCTCTGTTTCTGTCATGTGTACTCTTCTATCCCCTTCTACCAGTTTCTGGATCTCTTTTCCTTCTTCTTCTACTTTCGCTTCTTTTATTCTATCTGCTATGCAATTTTTTTCTTTGATTTTCTTCAATTAATAAGTTTTGGAGGAATCTAGCTAATTCCTCCAATTCATCAGAAAAAAAATATGGATCGGTTGAAGGACTTGTCAGTGAGAAGTTGAGTTAGTGATCCATTACGGTTTTCCTTTTCTTCCCTTGTTTGTTTTGTCTTCTAAAATTTATGGTGTATTTTAAAAGGCTTGGCCGCTGTGAGTATTTATTTAGTTTCATATTGTTTTTGCACTAGATAAATCAGATAGTTTCTTTTTTAAGAAAATTTGACTTATTATAAATGATATGAAAATGGACCAAATCTATGACTCGTGGACTAGAAAAGGATTATGATACGGCCTCATTTGGGCTTACCATGAACTGATTTACCAAATTAGCAATATCAAGAAATAAAGGCTGTGGTGGGAACTCATTAAACCATCAAACTAACAAGTCTGCAGGATGGTTCCCCTCAAGGAATACAACTAGCTCCGAGAGAAGGATGAGGAGTAGACGGGGTTCCATCATTAGGAGATTACTGGTGCATTTGAAGGATGTTGGAAGTACTCTTAGATAGTGTTTGAAATAGGGGAGTGATAGCTGGGAATAAAGTTAACCAAATGGATAATCATGGTTAACCATGGGATATCCCCTTAATTTATTTCCTAAAAATTATAGGAATAGCTGGTTATCCCTCCAAATAAGAGTAAAAAAAAATTATCCTATGGATTTACCTTTTTGCATTTGATATGATCAATGGGATAGCCAAGGGATATCTCTAGGGATAGCTAGGGGACAAACTCTATCCCGTACATTTATTCATGGATAATATTTTTTCTATCAACACTACCTTAGGGAATCGTTTCTCCGGTGTTTGACCTGGTTAATTTTCCCATGAGATTTCTTTATAATATTATGATGATGGTGATAAACTTGGCTATACCTGCCATCACGTAAGACGTGTGCATTTCAGAACTAATTTTCATCGCCTGTTATGGCTTTCTCAAACATGAAATTATATTCCAGTTTTGCATGTAGATGTTGTGAATGCTTGAATATGCTCAAGAAAATCATTACATTAACGATACACAAGAGGAGCAGTCCGATCAGATACATGTAGAGATTATTAAGTGGCAAAACATATAATACATTAAACTAGGGTGTATCTTATTACATTAAAAAATGGACAAGGGATATCTTATTCCCACCTTTAATTCCAATGTTTGGGCGACAGAGATGAATGGTACATGTTGGACCTTGTACCAGTCCTCCCCCCCGTTCCTTGCAACCCTTCCCACGAATTCACTTGGCATCGAATTCAGTTCCAAGACCTGAAGGCCAGTCAAATGCTGCAATTCTGGAAGCTTATTTAGCGCGGGGCATTCACCAATAACTAAATGGCTGAGCGTCGGCATGGCATCATCCTCCACCCTCCAATCCTCCAGTTGCTTCAATTTGAGAAGTTTGAGCTTTTGCAGTTGAGGGAATCCGCCGGCAGAACAAACCATCTCCTTTCCGACATATGCTTCATCAGACAATCCAAGGATTCTGAGGCACCGTAGCTTCTCCAACGTTGGCATCGGGTCTTGCACTAATTTAGACTGGCCCAGTGTGAGCTTGGTCAAGCGTGGTGGGAATTCATGGGCGTCTAAACTTCGACTTCTCAGCCATCCCCGTAAGGACAACGACTGAAGGCGGCAATGATCCGGAAAGGCTCTGCTATGAATTTCCACTGGGATGGAGTCTCCTGATACCGTCAAGATTGCAAGGTGGTCCAATTTCCCAAGTAAGGTGGACAAAATCTGACCATGGTGATCATTAACATCTCCAAATTTCAGTTTTCGAAGGCTTGTTAGATTTGGCAGTCCCCTCTTCCACGAGTGCATGCAGCGTATCACACCTAGGCTCTGCAGGTTCCTCAGCTCAGCCAATGGTGGTGGACCGGCAGCGCAAGCACCACCAGATATGAGCACATGTCTCAGCGTTTTAATCTTCCATATTGTGGATGGTAGATCCTTCGTGCGAGTATTTCTGACGTCCAAGGTTTCCAGATACCGGAGTTTGCCTATGGATGATGGGAGCTTCTCCAGCGAAGTACCTTTTAATCCCAAATATCTTAAATGGATCATTCCTTTGATGTCTCCGGCTAAGTACTTGAGACCCAGAGCACCATTCAGATCTATCACTCTGAGTAACTTGAACAGACCACTGCGAAGGTTTGGTAAGTAATAAACGAAGACCAAAAGAGAGCGTAAGTTAGGCATATTAAGTTCCTTCAGGTCAACTGTCCTACAGTGAAGAGCTGCACGGCGTGGCGCATTTGTGGAAGTACCTCTATGATCTGAAGTACTGTAGACAGCGAGAAATCCATCCTCCTTTGCTTCAGATATGGCCAGGTCATGGAGGAGATCATGAACACGACATGTCTTAACACTCCTGTCAACTCTCCTTTTATCGATTTGAACCATGCACCTCTGGATTAACTCCTCCAAGCAACCCTCTGCCATGTCTTCCACTGTTCCTCTTTCTTCTCGCGGTATAAAACCTTCTGCAATCCACAGCTTGATTAGTCTACTCGCAGGTATCTCATAGTCTTCCGGAAAGCAAGCCAAGTATAAAAAGCATGATTTCAGGTGACATGGCAAGTCCTCAT
Source organism: Calamus simplicifolius (assembly GCA_900491605.1). NCBI lineage: Eukaryota > Viridiplantae > Streptophyta > Magnoliopsida > Arecales > Arecaceae > Calamus > Calamus simplicifolius. Next base: position 46,359 of record UESW01002152.1, read on the forward strand.
AGCTCAGGGCTAGTATCTCCATGCAAGCTTTGCCATCCGTTTGCCAATTCATTGTCTGGAGAACCCTCAGCCATGCACTGTATTCTCTGTTTTTTATTGAAAGGAGGCCCCCAATTACCACAAGAGCCAGAGGCAGCCCACCACACCTTTTAGCAAGTTGCTTTCCTAGATCGACCAACTCCACAGGGCAGCATGTTGTAACATCCTGGTTTGGAAATGCCTTCTTAAGGAGGAGCTCGAGAGACTCTTCGTCGCTTAGAAAGCGGAGCTCATAGGGAGTGGAGCTGGGGTCTGCCAGTCTAGCAACGTTATGAGAGCGGGTGGTAATCATGACTCTACTTCCATTCCTCTCATCAGGAAGAGCTGCTTGAATCTGCTGCCACACCTCATCACCCCATATGTCATCCATAACTATCAAATATTTTGCCCTTTTCAAAGCCTCATAGAGTTGCTCTGTCAGCTGTTCTTCGTCCATCCCCTCCAGTTGCTCTTTTTCGATTCTCCCGGTTTTTTCTGCAATCTTCCGTAGAAGATCGATCACTTTATAGTCTCGAGATATTGATGACCAAATGCGAATATCAAAGTTATTTTGAACTTCCAAGCTATGATAAGCCTTTCGGGCCAGAGTGGTCTTGCCTACGCCACCAGTCCCAACTATGGACACCACACGGCGCCTTAAATTATCATCATATATCAACTTTTTCACAATCTTTTCCTTGTCTCTCTCAAAGCCAACGACTCCGGCGTCGTCAACGTGAGGAAGCACAGGCCTCCGCAGAGGCAGCACCCTCGCTTCAGTCCCATCTAAATTACGGATGCCATATGCAATTCTACTGGCAGAAATATCGTGGATTCTGCCCTTTATCCCTCTGATCTTGGCACCAATTTGATGCCGAGCTATCAATTCGCTGGGGGTCGGAGCGTACCTATTGATGAAGCCTGCGAAGCCTCTTCGTCGGCGCTTCTCGATCACGAGCACGAAGGTATCGATGGCATCCTCTGCTTCATAAGTTATGTCTCTGATCTGTTTCACCCAATGTTTCACCCGTTCGTCTCCCTTCCTTCTAGAGTCAGCGGCGTCTTTCAAGAAGCACTGCATCAGCCGCAACTCGTGTTCGACCCACGCGACTTGGTCGTGAATTCCGTGCAACATGCCGGCTTCTTGGAGGAGAAAGTCGCCAAGCTTATTCACTACAAAAGCGACGACATGATCAGCCATATCTCAAAAACCGGGGAGGAGAGGAGAAGCACCGTGAGGAAAACCGGGGAGGCGAGGCACGGTGACAGGAAGTTGGTGGGAGGCGGAGGAGAGCGACGCAAACAGTGGAACGGGCGAGAGATCTGGAGAAAGAGGGGGAGAAACGCCGCAGGGCGCGGTGGCGGGAGATGGGGCAGCGGAGGAGAGGGATGATAATGGGTTGGTGACTTGGTGGTCCTCAGGGAGCATTCGTCATGGCCTTGGGTCGGATCTATGAAAGTCAACGGGACAATACCGGGGTAGTACCGGGGAAATGCAGTCGCACCAGCCTAGAACCTTCGAAAGAACGGATTGCGCGCTGACTAGAGTTGGGCACCGACCATGCTGCCGGCCAGGCTCAACCCGGTACGAATCCGATCATATCTGACATAATTTGATAGCTGCTAGACACGGCTCAATAAAAAAAGTAATATTAAACTTAAAAGTTAAAAAAAAAAATTATGCATCATTTTCCATATAGTAAATTTTATATAAACTACATCGTTCATTTTTTATTTCGATACCTATTAAAATATGTTAAGATAGCTTTACAATATTCCAAGAAAAAAGATTATATCCCAGTTTTAAACTTACGACACCATAGTTATAAAGTTAAGACATCCGTTTAGAAAGCAAAAAAAATTAGGATACCCCAGTTTTAAACTTACGGTACCGTAGTTATAAAATTAAGACACCCATTCAGAAAACAAAAAAAATTACGTCACCCCAATTTTAAACTTACGACACCCTAGTTTTAAACTTAAGATACCCGTTCAGAAAAAGTGTCTGTACACAAATTCCAAAAAAAAAAAGCTGTCTAACATGCATTAATTTTGTTCAGTTTTTTTTTTGAAATTTGTGTACATACACATTTTCTGAATTGGTGTCGTAAGTTTAAAACTAGGGTGTCATAAATTTAAACTGAGGTATCGTAATTTTTTTTTGCTTTCTGAACGGGTGTCGTAAGTTTAAAACTAGGGTGTCGTAAGTTTAAAACTAGGGTATCATCTTAAATTTTGACGTAACGTGCATTAATACCAGTTCAGCTTTTTTTTATAGAATTTATGTACAGACACATTTTCTAAGTGGGTGTCGTAATTTTATAGCTATGGTGTTGTAAGTTTACAATTATGGTATCGTAATTTTTTTTTTGTTTTTTAAACGGGTGTCGTAAGTTTAAAACTGGATGTCGTAAATTTTTTTCTCGGGATGTCATAAAGGTATCTTAACATTTTTTAATAAATATCGTACGCATATGGACCAGTAAAAAGGGATGGTGCAGCTCATGTAGGACTTGCTACACCGGATACGATGTACAAAGTCTTTTCCAACGGGAACCAAACTCGGTATGATCCGTGATGGGCCTGGATAGCCGTGTCAGCCGGCACGGCCCACAAGGGCCTAGGCCATGCCAGCCCAGGCCCTTGTGGTGCTCGAACAGGCTCTTCCCCTCGAAGAGCCCTGAATCTCCAAAAATTGCGAGCTCATGGCGTGGCACCGTGTCGCCACTGCCAAGCCCCCCTCTCTTTTCCCCCCTGTTGGCCTAGTTGGCAACCCAAGAGGGGGAGGGGGGGGGGGGGGGGGAGGGTAAATTGGATTCTTTTAAAAAATTTATAATTAAAATTAATTCCACAAAGAAATGTGCACAAGTAAAGTGTAGAGAGTATGATGCTATGAATGTTGAGTATAATATAAAAGAGAGAGAGAGAAAAAATAAGCACGACAAACACAAGGATTTATAGTGGTTTGGTGTTAGCCACACCTACATCCACTCCCAAGCAACTCTTGGGTACACACTATAATCACCCTGATTACAGCAGAGTTATTTTGCAAGATCACAACCCGAACTTGTTGTTTTACAACGGGATCACAACGAACCCAACCAGTTTTCACAGGTTTACCAGCACACAACCTAACACAAGCTAATCTTAGCTTGCCCGAGGTCAACTACCTCAACTGATTCAATCCCCTGATTGAATCAGAAAACAAACAACTCAAATAAATGTTTACAGCAATTTAAAAGCTCCTCAAATGAGCAGATAAACAATATAAATAAAATGAGAATAAAAAAGCCTGATTTGAAGCTGTTTGATGTTGAGCTTTTCTTCTTTTCCTCTTCTCTTCTGAATGATCTTTCAAAGCTTGAACTTAGGCACTTCAAGAAAGCTTGGTGAAGAGAAGGTTGAAGAACTAGGGCTCTTGCTTTTCTTCTTCTAATTGATGAAAATCCTTCGGATTTGATCTTAGAAAGCTTTTGGATTTCTCTTCTATCTTTTTTGAACAATTAGGCTTTGAATCAGAGATTTCTCTCTTTGAAATTTCTCTATTTTCCTCCTTTTCTTCTCGTGTTTTTGAACGGTCGGAATCCCCTTTTTATAATCTCTCTTAATCCATGTTTTTTATGCAAACTAGCCGTTGAGAGTACTTGTATTAGTTCAACATACAAAGGCAAAGAGCCGTTGAAGAGTAGGTGAAGAAATATGACCGTTGGAGCTCTTTCTGACAAATATGAAAATTGACTCTAATAGATTGGAGTTGGCTCTAATCTTTCAAGGTGTCGGCTCTAAGTCGGGTTTCCCAAAATGGTAAGAAAATGTTCGTCGTGGAGTTGGCTCTGAAATTATGTGGGGTCGACACATCGCGAGCTAGAGTTGGCTCTAATATCCTTGGGGTCGACACTAACAGTATCCCGAAAAATGCAGTCTCTGTTCTCAGGTTAGAGTCGTCTCTAATTCTGCTGGTGTCAACTCTAAAAATTGAAGCAGAAAAATGGTTCACTGTATCTCATGTTAGAGTCGGCTCTAATTTTCTGGGTGTCGACTCTAAACCGTGCCGAAAGTGCCAAACAGTTCCGATACGCTCCGGAGTCGGCTCTAACATTTCTAGGTGTCGGCTCTAAACTCTGAACTTTGACATATACCATTAAAAACTGATTCAAGCCCATTTTTATACAAATTTTGAATATTTAACCTTTCTAAATTCCTAAAACACTTATCAATTTCATCAATATCATAGGGAATATACTCATGGCTTTTGTTAATCATCAAAATCAATAAATGGGTCAACACCCCCAAACCCAAACCCTAACTCTAACCCCTTCTCCGCTTGCCCTGTTGCGGCCGACGTCCTCCCCTTCCTCAACTCTCGGCTGCGGAAGATGCTCCGGAAGGAGCTCCAGAACCCCTGCGTGCGGTCCATCCAGCCCGACGCTAGCCATCGCCTCCCCCACTTCGAGGCCATCATCCTTCGCGATGCCGACCTCCACTTCATCACCCGCACTAAGTGCTTCTTCGCTGACCTCCGTGGCCACCGTCTCCCCCTCGCTAACACAGGCAAGCTCCATCGCGATCTTGGCTTCCCTCGTGGTCGTAAGGTCTCCCGCTTCACCACCCGCCACCCCCTCCTCCTCCACCTCCCCCCCGATTCCAAGCCCTACCTCGCCTTCACCCCCCACATGGAGTCCCTCCTCGAAGAGAAGCGCACCCTCATGGACGCCATGGAGACCCAGCGCGTCACGATTGTCCGCAAGCTTCTCATGCTCTCCGCCCACCGCCGGATCCCCCTCGCCAAGCTATGTTAGGGTTTAGTCCTCGATGAACAACAATTGGATCAATCTTGCTAGAGAAGTAACCTGCGCTTTTACTCTTTATTGCTAATAATCAGATTGATGCAGCGGTAATTCCAAGACGCTTTCGCTTCCAAAATTCCAAGATGTCCACTCTTCCAAAATTCTCAAGAAGATGACTGCTTCTTTATGTGAAGAGGGTCTCACGTATTCCTCCTTGAGTCAAGCGTTGACTCCTTGGAATCCCAACCGGCGTCTTCACGTTCACATAACTCACAGAAGCCAACCGCTCAGGCGGTAGCCCAGTGGTTGGGGTTCCTCCACACAATCACGACGTCTCAGGTTCGAGGAATGAGGTTGCGGCTGACTCGAATAATTCCAAGGTTAATCCTTGGGGCCTGAAACGCCGGTGCTGGAGGGGCTAAGGTTTCTTCTAGTCTCCCTGTTCTGACTGCTGGCACCTGGGTGGGGTCAGGTTGACCTACTCGTCTTCGGACGGAGAACGGCTGCGCAAATCTCGCGCCGTGCATGGAACATATCCTGATGGGGAACGGAGCTGCATAGGACCTAGCTACGGGTCGGCAATAGCCCTCCTTCCCCTTTCTGTAACCAAAAAAAAAAAAAACTCACAGAAGCCTAGGCCTCCACGCGCCAATCTTCTCACGGACTCCTTAGCCCCTTCACGTCCTCACGCGAGCCCACAAATTTCTTTCACGGAAGCTAGCGTCCTTCGTCCGGTTCTTGGGAGAGGAAGAAGGAGGGAAAAGATGAGAAGGGAGAGGATGATTAATTCTTGGAAGAAAAGAATATATTCTCTATTTCTTTAAACTTTAGAACTAGAGTTTAAATATATTCATGAAGTGGGCCAGGCCCAGCTTAACAAAAATTCCCATGGACTAATCCAATGAGATTAAACTAATCCCAAGCTCGTGTACACCCGTGACTTGATTTAATCTCAACCCTTGGACTCAAACCCAGTCCAATACAAGTTAGCCCCTCTGGGCCTTGATAGCACCACACTAGGCCCAACAATCTCCACCTTGGTGCTTTCAAGGCCTCAGCACGTCTGCCGTGTCCATCAGCTGCAATCCCTACGAAAGTTGTCTCATGAAAGAACCTTGGTCAATACATTGCTGGATTCTTTTTGGTATGTACCTTCATCAGCTCCACTCCACCTTCTTCCATCAACTCTCTGTAGTCGAAGCCTTTCTTCTGATAATATCCTCTGGCCACTAGTCCTGCCTTGTACCTGATACCTCCTTGCTTTGAAGGCCCTTTCTTGTGTTGATAAATCCATTTGCAATCAAATGGTGTTGACCCAATTATTGATTTTGATGATTAATAAAAGACATGAGTATATTTATTTTGTTACTAATAAATTTAACAAGTGTTTTAGGGCTTAAAAATGTTTGATTAATCAAAAGGTATAAAGAAACATGTTTTGAATCAAATGCCAAAGGTATGTTTCAAAATTCAGAGCCTGGAGTCAACACCTAAAAGTTTGGAGCCGACCCCATAGCCGATCAAATGCTTTTATGTTTTTTGGCACGGTCTGGAGCCGACACCCAGTGTTTCGGAGCCGACACCCAGAGTTTCGGAGTTGACACTTACAGTGTCTGGAGCCGACTCCAATGCGAGAATAGAAAGCATATTTTTGGACTACCATGGAGCCGACACTTACAGTTTTTCGCAGCCGATACCTGAACGCAGCGAGCCAACACTTACCTTTTCCGGAGCCGGCTCCTTAACAAACTTTTACTTTCTATTTTTGGAAACACGACTTGGAGCCGACACCTGAAAAGTTGGAGCCGACTCCAACCTGTTAGGAACGGATTTTCAAAATGTCAGAACGGCCTCCAACGGTAATATTTTCTCACCTAATCTCTAACGGATACTTTTTTTGTGTGTAGGAGGAATCCAAGGACAGAAATAACGACTAGTTTTTTTATATCTAATCTTGGATTAAGAAGAATCTATAAAAGGGAGACCGTCCGTTTGAAAAAAAAAATGAAAAAGGAGATGAAAAATAGAGAGAAAACTATTTGAAAAATCCGAAAAGTCTTGAGCAAGAAATCTAGAGGAAAGAATCAAAGTTCAAATCCATCAACTCCAGAAAGCTCAAAGAGAAATCCAAGTCATTCAATTTCAAAATCAGAGGATTTTCAAAAGAAGAAAAAGAGAGCCAAAATCCCTGTTTTTCCCAACTTCTCATCTGCAAATCTTTGTGAAGAATCCAAGCTGAGGGCTGATTCAACATCTCAAAGGAGAAGAGGAAAAGAAGAAAAGCACAAATCAACTTTGCTTCAAACAGGCATTTCTAACCTTGTTTATTTATATTGAATATTTGCTCATTTGAGGAGCTGTTTGTTATTGTAAACTTTATTCTCATTTGTTCTTGCTAGTTCAATCAGGGGGATTGAATTAGTGGAGGTAGTATACCTCGGGTCAAGCTAGATTAGCTTGAGGTTTGGGTTTTGTGCTGGTGAGCCCGGGAAAACCAGCTGGGTTCATTGTGATCCCATGGGAAACAACAAGTTTTGAGTTATGAGCTTACAAAACAACTCGACTGTAATCTAGTTGATTATAGTGTGGACCCAAGTGGTACTTGGGAGTGGACGTAGGTGTTGGATACACCGAACCACTATAAAATCCTTGTGTTTGCCGTGTTTTGATTCTCTCTCTCTATCTCTTTGTTTGTGGTTAATATTTATCATGCACTTAATCTTATGTATTCCAAAGCCTATCATTTTAAAAGGTTAAATTTTTTAAGAACCCAATTCACCCCCCCTCTTGGGTTGCCATCTGGGCCAACAATTGGTATCAGAGCAAGTGCTCATTTGATTTTGGTCTAACGATCAAGAGCTAAAGATCCAAATGGCAGCTCAAGCTAGTTCATCTTATTTAGAAGGTCAATCCACTAATCGACCTCCTTTGTTTAATGGAACTAATTATAGTTATTGGAAAGCTAGGATGAAGATTTTTATTCAAGCACTTGACTATGACTTATGGGGAATCATAGTTAATGGTCACACACACCCACAATTAGAGTAGACAACATGGTGATTCCTAAACCGGAAATGGAATGGGATGAACATGATAAGAAGTTGGCTCAGCTCAATGCTAAAGCCATGAATGTTTTGTATTGTTCATTGGATGCTAATGAATTTAATCGAATTTCTACATGTAATTCGCAAAAGAAATTTGGGATAGATTAGAGGTTACCCATGAGGGTACAAATCAAGTTAAAGAATCAAAAATTAATATTTGGTGCATAAATATGAACTATTTAGCATGGAACAAACTGAAACAATTACATGCATGTACACAAGATTCACTGATATTGTAAATGGGTTGAAAAGTCTTGGTAAGACTTATACTAATTCTGAACTTGTGCGTAAAATTCTTAGGTCACTTCCAAGATCATGGGAAGCGAAGGTGACTGCAATCCAAGAAGCCAAGGACTTAAATGTTTTACCTTTGGAGGAGCTACTTGGATCCTTGATGACTCATGAGCTGACTATGAAGCAACATCAAGAGGAGGAAGTCAAGAAGAAGAAACAATTGCTCTCAAGGCTGCAGAGAGTGAGGAAAGCTGCAGTGATGGTGATGATGATGAGGAGACTGCACTCCTTGCTAGAAAATTTAAAAAATTCATGCAAAGAAGGAGACCCTTCCACAAGAAAAAGTCTGGAACAAAAATGGAAAGAGAAAAAGAGAAAGAGAAGGACAAAGAAAAAGAAAAAGAGCCCTTAATATGTTATGAGTGTAAAAAACTGGGGCATTTTAGATATGACTGTCCTCAACTGAAGAAAGTCTACAAGAAGAAGAAGAAGGCTTATGTTGCAACATGGAGTGATAGTGAAGAATCCTCTTCCGAGGAGGAACAAAAGGAAGTTGCCAACATTTGCTTTATGGCAAACAACGACGACGAAGTAAGTACCAAAACCCTCAATGATGATTTATATTTGATGAATTATATGAGGCTTTCAATGAATTAGTCAATGATTTTAAAATTCTGAAAAAGAAAAATAAGTTTTAAAAAATGAAAACTTAAATCTATGTAAAGAGAAAAATGATTTAACACTTAAAGTTAAGGATTTAAAAGATAATCTTACTTATGAAGTTGAAAAATTGAAATCAGAAAATGAAGCTTTGATTGAAGAAAGAGGATCAATTTCAATGAAAATGATAGATTAAAGAAGGAAGTTGATAAATATAAAAATATAGTTGATAAATTTACATATAGTTCTGAAAAACTTAATTTATTATTGAGCAATCAAAGAGCTATATTTGATAAGCTGGATTAGGTTATAGGCCTAACATAAAACAAAAGTATGTCAAAAACTTCTTTAGAAAAGAACAGGATAAAAATGAAGTTCTATGTCATTATTGCAACAAGAAAGGCCATAAATCCTATGAATGTAATACAAGAAATAGTAACAAGAAATTAATTGTTAAAGGAAAGAAAATATGGGTTCCAAAAGGAACAATTTTTTTTGCTACTAACCATGAAGGACCCAAGAAGGCTTGGGTACCTAAATATAAGACTTGATCATTTTTGTAGGAGTGTCTTGCGGCCAAAAGATCAAAGCAAAAGTGGTATCTCGATAGTGGCTGCTCAAGACACATGACGGGTGACAAGGATCAATTCATCACCCTTGAAAGCAAAAAGGGAGGAGTTGTTACGTTTGGTGATAATGGCAAAGGCCAGATCATGGGATTTGGTAAAATTCAAATAACTCCCTCCACATTTATTGAAATGTATTATATGTTAATGGTTTAAAGCATAATCTGATTAGTATTAGCCAATTGTGTGATAAAGGTTTCAAAGTATCATTTGAAGCTTCTATTTGCACTGTTTCTAATCCCATTGATAATAGCATTGTATTTATTGAAATAGAAATGGCAATGTGTACTTGATTGATTTAGACAATTTGTCTACTAGTAATCATTGCTTAGTTGCTAATAATGCTAATATGAATGAGATTGGATGGTTATGGCATCGTAGATTAGGTCATGCAAGCACACACCTAATTTCAAAATTAATTAGAATGGATTTAGTAAAAGGCCTTCCACAACTAGATTTTGAAAATAACAAAATCTGTGATGCATGTCATTTGGAAAATAAACTAGAAACTCTTCAAAACTAAAAACATTGTTTCCACTTCTAGGCCACTTGAACTACTTCACATGGATCTATTTGGACCTACTAGAACCACTAGTCTAGGAGGAAAGAAATATGGTCTTGTGATTGTAGATGATTATTCTAGATACACTTGGGTATTATTTTTAGCTCATAAAGATGAGACCTTTCCAATATTTTTGAAATTCTTTAAAAGGTCACAAATGAGAAAAACAACACCATAGTGTCTCTTAGAAGTGATCATGGCACTGAATTTGAAAATCATTTATTTGAAAACTTTTGCATTGAAAATGACATCCATCATAATTTCTCTGCACCTAGAACACCACAACAAAATGGAGTTGTAGAAAGAAAAAATAGAACTTTAGAAGACATGGCCCGTACCATGCTATGTGAAAGCAACCTACCAAAGTACTTTTGGGCGGAAGCTATAAACACGGCATGTTACATTCTTAATAGAGCTTTAATTAGGCCAATCCTTAAGAAAACTCCTTATGAACTATGGAACAATAGAAAACCAAACATTAGTTATTTTCATGCATTTGGTTGTAAATGTTTTATTCATAATAATGGTAAAGATATCTAGGAAAATTTGATGCAAAATCAGATGAAGGCATATTCTTAGGATATTCAACATCTAGCAAAGCCTACAGAGTGTTTAACAAGAGAAACTTAATTGTAGAAGAATCTATTCATGTAGTTTTTGATGAATCTTTAGCATCGAGTTCAGGAAAGATTGATGATGAGGAAGATACAAACATATTAGAAAGAGATATTGAAAAATTGAATATAGATGTATCTTCAGATCATGAACAAGGAGCTAAAGATGATGATTCTCCTAGTGTTGATGTTATTGATGCAAATCATAATGATGTAGATCTTCCTAGAGATTGGAGATATGCCTATGGTCATCCAAAAGAATTAATTATAGGTGATCCATCTCAAGGAGTAAGAACTAGATCATCAATGAGAAACATCAATAATCATCTTGCATTTGTATCTCAAATTGAACCTAAAACCATTGAAGATGCTGAAAAAATAATAATTGGATGTTGGCTATGCAAGAGGAATTAAATCAATTCACTAGAAATAATGTCTGGACCCTTGTAGATAGACCTAAAGATCATTCTGTTATAGGATCAAAATGGGTATTTAGGAATAAATTAGATGAAAATGGTATAGTAATTAAAACAAAGCTAGATTAGTTGCAAAAGGATATAATCAAAAGGAAGGAATTGATTTTGATGAAACTTTTGCACCTGTAGCTAGATTAGAAGCAATTATATTATTACTCGCATTTGCATGTCATATGCATATCAATTTATTTCAAATGGATATTAAAAGTGTATTTTTAAATGATTTATAAATGAGGAAGTTTTTGTTGAACAACCACCTGGTTTTGAAGATCATGAATTTCCAAATCATTTTTAAATTGCACAAAGCACTATATGGTTTAAAACAAGCACCTAGGGCTTGGTATGATAGACTAAGCAAATTTCTGATTGAAAATGATTTTACTAGAGGAAATGTTGATAAAACACTATTTTTGAAAAGAAAAGATAAAGATTTATTAGTAGTACAAATATATGTTGATGATATTGTATTCGGTGCTACTAACAATCTCTTGTGTCAAGAATTTGCTAAGTTAATGCAGGGTGAATTCGAAATGAGCATGATGGGAGAACTCAACTTCTTCCTAGGACTTCAAATCAAGCAAAGCAAAGAGGGGATTTTCATCAACCAAGCAAAATACACCAAGGAACTTCTCAAGAAGTTTGGAATGGAGTCAATCAAACCCCTTGGAACACCTATGAGTCCTTCATGCAAATTAGATAAAGATGAAGATGGTAAGAAAGTAGATCAAAAGTACTACAGAGGTATGATCGGATCTCTACTTTACTTAACTGCAAGTAGACCAGATATCATGTTTGCTGTTTTCTATGTGCTAGATTTCAATCTGAACCTAAAGAATCTCACTTAATTGCTGTGAAAAGAATCTTAAGATATCTAAGTGGAACTAAAAATGTTGGATTATGGTATTCTAGAGACTCAACATTAAACTTGATTGCATATTCTGATTCTGACTATGCTGGATGTAAATTAGATAGAAAAAGTACAAGTGGTGCATGTCAATTCTTAGGAAGTAACTTAATCTCTTGGTTTAGCAAAAAGCAAAATTGGTTGTATTATCAACTGCTGAAGCAGAATATGTTGCAGCTGGAAGTTGCTGTGCTCAAATCCTTTGGATTAAGCGACAACTTGAAGATTATGGCATAACACTTGATAAAACTCCTATTAGATGTGATAATACAAGTGCAATAAATTTAACTAAAAATCCAATTCAACATTCAAGAACCAAACACATTGAAATTAGATATCACTTTATAAGAGAACATGTAGCTAATAATGAAATTTGTCTTGATTATGTTAATACTGAAGAACAATTAGCTGACATATTTATAAAACCTTTGAGTGAAGAGAGATTTTGTTATCTTAGAGGTGAATTAGGGATTTGTGACCCTTTGGAATGATTTTGAAACCCTTAAGGAATGACTATCTAGATTTCTATTTTCTTGAAATTCCTTTCATAATTTTAAGGACAATTTATCTAGTCATTTATGCAATTTGACTCTTTATATCCAAAGATTTTTTCAAAAATTTATTGACCCTATTTTGATAAGTTTTGGATGTTTGAAACTCATCTATTTTTTCTGAAATTGTCAGTGGAGTCGACACCTCAATTTGAGGAGTCGACACCTCTTTTGTGTCGCTCTCAGTCCTTGACCTTGGAGCCGACACCCGTATAAGTGGAGCCGACTCCAGTTCGAACGCTAACTATGTTAGCGACTTGGAGTCGTCACCGACTTTGCGGGAGTCGACACCTGGTGGTCCCAAGTTGACTTTATTAGGGCAGAGTCGACACCTCCGTCATTTTTATCGTTTCCAATCTCTTTCCAAAGTCTCTCCAAACTCTCTCAAAACCTCCCAAGCCAAATTCTCCTCAAATCGAACACTCCCAAGGATTTCTATGGCTCTAAATGGAGAGGATCGGTTCTTGGAGCTCCCATAACCACCGGGAAGCTACGGCACGACGTCCCATTCGCGAGCCATCTCCAAGCGACGATTCTTCCTCAACTCCTTCTGATAATCCAGGTCCCTCATCTCATAGGTAGACACTTTAACCGGGAGAGTTATTACTATGGGTAGAAAGGTTGATTTTGATTTCTTTGAGTCCGAGGGATTTTCGATTGGAAGACAAATCAAAGAGCTAGGCTGGGACAAGGTTTCTCGTTGGATGTTCCCACTTATCCGGCCCTTGTTAAGAATTCTATTTCAATTTATCAAGAGGAGACGGTGGGATTATCAGTTCTGTTAGAGGGAAAAGAGTTCACCTTACCTTTCAGAGTTTAGGACATCTTCTGAGCATCCCTGTCACTGGATTAGTTGCTGACATTCATAGTGAGAGGTCTGATGCATTATCAAGAATGTTAGGAAGAGAAGTATCTGAATTTGAAGAAATTAGGGCTAATCAGTTGCCCTTGGAGCTTAGATTACTTCACAACATATGCAGTAGATTTTATTCCCTAAGACTGGCCGATTTGAGTATGTCTCAGAGCGAGACATTGTTGTTATGGATAGTGTTCTGACAGGTCAGCCTATTAACCTTGCTGGGATGATGATTTTCTATATGGCTGAGGCTGGGGCAAAAGGAGATCCTCACTGCCCTATGGTATGATTTTGACTATGGTATTTAGAAGTCAAGGTATTGTAATTTCTGATAATGAGCCTTCAAAGAACCTTAGACACACTGATTACTATAGCTTGGCTACTGTGCACCGGATGGGCTTTGTAAAAGTTAATGGTCAATGGGAGAGGAAGGGTCATCTGATAGAGAGCCACTGAGATTAGATCTTTTGCACCCTCTGAGGTTGGTCCATCAGTGAGGCATCCTTCACCAGAGCCTTGCAGATCTTCACCACCTCCTGCTCCTGCTCCTGCTCCAGTTCCTGTACCGCCACTATGTCATCTGTTGGATTTTCAGACATTTAGTTAAGCAACTCAAAAGCTTATTTGTTGCTCAAAAAGAAGAAATGAAGACAGAGTTTGATAGCCAATTTATGAACTTGAAGGAAACCCTTTACTCTTTGGATGATCGCATTAGATTGATTGAGTCTACCCTTGGTTCCTCTGCTGAATCCTTAAAGAATGATCTCAAGAACATATTTGAAGAGCTTAAGGATATTGGTGGAGACTCAGAAACTTACTCCAAATGCAATGCTGAGCTTCAGGACAAGATTATGACTGCATGTGCATTTGTTGACAGAAGACTAAAAGAATTTGTTAGGACTCAAAGTGAAGGGATGGGAAAGATTGTAGAAGAATTGCAAAGACTTCTTAGAACTCATTTTTGATTATCTTGTAATGAAGTGTCTTTGATAATTAGTCTAGTTTGATTTATCTTGAAGTTTTAATGTAATGATGTATAGCTTGATGTTTGATAGTAGAGTTTCATGTTGTAATATTTGACTTTGATGTAATGAACTTATCTTATACTTAATGAATATCTTTTGATCCTTGAAAAATCTATCAATTTTGTCATTTTACTTAACCCTTCTTGATCTTTTTGTTGATTACAAAAAAGGGGGAGAGTTATGTAAGCATATCCTAAATCGTATATGCATTGAATGTAAAACAAAATAAAAGGGGGAGAAATAACTACCTTATCAGTATCAAACATTAAAATTTTCTGTTAAAAGGAAGAACAATTGTTAAATTGAACATCATAGGGGGAGCTACCTCATTCAGGGGGAGCTTACCTGTGAGGGACAAATATTAAAAATTGATTTGAGAATCCAATTGTTTACTCATGCATATACTCAATGTTTTTATAATCATCAAAAAGGGGAGATTGTTGACCCAATTATTGATTTTGATGATTAATAAAAGATATGAGTATATTCATTTTGTTACTAATAAATTTAACAAGTGTTTCAGGGCTTAAAAATGTTTGATTAATCAAAAGGTATAAAGAAACGTGTTTTGAATCAAATGCCAAAGGTATGTTTCAAAATTCAGAGCCTGGAGTCGACACCTAGAAAGTCTGGAGCCGACCCCATGGCCGATCAAATGCTTTTCTATTTTTTGGCACGGTCTGAGCCGATACCCAGTGTTTCGGAGCCGACACTCAGAGTTTCGGAGTCGACACTTACAGTGTCTGGAGCCGACTCCAATGTGGGAACAAAAGCATGTTTTTGGACTACCCTGGAGCCGACACTTACAGTTTTCCGGAGCCGACACCTGAACGCAGCGAGCCGGCACTTACCTTTTCCGGAGCCGACTTCTCAACGAACTTTTACTTTCTATTTTTGGATACATGACTTGGAGCCGACACCTGAAAAGTTGGAGCCAACTCCAACATGTCAGGAATAGATTTTCAAAATGTCAGAACGGCCTCCAACGGTAATATTTTCTCACCTAATCTCTAACGGACACTTTTTTTGTGTGTAGGAGGAATCCAAGGACAGATATAACTGCTAGTTTTTTACCTAATCTTGGATTAAGAAGAATCTATAAAAGGAAGACCGTCCGTTTGAAAAAAAAAATGGAAAGGAGACGGAAAATAGAGAGAAAACTATTTGAAAAATCCGAAAAGTCTTGAGCAAGAAATCTAGAGGAAAGAATCAAAGTTCAAATCCATCAACTCCAGAAAGCTCAAAGAGAAATCCAAGGCATTCAATTTCAAAATCAGAGGATTTTTAAAAGAAGAAAAAGAGAGCCAAAATCCCTGTTTTTCCAACTTCTCATCTGCAAATCTTTGTGAAGAATCCAAGCTGAGGGCTGATTCAACATCTCAAAGGAGAAGAGGAAAAGAAGAAAAGCACAAATCAACTTTGCTTCAAACAGACGTTTCTAACCTTGTTTATTTATATTGAATATTTGCTCATTTGAGGAGCTGTTTGTTATTGTAAACTTTATTCTCATTTGTTCTTGCTAGTTCAATCAGGGGGATTGAATTAGTGGTGGTAGTATACCTCGGGTCAAGCTAGATTAGCTTGAGGTTTGGGTTTTATGCTGGTGAGCCCGGGAAAACCAGCTGGGTTCGTTGTGATTCCGTGGGAAACAACAAGTTTTGAGTTGTGAGCTTGCAAAACAACTCGGCTGTAATCTAGTTGATTATAGTGTGGACCCAAGTGGTACTTGGGAGTGGACGTAGGTGTTGGATACACCGAACCACTATAAAATCCTTGTGTTTGCCGTGTTTTGATTCTCTCTCTATCTCTTTGTTTGTGGTTAATATTTATCCTGCACTTAATCTTGTGTATTCCAAAGCCTATCATTTTAAAAGGTTAAAATTTTTAAGAACCTAATTCACCCCCCCTCTTGGGTTGCCATCTGGGCCAACAAATGGTTTCTTTCCTTATGGCAACTGGACCACCTGCCATATGCCAGTCATGTAGAAACTACATCTCCTCTGCCATAGCCTGCATCTCCTGCCATAGCTTGACCTACCTATCTCTGTCTTGGCTCTCCATAGTCTCCTGATAGGTGTAAGGGTCTCCATTCGCTGTCACCAGGGCATATGACACCGAATCCTCGAAGTTGTATCGAACTGGTGATCAAACGTTTCTCTTGGGCCTATGCAGTACGATCCCAGTATCAGTCCCCTGCCCAGCTGCATCCTCCTGAGTCCTCTGCTCAGCTGCATCCTACTGAACTTCCTAGTTTCTGACCCCTCTGCTAGTCCTCTCCATCTGAATCTCAAATCCTCCTGGTCCACTAGCAAATGGCATGACTGTGTAGGAGGTCATCTGACTAGTGTTACCATGTTCTACCTCCTGTAGTCCCTACTGTGCATCTGTACCATCTCTGCTCTGGACAATCGAGCTCCCATCGAAGGTCACATCCATGCTGATGACAACCTTCTTCTCCAAGGGGTCCCACAGTCGATACCCCTTGATTCCATGCAGGTAGCCCAGGAACACCATCTTCTTAGACCTGGCGTCCAACTTACTCCGCTCCCCAGCACCAATATGCACATATGCCATGCATCCAAACACCCTCAGATGGTTCAAGCTTATCTTCCCTTCAGACCATATCTCCTGTGGAATGCCTCCATCCAATCTGGTGTGCGATGACCGATTGACCAAGTAGCTAGCTGCACCTACTACGTCAACCCAGAACATCTTTGGAAGCCCTGCCTGCAGCCTCAAGCACCTTGCTTTTTCCAACAGTGTTCTGTTTATCCTCTCAGCCATCCCTTCCTGTTGAGAAGTTCCCATCACTGAGAAGTGCCTTTTGATGCCCCATCCTTATGAAATCTCTGGAACTCCTTGCTAGTATATTTTCCGCCACTGTTTGACCTCAGACACTTCACACTCCTACCCTGCTCCCTCTCCACCTCAGCCTTCCAGATTTTGAACTTGATGAAGACCTCTGATTTTCCTTCATGAAGTAGATCCACTACTTTCCTGAGAAATCATCTATCAAGGTAAAGAAGTATCTGGCCCCATTCCTTGCAGAAACCAGGGCTGGTCCCAGACATCCATGTGTACTAGCTCCAAGGGTTCTGCACTCCTAGCTGTGCTGACCAAGAACTGTACTCTCCTCTGCTTTTCATATGACATGGCTCATAGATCTTCATATCTCCACCACTCAGGTCCGAAAGTAGCCCTCTTTTGCTTAGTTCTTTCATCCCCCTGTCTCCCATGTGGTCTAGGCGGTAATGCCACATCCTATACACATCCCGAGGATCATGTTCCACAGTTGCTGCCTTAGATTTTTCTGTCACCACAGAGCCCTCCAACCTGTATAAGCTGTTCTCCAGCCTTCTCCCTCTCATCACCACCATAGCTCCTTTGAAGATGTTCAGAACTCCACTCCTGGCATGACTGCTGAAGCTGTATCCTGTCTGCTCCAGGTACCCTAGTGACACCAGCATTTTTTGAGTTCTGGAATATGCTTCACGCTGGTAAGAGTACGCACCATGCCATAAAACATCCTCATCCTCACTGTACCAATCCCTGCCACCTTGCAAGGGTGATCATCTCCAAGAGTCACACATCCCTCATCAACCTCTATGTAAGTGCTGAACCACGATCGATTAGGAATGTAATGATGAGAACAGGCTGAATCCAAGGTCCATATCTTTGTGCTATGTCTGTGACCATCTGATACCACCAAGAGATCATCCTCCACCTCCTGTCCTGCAACTGTACTCACAGACTCAGATCCTTCCTTT
Source organism: Calamus simplicifolius (assembly GCA_900491605.1). Lineage (NCBI taxonomy): Eukaryota > Viridiplantae > Streptophyta > Magnoliopsida > Arecales > Arecaceae > Calamus > Calamus simplicifolius. The sequence continues at coordinate 64,543 of UESW01002152.1, forward strand.
TCTTCCTTTTTCCACTTAGGACAATCCCTTTTAAAATGTCCTACCTCACCACACTTGTAGCACTTAGCCTTCCTGGACTATAACCATCCCCTAAGCCTGCTCCTGTCTCTGCCTCTGTCTGACCTTTCCTCAACTGATAGACCCTCCTGGGGAACTACTTCCTTGGTCATCTTCTCCCTCTGCTCATTCTCCGAAGTACCGAAACAATTTATCTTCATAGAACAATGTCTCCTTTCCGTAGAGCAGCGTCGTAACCAATGAGTCATATGATGTGGGCAGCGAACATAATAACAAAAGTGCCTTATCTTCCTCCTCCATCTTGATCCCGACATTCAGCAATTCATTGCTCATCTGGTCGAACACCTATTTGTGGCCCAGCACATCTCCATCTTCTGACATCCGAAGGCTGTAGAGGCGCTTCTTCAACATCAACTTATTGCACATATTCTTCCCCATATAGAGGGCTTGCAACTTCGATCAGAGTCCCTTCGGGGTCTTCTACTCCAGCACTGAATAAAGGACTGAATCTACCAGACATCCCCTGATCATTGAACATGCCTTCTTTTCCAACGACATCCACTACTTATCTGTCATCCATCTGGCCTTTCCTCCAAAGCCAGATCTAAACCCTGCTGCACAAGAAGGTCCTCTATTTGGACTTTCCACCTGGAGAAACTTTCCTTCCCATCAAACTTTTCAAAATATATTTTTATACTACTACCCATGGCCAGATCTCAACCAAAAAATAGCATAAAAATAAATTTTAGAAAATTAAGAGGTACATTGATGAGACCTTGTTGAAATTGTTTCAACCCTTGAAGATCCTCAAACAACTTTTTCTTGTTCCTGAACCAGGCTCTGATACCAATTATTGGGGTTTAGTCCTCAATGAACATCAATGGGATCAATCTCGCTGGAGAAGTAACCTGTGCTTTCACCCTTTATTGCTAATAATTAGATTGTTGCAGCGATAATGCGTCTGCTTTTGAACCCTTTATCTTGGGTTCAAAACTCTACCGCTCTTTTGGATTGATTCTGCTTCCAAAATTCCAAGATGCTTCCACTTCTGAAATTCCAAGATGTTCACTCTTCCAAAATTCTCAAGAAGACGACTGCTTCTTTATGTGAAGAGGGTCTCACGTATTCCTCCTTGAGTCAAGCATTGACTCATTGGAATCCCAACCAGTGTCTTCACGTTCATAGATCTCACGGAAGCTTGGGCCTCCATGCTCCAATCTTCTCATGGACTCCTTAGCTCCTTCACGTCCTCACGCAAGCCCATGAATTTCTTCCACGGAAGCTAGCGTCCTTCATCCGGTTCTTGGGAGAGGAAGAAGGAGGGAAAAGATGAGAAGAGAGAGGATGATTAATTCTTGAAAAAAAGAATCCGTTCTCTATTCCTTCAAACCCTAAAACTAGAGTTTAAATATATTCACGAAGTGGGCTAGGTCCAGACTCAACAAAAACTCACATGGACTAACCCAATGAAATTAAACTAATCCTCATGTTGCCGCTGAAATTTATCCTCCGGCTCGGGCGCGATCGGGCTGCAGCGCGGGCTCCCTCCTAGGCGGACCTGCAAGACAGTCCTCATGCAAGAGGTGTTGGGGGTGGCCCTCTGTGGAAGACCCTCCGACGCCCAAGTCAGTGGAGACCAGCAATCAACAAATATGGGGAGAAGGATCCCCCAGGAAGAGTTCCTCCGAGCTCTCGTGGGAGCTTTCATGGCGGAGTGTGAGAACTACGAATGAAAAATGGGCGTAGAACAGCCGTACCTGAGAGGCTTGAGGGTGGTAGTATTTATAGGCGGTCACCTGACGTCTTGGACGTGCTCTGAATGAGGTCTGAAAGTTGTTGGGATTCGAAACGGATTTGAATCAGGTTGTTACAGGGCTGGTAGGATCCGTATCTGGTTAGTTAGAGGATCGACGGTTGGGAGGCGGGGAGAGCTGGCCGACGGATCGAGACTCAATGGCCGCGTGGTCCCTAGGCCACTATTGTAGGTCCTAGGCCATGTCTTGGCATGATTCCTTGTTTGGAATCTTATTCTGTTACAGTGAATTTGAACTCTCCGCTAGATTCCGCAGAGGTCTGAAGTAGCTCGGATCGAATGGCCGAGGATGGTCTGGCCTTGATGGCAGTAGCATAAGAATAGCTCGGGCTACCGAGGCATAAGGTTGGCCGAACCTGCCGAAGTACAATGTGGTTGGCCGAGTCGGACTTCTGTGAAGCATGGAGTCAAGAACTCTTGGTCTCGGCTTTATGACGCCATCCTTCCTTACTCAAAAAGTGCCGGGCAACGTTGCAGCCATAAATGCAAGGAGATAAGGCATTAAATGCCTTAAAGCAGGTAAATGCATATGGCCTTTATGAGGCCATAATTGCGTTGGTGCGAAGGTCATATCGCAGTTGCGAAAACCGAGCTAGAGTGCCGAGGTATGTTGGCCGAAGCATATTTACCGATGCATGTTTGCCAAAGTATATTTGCCGAAGTATATTTGCCGAACTATATTTGCCGAGGCATGTTGGCCGAACTATACTTTCTCCTCTTTTTATTTCATTAAATGCTGGCCAAGTCATTATGACCTTTCTGCATCATTGAATGCTCTGGCTTATTGATTTAACGGATATTAATGAGGGGGCCCTTAGGAGAACCCACGTACATGACGTGGCCACTTTTTTCCCTCTTGTTCTCTTTCTTCATTATGAGGAGACTCTTGTTGCTAGAATGTCGCGCCAAAAGGCCAGCTGGCAAGCAGGGCATTTGGACTGGGCGTGACCCCATCGCCGATGTGAGTGGTCAACAATGCAATGACGATTTTACCCCTCATCACATGCCCCCCACTCCCTAGTCCGAAGTGTAATTTCGGATATAGGGAGTAGAATTCTGGAGCAATCTTATTTAGGGGACGTGTCATTCGATCCTCTATAGAGGAAGTATTTATCTCTGTGTAGGTTAGAGAAAGGCCTGGGCGGCCCTCTTGCTGAAGTAAAATAAGGTGCTTTAGTTGCACTAGAGTGTCCGAGAAATTATCCGGCTGGGACGAAGCTTTAGTGCTGTATCACTCGGATTGGCCGAGGCTGTAGAAATATATCACTCAGTCTTCGGCCGAGGCTTTTGATAATAAGAGATGCACTCCGGCTTTGGCCGGGGCTTTTGAAGATCAATAAGAAATTCCCTCCGGCTTTAGTCGAGGGTTCTGACATGTCACTCGGTCTTGGCCGAGGTTTCTGTTAATAGGTGATGCCCTTCGGCTATGGCCGAGGCTTTTGATAATAAGAGATGCACTCCGGCTCTGGCCGGGGCTTTTGATAATAAGAGATGCACTCCGGCTCTGGCCGGGGCTTTTGATTATAAGAGATGCACTCTGGCTCTGGCCGGGCTTTTGATAATAAGAGATGCACTCCGGCTTTGGCCGGGGCTTTTTATGACCTGCTTCTCATTGTAACTTTCAAGGAGAGTTATAAAAATTTTGCAGGCCTTTAAAAACAGAATTTAATTCGATGAATAAAAATGGGTCTAGAAAGAGCATACTTTATGGATGAATTTATTACTCGGTTGTTGCCGAGCCTTCAGAAATATATCACTCGGTCTTTGGCCGATGCTCTGGGAATTTATTACTCGGTTGTTGACGAGCCTTTAGAATATATTACTCGGTTGTTGCCGAGCCTTCTCAAGATGCTACTCGGTTGTAACCGAGGCTTCCAAATATAATTGCTACTAGGTTGTAACCGAGGCTTCAAATAATAAATTACTCGGTGTTGCCGAGCCTTCCCAAGATTAATAACAAACTTCCTCATCTTTTAGCCGAGGGTTCTGATATGTCACTCGGTCTTGGCCGAGGTTTTAGATAAATAGGAGATGCACTCCGGCTCTGGCCGGGGCTTTCAGTAATAAGAGATGCACTCCGGCTCTGGCCGGGGCTTCCAATAATGAGAGATGCACTCCGGCTCTGGCCGGGGCTTCCGGTAATAAGAGATGCACTCCGGCTCTGGCCGGGGCTTACGCACTTCGGCTCTGGCCGAGGCTTCTGGTAATAAGAGATGCACTCCGGCTCTGGCCGAGGCTTCCAATAATGAGAGATGCACTCCGGCTCTGGCCGGGGCTTCCGGTAATAAGAGATGCACTCCGGCTCTGGCCGGGGCTTACGCACTTCGGCTCTGGCCGGGGCTTCCAATAGTGAGAGATGCACTCCAGCTCTAGCCGGGGCTTCCGGTAATAAGAGATGCACTCCGGCTCTGGCCGGGGCTTACGCACTTCGGCTCTGGCCAGGGATTCCAATAGTGAGAGATGCACTCTAGCTCTAGCTGGGGCTTTCGGTAATAAGAGATGCACTCTGGCTCTGGCCGGGGCTTCAAATAATGAGATATGCCTCCGGCTCTGGCCGGGGCTTCCGGTAATAAGAGATGCACTCCGGCTCTGGCCGGGGCTTCCGATAATGAGAGATGCACTCCGGCTCTGGCCGGGGCTTCAGAGATCATTGCTCAACCTAGCCGAGGTTTGGAGATTTTGTTGCTCGGCCCGCCGAGGTTCGGAGAATATTTTACTTGGCCCTGCCAAGGTTCGGAGATTTTGTTGCTCGGCCCTGCCGAGGTTCGGAGAATATTTTACTTGGCCCTGCCAAGGTTCGGAGATTTTGTTGCTCGGCCCTGCCGAGGTTCGGAGAATATTTTACTTGGCCCTGCCAAGGTTCGGAGATTTTGTTGCTCGGCCCTGCCGAGGTTCGGAGAATATTTTACTTGGCCCTGCCAAGGTTCGGAGATTTTGTTGCTCGGCCCTACCGAGGTTCGGAAAATATTTTACTTGGCCCTGCCAAGGTTCGGAGATTTTGTTGCTCGGCCTAGCCGAGGTTCGAAGAATATTTTACTTGGCCCTGCCAAGGTTCGGAGATTTTGTTGCTCGGCCCTGCCGAGGTTCGGAGAATATTTTACTTGGCCCTGCCAAGGTTCGGAGATTTTGTTGCTCGGCCCTGCCGAGGTTCGGAGAATATTTTACTTGGCCCTGCCAAGGTTCGGAGATTTTGTTGCTCGGCCCAGCTGAGGTTCGGAGAATATTTTACTTGGCCCTGCCAAGGTTCGAAGATTTTGTTGCTTGGCCCTGCCGAGGTTCGGAGAATATTTTACTTGGCCCTGCCAAGGTTCGGAGATTCCTGTTCAAACAGAGAGCTCGGTTGTGCCGAGGATTGGTAAGCAGTATTTGTTTCTTCTTGCGATTTATAGCAATATAGTGCATAATGATTCACGCTACAGGTTTTGAGGAAGCAGATAAGCAGGAATGTGTAGTGAGGCATGCGAAGATGGATTCAGGGAGGACATACCCTATTGATAATATTTGCGAAGGTTGTCTGCGTTCCAAGTCCGGGGAATGAACTTCCCATTCAGATCCTGCAGCTTGTAGGTTCCTGGTCCAATAATCTCCGCTACTTGGTACGGGCCCTCCCAGTTTGGCGCCAGCTTTCCTTGCTCCAGTGGTTTGGAAACAGAAGCCTTTCGGAGGACAAGGTCGCCAGGCAGGAAAGCTTTTCCTTTGACCCTGGAGGCGTGATAGCGGGCCACCCTTTGCTGATAGGCAGCCGTTCTGATCCGGGCCTTCTCTCTGATTTCTTCTATCAGGTCGAGGTTGGTGCGGAGTTGTTCATTGCTCGTTTCCTCTGAGTAGCTCTCCACCCGCAATGATGGGAGGCCGACTTCCACAGGGATAACGGCCTCTGTACCGAAAGCCATTCTGAAAGGGGTCTCGCCTGTTGGGGCTCTTGGGGTTGTGCGGTAGGCCCATAAGACATGGTGTAGTTCATCTGCCCACCTGCCTTGGGCTCTGGAGAGATGAGCTTTAATTCCCTAGAGGAGGGTTCTGTTGGTCACCTCGGCCGCCCCGTTGGCTTGTGGGTGCCCGACCGAAGTGAGGTGATGGCGGATCCTGTGCTCCTCGCAAAACTGGCGAAATTTGGAGTTATCGAACTGCTTGACGTTATCGGTGATTATAGTATGGGGGAGGCCGAATTGGCAGATGATGGACCTCCACACAAAGTCTCGGGCCCGTGCCTCGGTAATTTGTGCGACCGCTTCTGCTTCGACCCATTTGGTGAAGTAGTCGATGGCGACAAATAAGAATTTTCGCTGCCCTGTTGCAAGCGGGAATGGGCCGAGGATGTCCATCCCCCATTTGGCAAAGGGCCAAGCGGATGATATAGAAACGAGCTCGGCGGAAGAGAGTCTTTGGATGTTTGAATGTCTTTGGCAGGGGTCGCAGGCGCGGACCAGATCGTCCGCGTCTTTCTGCATGGTCGGCCAGTAATAGCCTTGTCGCAGCACTTTATGGCAGAGGGACCGGCTCCCCAGATGGTTGCCGCAAATCCCTTCATGTACCTCGCGCAGAGCGTAGTCCGCTTCTGATGGGCGAAGGCACCTAAGCAGCGGCATGGAAAATGACCGCTTATACAGTTGGTTGTCAATCAACACGTAGTGGATGGCCTGCAGCTTCAGCTTCCTAGCCTCTCTTCGGTCGGACGGAAGCGATCGTTCTTTGAGATATTTGAGGATAGGGTCAAACCAGGATGGTTCGGCCTCAACTTGCATCACGCGGTCGGCTTCCGCGATGCTCGGCTTTTCCAGAGTCTCCAGGTGGAATTTTTGCTCGGCATCCATTGTCTCCGTGGTTGCCAGACGGGAGAGTAGATCGGCACGGGCGTTCTCGGATCTGGGAATCCGAATAATTTCAAATTCGGAAAAATGGGGAAGCAAGTTACGCACCTCCTGGAGATATCGAATCATATTTGGTTCTCGAGCTTCGAACTCTCCCCGAACATGGCCGGCTACCAGCTGAGAGTCGGTGAAGGCGTTGAGCTTTTCCACCTTTAGATTGCGGGCGATCCGGAGACCAGCTAATAGAGCTTCGTACTCGGCTTCGTTGTTGGAAGCCGGGAAGGAGAATCGGACGCCATACTCGAAGGTCATCCCCTCAGGACTAGTGAGAACTAGACCTGCGCCGGAGTGATGGGCATTGGACGACCCGTCGACATGGAGGAGCCACCGGGCTCCAGACTTTGGCTCTTCCAGAGAGTCTGGGGTAGAACCGTCCTCCGGGATGGTACACTCGAGGAGGAAGTCGGCCAGTACTTGAGCTTTGATGGCTGGGCGAGGCTGAAAATGTATGTCATGCTCGCTTAGCTCGACGGCCCATTTGGTCATTCTCCCCGATGTTTCCGGATGATGGACCACCGCCCTGATAGGTTGGTCAGTCAGGACCGTTACAGCATGTGCTTGAAAGTACGGCCACAGCTTTCGAACTGAGGTGATCAAGGCCAATACCATCTTTTTAATCCTGCTATACCTCGTCTCCGCATCGCGGAGCAGCCTGCTCACATAGTAGATCGGCTTCTGGATCTTGCCTTCTTCTTTGACTAGCACCGAACAAACCGCGCTCTCCGAAACAGCCAGGTACAAGAATAGGGTCTCTCCTGGGGTCGGACTACTGAGAAGCGGAGGCGAGCCGAGGTACTTCTTGAGTTCTTGAAATGATTTCTGGCACTCGGGAGTCCACTGGAAGTTTTTGGCCGATCGGAGAGTTTTGAAGAAGGGGAGGCATCTCTCGGCCGACCGCGCCACAAAGCGGTTAAGGGCCGCTATCCTCCCGGTTAGGCGCTGGACCTCTTTAACAGATGCTGGGGGCGCCATTTGTTGGAGAGCTTGAATCTTCTGGGGGTTAGCTTCGATACCTCGCTGGGAGACCATGAAGCCGAGGAACTTCCCCGAGTTGACGCCAAAGGCGCACTTGGTCGGGTTGAGTTTCATCCCATATTTGCGCAACGTTGCAAAGCTCTCCGAGAGGTCCTCGACATGCTGTGACGCCGCCTTGCTTTTAACCAGCATGTCGTCCACATACACCTCCATGTTCTGGCCGATTTGCTCCTTGAACACCTTGTTGACCAGCCGCTGGTAGGTCGCCCCTGCATTCTTAAGACCAAAAGACATAACTCGGTAACAGTAGGTACCTCGATCGGTTATGAAGGCGGTCTTTTCTTCATCTTCAGAGGCCATTCGGATCTGATTGTAGCCGGAATAGGCGTCCATGAATGACAGCATTTGGTGGCCTGAGGTGGCGTCCACGAGCTGATCGATCCGAGGGAGGGGGAAGCTGTCCTTTGGGCAGGCTTTGTTGAGGTCGGTGAAGTCGATGCAGATCCTCCATTTGCCGTTCGACTTTTTCACCATGACGACATTTGACAGCCAGTTCGGGTAATTCACCTCTCGAACGAAGTTGGCCTTTATGAGTTTGTCGACCTCTTCTTCAATGGCCTTTTGCCGCTCTAGGGTGAAGCTTCTTTTCTTCTGCTTAACAGGCCTGTGCCTCTCGTCCACATTGAGATGGTGGACGAGGACCTCAGGGTTGATTCCCGGCATGTCGGAGGTGGTCCAGGCGAAGATGTCGGCATTGCTTTGGAGGAACCTGATCAACCGGTGCCGAGACTCTCCTTTGAGTAGCGACCCGATCCTTGTGGTTCGGTCGGGCTGAGCTTCGTCCAACGATACTTCCTCCAATTTCTCTACCGGTTCCCCCCGCTGTTCGGCGAAGTCTTCACGAGCGTCTAACCCGTCAACTTCGGGCATCCTAGACTGGAGGCTCGTAACGAAACATTGCCGAGCCATGGCTTGACTTCCCCGAACCACGCCAACTCCTTGCTCGGTAGGGAACTTCATAGACAGATGCGGGATGGAGACCACTGCCTTGAGAGACATTAAACCAGGCCTGCCTAATATGGCGTTATATGGGGACCTGAGGTCGGTCACCAGGAAATCGGTCTGAACAATGGCCACAAGGGGCCAGGTTCCCGCGCGGACCGTCAGGGTGACGATTCCTTCCGGGATGATGACGTCGCCGGTGAATCCCATTAAGGCGGAATCCACGGCTCGAAGATTTTCCATGAGCATTTTCATCCTGGTAAACACACCAAGGTACAAAACGTTTACCGAGCTTCCACTATCAACAAGGATTCGGCTTACATCATAATTGTTCAAATTAAGGGATACAACTAATGCATTATCGTGGGGGAGTTGTACTCCCAGGAGATTGTCGTCGGAGAAGGAGAGTTCGCCCATCCGTGCCTTCTTTGGCACTGATCCATCTCTGCCGCCTCTGGGGCTCGATCTGCCGGCCTCTTCAATCATATTAATACGACCGACCATGGGCGGATTGGGTGGAGGAGGAAGTTGTGGGAGCTCGGGCTGGCGGTCACCTCCTTGCTGTTGCGGCTCGGGTGCCCTCCTAAACTGATCTTGTCGTCCCCGCCGAATCAACCTCTCTATTTCATTCTTCAGCTGCCAACATTCTTCAGTGTCATGACCGTGCTCCCTATGGTAGCGACAGTATTTGGCGGGATCTCTTCGGGTCGGGTTCCCTCGGAGAGGTACCAGCCGGAGAAGTTGACGCTCTATCTCCATGAGGATCTGTGCCCGGGGCACAGTCAGCGGAGTATAGCGATCGAATCGCCTGGGAGGACTCCGGGAGTGATTCCTTGGTGGCAGTGGAGGGACTCTTTGGCGGCGAGGCGGACTTGGTCGACGGACGGGACGGTGTCTGTCGGGGACTTTGGGCTCTTGCTTCTTCTTCGCTTGCTCAGCGCGGGCCACTCTCCACGACTCCTCGACCCTAGCGTACTTGTCCGCAAGGGCCATCATATCAGATAGACATGGGGGGTAGCTGACCTCCATTGCCAGATAGAAGTCGCTCTCCTTCGAAACTCCCCCTGCCAGGGCGGACATAGCCACCTCATGATTAAGGTGGTCCACCTCTAACATGGCCTTGTTGAAACGGCCAAGGTAATTTCTCAAGGACTCCCCCTCTCTCTGCTTAACTTCGGAGAGGGAGTCGGATCTTCGTCGATGGCGGCGGCTGCTGACGAACTGGCCAATAAAAAGGTGGCTCAGCTCGTCGAATGAATCAATGGAACCCGGTTTCAAGGCGTTGAACCAGGTTCGGGCGGATCCTCTGAGGGTGGATGGGAAGGCTCGGCAAAGGACCGCATCAGATGCTCCGTGGAACATCATTATTGACCGGAAGCTACTGAGATGGTCGTCCGGATCAGTGGAGCCGTGATAGGGTTCGACGGCTGGCAGTTTGACGTGGGAGGGAATCACTTCCTCCATGATTCCCTTAGAGAAAGGGATGCCCTGCTCCGCCTTGGGCTGGGGCAGATGGGTCTGCTTGGCGGCGTCCAGCTCCTGACGCATCTCTTGGATCTGATGACGGATCTCCTCTTCACCGGTTAGAGGAGGAGCTGGGCGGGAGAATCGCAAGGATGGCGTGGAATCATGGTGGGATGTCGCCGGGGAGAGGGAGCGGGCTCGTCGAGATCTGGGAGGATCTCTATCATAACCGGCTCGCGGGACTGGTTTGTCCCCCCTGGGGCGATATGGGGGATCCGCTGACCCACGCGGATCAGAGGTCGCCGGCGAAGAAGAAATCGCCGCCTCTTTCTGAGGATGCGAAGCGGAGGAGCTACAAGGCGCTCTTGTACCAAGTGGGTAAGGGCCTGGACCTGTTGGACCAGTGTAGCGAACTGGTCTTGGGTCACCGGGATGGCAGGCGGCGATGGGGTTTCGACCGGTGGAGGTTGCGGCGCTGTAGCGCCAGTCGGATTAGGCCTCTGAGAAGCGACCTGATCTTGGGCTTCAGAGGCTGCTCTTCTCTGGTTGGCCATTGGGGAGGTTCTTCTCCGGATCTAGATCCTTGTCTCCTTTCTTCAAGTTTTAATGGGACTTGAGGCCCTTCCTCTAGCGCCAATCTGTTGCCGCTGAAATCCGTCCTCCGACTCGGGCGCGGTCGATCTCCAGGAAGAGGGGGGGCGGACCTGCAAAAGAAGTCCACGCGCGGAGGAACGCTGGGGGTGGTCCTCCGCGGAAGACCCTCCGATGCTCAAGTCAGTGAAGAAGAAATCGACGATCAACCAGACAGTGGGGAGGTGGATCTCTCCGGGAGACCTCTCCGGGAGCGGCCAATCGAAAGCTCCAGAGGGCAGGAGCGCCGACGAGCTGCTGGAGAGAGGAGTGGGGTGCGCGTGTAAGAGGCGCGTGCCTGTGCCCAAGGAGAGAGAGTGCGTACCTGAGGGAATCTGCGAGTATGATATTTATAGACTGTCACCTGGGTCTTGAGCGTCTTCTGGAAGGTTTGGAGGTTGTTAAGATATGGAGGCGGGCAGAATCAGGCCGTTGTAGGGCCGTTAGAGTCCATATCCCGTTTGTTCAGGCATCGACGGCTAGGAGAGCTCCTTGATGTCTCGAGATCTGGTTGAGTAGGTCCGGGGCGGTTATGATAGGCTTTAGGCCACGTTCCGGCATGATTTCTTTTCTAGGATGCCGTTCTGGTAGGCTCGGGCTCTCCCGCGTCAGGTTCCGCGGAGGTAGATGTTAGGTTGTGGATCGCTCGAAGAAGCCGAGCTACGGAAGCCCGGAGGGGCCGAGCTACGGAACCCTGGAGGGGCCGAGCTACGGAAGCCCGGAGGAACCGAAGGGAGGAGGTTAGACTTAACCGCCTTGCACGGATTAATGCAATGACGATTTTATCCCTCAACACATAGCGGCAACACCTCAAGCCCGTGTACATTTATGACTTGATTTAATCTCAATACTTGAACTCAAACTCAGTTCAATACAAATTAGCTCCTCTGAGCCTTGATAACATCACACTAAACCCAACAAGCTTGATCACTGCGGCCTCCTCTTTGTCCTCCTTAATGACTTCCGCGACCAGGTACCTAGACTTCTTCCGCGTCGCCGTGATCCCGACGGCCGCCATGTGCTCGAGCTCGTGGAGTGGGATCCGACGCTTGCCGCAAGTGCCCTAGAGGCTGGAGCGCGACTTTGTGCCCAGTTAAGACTCAGGCCGTGCCGCGCCAGGCGTACCTTAGTGCGCACTAACTACACTAATTGAATATATATATATATTTAATTAAAAATAAAGGTTCTAATTCATTATAAAACCATTCTCTCAAGCACGCGACGAAAGGGGCGTGCAGCTGGTGTCAAATAGCGCCCAAATAATTCATGTCACTGATTCCACCAGTTGGATGTACTTTTTTTTATCAAAATAATAATAATAAATTAGTTATAAAACCTAAAGTCCTCACGGGACCAAGGGTTTGGTTTGTAACAAGATCAATCGTAAAGAAACCTGTATATAAGTATACATCTAGGATTTAAAAAAAAATTAAAATAACACCTTCAGATTAAGTTTTTCAGACATGATCTCTATTGTTGCAAATGGTGTGAAACTAATCGTATATGATTAAGAGATATATTATATATGGCATTGGATCACGATGGAGTACTTTTAATGTAGCAGCATTATGAGCTACTGCTATAAAAGTTTTTCAGAAAAAAATACATAAAGAACTACTCCACATGTATATTTTGTGCGATCAAAAGCTGCTTCACTCAAAATAAAATAAAATAAAAGTCGTTACTCTGCATGTACGGTACGTTCAAGGTTTACTCCAGGGTGGTCCCAATTGAGCAATATGATGCAAGTTGGTGCCCATGATGACGTGCCGCATGCCAAAATTTGGTAATTAATAAAGCCATTATTTGTCTTGAGCAAGATATTCACTGTAGCAATTGTCCTAATTAAGCAACCTTTCCTAACAAAGGGGGCCACCTTGTCTTGATATTTGGATCTAGGATTGGTTTGGGCTGAAGATATCCTTTCTCAAACAAAGATACCGAGCGGCAGTAAGATTTTTTCAACAAAGATAACAGTAAAGAGTCCAAATTGAAAGCATAAATTGTAAAACAGTATATATAAAATTTTAGAATAATAAATAATAATAAAAAATAAAATTTATCATATATCTGTTTGCATCATAATTTATGCAAAAGTTGGAACACTTATTAAGAAAACAAAAGCTGCCAGCAGTTTACTCTATGGATAAAATTAATTGTAGCATATGAGGACAGAAGAGATGACTTGCTTATTTATAATGAAACCAATAGACCTTTTTCATTACAAATCACTACTGAGCTTTAAAATCATACAAACTATCAATCACATCGGTCAATAAATATGTGCTTAAGTTCAAGCAAAATAAATTGCATTTTAATTAAAAATGGACTCATTCTACTTGTATCATTGACCAAAGTTGTTTAGTTAATGATGACGCCAAATTATTTTCTTCAAACGCTGGAGAAACGGATGTCCTCCTCGTCGGACTCCTACAAGAAAAGTCTCTGGAGACCGGAAGCTCCGGTGAGGACCCTTCGATGCTCAAATCAGTCACTTGGGAACAGATGAGAACTGTCTAACCGAAGGGAGCTAAACAGTTAGGGCTTAACCTGTGGAATAGAGCTAGAAAAATCAGTGTTCAAGTCCCCCTGCCTATGGCATGGGCGTATGCTTTATACCTGTTCGAAGATCCCCCTTCTGTTCCCAATGATTGCTGACTTCCAGGAGCCCAGTTCGATAACGGATAAAATATGAGGCTGACAATGACAGATCGTATCGTCACCGTACATGCTGGAGGTGTCTCGCATCATTGGTCAGCATGGCCTCACAGGTGTCCTGCATTTGGGGTTATGTCTGGTGCGCGCCACCACTGGATGTGACCGCGCACAGTAGCGGACAGGTGGCGGACCGCACGCTACAACGGGGTATGGTCGCGCACAGTGACAGACATACAACGGACCATACGCCGTTATGAGGCATGGTCACGCCCTGCTACAGATGTGCGGCGGATCACATGGGCATGCCAGGTGGCCTAGAGTGGGCCAGATTGTGCGCTGGGGGTCGAAGTACTGTTCATGTGGCCCAAGACCGAGAGGGGGTCTCGGGGGATGGAGACACCGTTCACGTGGCCCGAGACCGAGAGGGGGTCTCGGGGGTTGAAATACTGTTCATGTAACCCAAGACCGAGAGGGGGTCTCGGAGGTTGAAATACTGTTCATATGGCCCGAGACCGAGAGGGGGTCTTGGGGGTTGAAATACTGTTCATGTGGCCCGAGACCTAGAGGGGGTCTCGGGGGGTTGTGAGAGACCGTTCACGTGGCCCGAGACCGAGAGGGGGTCTCGGGGGTTGAAATACTGTTCATGTAGCCCGAGACCGAGAGGGGGTCTCGGGGGTTGAAATACTGTTCATGTGGCCCGAGACCGAGAGGGGGTCTCGGGGGTGGAGACACCGTTCACGTGACCCGAGACCGAGATGGGGTCTCGGGGATTGAAATACTGTTCATGTAACCCAAGACCGAGAGAGGGTCTCAGGGGGTTGTGAGAGACCGTTCATGTGGCCCAAGACCAAGAGGGGGTCTCGAAGGTTGAAATACTGTTCATGTAGCCCAAGACCGAGAGAGGGTCTCGGGGGTGGAGACACCGTTCATGTGGCCCAAGACCGAGAGGGGGTCTCGGGGGTTAAAATACTGTTCATGTGGACCGAGAGGGGGTGTCGGAGGGTGAAGACACCGTTCACGTGGCCCGAGACCGAGAGGGGGTTTTGGGGGTTGAAATACTGTTCATGTAGCCCGAGACCAAGAGGGGTCTCGGGGGGTTGTGAGAGAGCCTCCGTCAGTCGCTGTTATCGTTGTCATTTATCCCGACGGCGCTGGATCAGCCATATTAGATGCCCCCTCACCCCTAAGACGTAGTGGGCCCACCCCAGTAAGGCGAAAGGGGTGTCACCCCCTAAGTGGCTGATCCCTGCTCATCGCAAACCACCTCCGGACACGTGCCTATGGGCGCTGCGACGATTTTATGCGGGCGGTGTGGGGATTTGAAAAGGCGGCCAACACTGTCCACTAAATTTGCGGCGATCGTCCTCGAAGCAGGGTTGATCCATCAAAATCCGTGAAGAAAGTCGTGCCATCATTACCCATCATAGCGGCGACATCAGCGGCATCCCATCATTAGCCGAAAGCAAATCGTATCCCACGCTCAGTGGTTTCCGAGGCGGTCCATCCTATTGTGAGAGTCCACGTGGTGGACGAGGCACGGTGGGACGATTTGAAATTGAATAAAACCCAGGCGATGGGTCGAAAGCAGCCATTCTGTTCCTGCTATCGTCTTCCTCCTCTACGCTTCCTTGATCTTCTGCTCCCTGGTCCCCCCTACAACCTGAGAGCCTGCACGCATCACTTTCCTCCCCAGGTCAGCCTTTTGCTCCTTCTAGGTTCCTCTGTTTCTTCTTCTCGCCATGAGTTCTCAGTCCTGGTCCGCGGAGGACGATTCAGAGAATCGTTCTTCGTCGGAGAGGCCTCGAGCCTCTCCTTCTTCTCCTCCCCTCGAGTGGTCCTCCGATCCGGAGGACTGCGTCCCTTTGGCCCAGTGGAGGGTCGCTGGGGAGGCTCCCGTAGGGAGGCGTCCTATGGCGGTTGGTAGGGCTCCATCGAGGGGCCACCAGGCGGGGGCCAGCGCCTCCTCGAGAGTGGGGGCGGAATCCCCGGAAGGGGTCGCCTCCACGGTAACAGGCCGGGATCTAGCAAACATCCGGGCCCATTACCAAATCCCTCGGGAGATTGGGCTTTATCTTCCAACTCCCAACGACCGGGTGATCTCCTCTCGACCTGGTCGAGTGGCTATCTACGAGATCTCCTTGAGGGTAGGCCTCCGTCTACCCCTCCCCTCTTTTTTCGCAAGCCTCCTCGATTACTACTCCTTGACCCCTTCACAGTTGGTCCCAAACTCCATTAGGGTCGTTAGTGCCTTTGTTGTTCTCTGCCACCATCTCTAAATCACACCCCAAGTTTCTCTTTTTCGCTTATTCTACATTCTTTGGTCTCAAAAGGGTTGGTGGCTATTTCAGCCCCGACCCGGCCGAGTCTTGAAACTCCTTCTTCCCTCCTCTATCAAGGGATGGAAATCCTGGTTCTTCTTTGCAAATGTTGACCAAGTCATGGCCCGGTGGGAGGACCCCGATCTCCGAGGTAATGTAAATTCCACCGTCCACCCCGGAGACAAGGAAGCGTTAGGGCGGCTATTGGCTACCGACATCCCTCGGTACACCTGCTCTTAATGGAAGAGAACCTCCAGTCGGCGGGTCTCATTTCCCACCGCGGTAAGTCTCTCTTATACTTAGTCAAAGTCTTCCTATGCCGTCGTTCTCCCTTTTTTTTATACCGACCCTGACCAAAGTTGTACAGCCATGAAGGTCCCCATCCAGAAACTCCTGAGGGCCGTCGCTAAGAAGAGGGCCCGGAAAGGACCAAGCAAAGATCGGGTAGCACCGGCTCCAAAATGCTCGACGGTGCAGGTGCCCGAG
This sequence comes from Calamus simplicifolius, assembly GCA_900491605.1. Lineage (NCBI taxonomy): Eukaryota > Viridiplantae > Streptophyta > Magnoliopsida > Arecales > Arecaceae > Calamus > Calamus simplicifolius. The sequence goes on from UESW01002152.1 coordinate 80,778, forward strand.
CCACCGGTACCGCAAGAGCCCCTAGTCGCCCCGAAGATTGACCTCACAGCCGACACCCTGCCAGAAAGGATGGTGACCAAGGGGGTACCAACGGAGGAGCCGGCTGCAGAGGAGCCGGCGGTAGCAGAGAAGCCAGTGGTGGTGGAGGAGCTCTTAGCTCCCAGCGGACCAACCCTCCCCGGGGCAGCCAGGAGCTGGGGTGAGGGGCCGTCAGGGGCAGCAAGCCCACCCCCCAAGCAGACGCCACTGAGTAGCCCGCATGCCGAGTCTGGTAATGCCGAGGCCGCCGAAGGGAATAGAGCCAGACCGAGGCTGCCTCGGGACTCCATTCTGAACGACGAGCGCTGGGCAGAGCGGGTCCTCTCGCCAGTCTTCATGCCTGAGGTCCTAGAGGAGCTTAGTCACTTGAAGGCGGCTACATTCTATCGAGATTTCTACGCGGCCCTCGTTAGAGTAAGTTGTCCTGCAACCCTTTGCCTCCGCATTTCTCTTTTTCTTCTCTTTTTTTTTGACATGGAGACTGCACGCAGCTTGTGAACTCCCTAAGGGCTACAAGGGAGGTCATTCACGGAGGGAAGGCCCTTCTGCGGGAGGTCCAAAAGAAGGCCGAGGAAGCTCATCACTGTGCGGAGGCAGCCAAGGGGGCCCTAGAGTCGGCCAGAACCACTTGGGCCAATGAGGTGAGGGCTACTGAGAGCCGAGCGGAGGCAAAGGCCAACCGCTTGTGGGTGGCGCTCCGCCAGATGACCAACGCCGAAAACGCCGCAGCCAGAGATCTGCACATCTCTGAGCTGACCTCAGCCATCCAAGCAATCGAGAGTCGAGCAACTAAGGCCAAGGAGAGGGCAAGGGCGGCGGAGGAGAGGGTAACAGCGGCGGAGGAAAGGGCTGATAAAGCCGAAGAGGAGGCACGTCGCACCTAGGAGGCCGAGAGGGCAACAGCGGTAGCTCTCACCGCAGAGGAGGGGGTTCGGGCTACCGAGGTGGAAGCAGCCATCACGGCCAGGACCGCCAGGGTCATAGAAGAATTCAAGGCGTCGAGTGCTTTATAGACGAGCTGGCGGAAGCTTCGGCGGGGGCATTCTTCCAAGGATTCCAGCATGGGAAGGAAAAGTCACTCGAGACTTAAACTTTCCTCAAGCCCTTGAGGTCGAACCGAGCGTCTCTCGGAGCTGGCCTCATCCGATGACGAGCCCACGCGGCTGAACCGTGATCCTCCGCTTGTATTTTATTTTTGTAAGTCCGACTAGGTCGGCGCTTTTGTAATCACTTTAAATTAATGAAATATCACTTTCCCTCAAGACGAATTGTCTTTGTCCATTTACAATCTCTACCCCAAATTCATTGGTTAATGGCGTGCAACCTCTCGGGGCTTCATCAGCGCCGTGGGGTATCCTTTAATTCTTTTCTCGAATGCTGACTTGGCTAGAGAGGACCGAACCTTAGGGCCAGGAAGGACGAGCTTCCGGGGGTTGAGGCATTGGACTCAGGAGGTCAAGGCTGACGGGCTCCTGAGGACTGACAACGCTCCGCTTTGCCGGAGGTATGCCGAGCTTTATGCTTGGCTGGCCCAGGGCCTTAAGTGCCAAAGTCGGGCTTTGTGCCTGGCTGGCCCAGGGCTTTAGGTGCCCACAGGGGTCGGGCTTTGTGCCTGGCTGGCCCAGGGCTTTTTATTGGACGTACATGGCCCAGGGCTTTTAAGGGCGATTTAAGCTCGAGAGGGCTTTCGTATGGCCCAGGGCTTTAAGCTCTGCCGACCAGGGCTTTAAGTGCGACGGGCTTGAGCTGCCGATGGGCTCTGTGGTAATGGAGGGCTATGGCTTTAAGTGCCTGGCTGGCCCAGGGCTGGGCTTTGTGCCTGGCTGGGGCTTTAAGTGCCGAGGGCCTGAGGGCCGATGGTACATTCTACCAGTGGTACCTTTGTGCCTGGTTGGCCCAGGGCTTTCGCGATCAGAGTCGGGCTTTGTGCCTGGCTGGGGGTGCCGACGGGGGTGCCGAGTTGTGCCTGGCTGGCCTAGGGCTTTATGTGCCGAGGGGTCGGGCTTGAGCATGGGCTCTGCCGTACACTGGGCTTTGTGCCTGGTTGGCCCAGGGCTTTCGTGCCGACCGAAGTCGGGCTTTGTGCCTGGCTGGCCCAGGGCCGAGGCTTTGTGCCTGGCTGGCTTAAAGTGCCGAGGCTTGGGTGCCCAGGGAAGTGCCTCGGAGCCCAGGGCTTTAAGTGCCGAGGTCGGGCTTGAGCTGCCGGCTCTTGGTGGGCTTTGTGCCTGGCCCAGGGCTTTCGTGCCGACCAGTTGGGCTTTGTGCCTGGCTGGCCTAGGGCTTTAAGTGCCGACGGGGGTCGGGCTTTGTGCCTGGCTGGCCCAGGGCTTTAAGTGCCGACGGGGGTCGGGCTTTGTGCCTGGCTGGCCTAGGGCTTTAAGTGCCGACGGGGGTCGGGCTTTGTGCCTGGCTGGCCAGGGCTTTAAGTGCCGATGGGGGTCGGGCTTGTGCCGATGGTACATCGCTCTGCCCACTGGGCTTTGTGCCTGGTTGGCCCAGAGCTTTCGTGCCGACGGAGTCGGGCTTTGTGCCTGGCTGGCCCAGGGCTTTAAGTGCCGACGGGGTCGGGCTTTGTGCCTGGCTGGCCCAGGGCTTTAAGTGCCGACGGGAGTCGGGCTTTGTGCCTGGCTGGCCCAAGGCTTTTGGCTGGAAAACTGAGTGCTAAATTTAATTCGTTAATGAGAATGAGGGGCGAAGGCCCAAAAGATACAGCATGGTATTTAATGTGAGAAGAGAAATGCACTACTGATAATACGACAAAGGTTGTTAGCATTCCATGTCCGGGGAAGTAGCTTCCCATCCAGCTCTTCAATCTTGTATGCCCCGTGACGGAGTGTCTCGGCAATCCGGTAGGGCCCCTCCCAATTCGGAGCTAGCTTGCCTCCTTCCGTCGGCTTTGAGACTTCAGCTCGCCGAAGGACCAGGTCTCTCGGCAGGAAAGTCTTGGGACGCACATGGGCGTTGTAGTACCTGGCAGCTCGTTGTCGGTAGACCGCCATCCGCAGCCACGCTCGGTTTCGCACCTCCTCCACCAGGTCGAGGTTGGCCCATAGCCGGTCCGAGTTGTCTTCCTCATTATATGACTCCACCCGAGGACTCGGGGAGCATATCTCCACCGGGATGACAGCTTCGGACCCAAAGACCAGGCTGAACGGAGTCTCTCCGGTGGGGGCTCGTGGCATTGTATGGTAGGCCCATAGCACATTGTGGAGCTCCTCCACCCACCGCCCCTTGCAATCATCCAGTCGGGTTCTCAGTCCTTGGAGAATGATGCGATTGGTCACCTCGGCCGCTCCATTGGTATGGGGGTGTCCGACGGAAGTGAATCTCTGGTGGATGCCAGTTCGGTGCAGAACCCTCGGAAGGGCGCGTTATCAAACTGCCGGCCGTTGTCGGTGACCAGAGTATGGGGTAGCCCGAACCGGCATATGATAGACTTCCAAAAGAAGGATCTCACCTTGCTTTCAGTGATTTTAGCAAGGGCTTCGGCTTCAATCCACTTGGTGAAGTGATCGACGGCCACCAGGAGGAACTTGCGCTGTCCGAAGGCCGGGGGGAATGGTCCCAAGATATCCATACCCCACTGGGCGAAGGGCCAAGGTGCCACCAAGGGGGTCAGCTGAGATGTCAGCTATCGCTGAATATTGGCATGGCGCTTGCAGCTATCACACTTCTTAACAAGCTCGGCCGTATCCTCCTTCATGGTCAGCCAGTAGTACCCCTGTCGTAGGGCTTTGTAAGCTAGGGCTCTGCCCCCAGATGACTCCCGCAGATGCCTTCATGGATTTCCTGCAAGATGTAGTCTGCTTCTGCTGGCCCTACGCACTTGAGGACCGGGTATGAAAATGACCTTCGATAGAGCCTTCCGTCCATTATCAGGAACCTTGGGGCCCGCCGCTTGAGCAGTCTAGCCTCGCAGGGTCCTCAGGGAGGGTGCCGTCGGTCAAATATCGTACATAGGCATCCATCCAAGAGGGCCCTTGTGCAACGGCAATGCCTCTTCCGCAGCTTCAATGCTTGGGGTCTGCAAGTGCTCCACATACGTTCTTCCCAGTGTCCCATCGGCCGAGGTGGCCAAACGGGACAGCGCGTCAGCCCTGGCGTTCTCCGCCGGGGGATGTAGCTGACACGGAAGTAAGAGAATCGAGAGGCTTGGAACTGCACCTTACTCAGGTAACGGGACATGGTTGGGTCTCTAGCTTCTATTCCCACAACTTGTCCAGAAATAAGCTGGGAGTCCGTGAAGGCCCTCAGACCCTGCACCGAGCTCCTCAGCCAGCCTCATTCCCGCCAACAGGGCCTCATATTCTGCTTGGTTATTAGTGGCCGAGAACTGAAACCGAAGGGCATACTCCACCACCTCCCCCTCGGGCTCGCAAGGATGAGCCCGGCTCCGCTTCCCTGAGAATTTGCTGCTCCATCCACGTGCAAGATCCAGTCTTCCTTTTCTGCCTCCTCGGCTGAGGAGGGGTCCATACGTTCCTCCGGACGTGATTCCTCGTACGTTCCTCAGTCCAAGTACACTCGACCAAGAAATCAGCTAACACCTGAGACTTCATGGCTGACCTTGGCCGAATAGATAGGTCAAACTCACTTATTTGATGGCCCATTTGGCCAGCCGACCGGAGGTGTCAGGACGGGACAAGATGGTCCGAAGAGGTTGGTCCGTGAGCACCACGATGGGATGAGCCTGAAAGTAGGGTCGAAAGCGTTGGGCAGAGACCACCAAGGCAAAAATGATCTTCTCGGTTCTAGTGTATCTTGTCTCAGCATCATGAAGTACCTTGCTGGTGTAGTAGACCGGCCTTCTGCACCCCGTCGGCATCCATGCGCACGAGCACAGAACTGACGGCCTCTGGGGAGGCTGCGAGGTACAGGAAGAGCTCCTCCCCGCCCTCTGGCTTGGACAACAGCGGGGGAGTGGATAGAAATTGCTTCAACTCTTCAAAGGCATCCTGACACTTCTTTGTCCACTCGAAGCTGCTGACCTTGCGCAGCGCCTTAAAGAAGGGCAGGCACCTTTCTGCCGATCTCGACATGAAGCGACTCAAGGCCGCCACCCTCCTGGTTAGGCGTTGCACCTCCTTCTTATTAGCTGGGGGCCTCATATCCAAGATAGCCGGATCTTGTCAGGATTGCCTTCGATCCCCCGCTGGGTTACCATAAAGCCCAGGAACTTGCCTGCCGCCACCCCAAAGGCACACTTGCAGGGATTCAGCCTCATTTGGTACCGGCGCAGGTTGTTGAAGGTCTCTGCAAGGTCGGTGACGTGATCAGCAGCATTGGTGCTCTTGGTCAGCATATCATCCACGTACACCTCCATGTTACGCCCGATCTGGTCCTCAAAGACCTTATTCATCAACCTCTGATAGGTAGCTCCGGCATTCTTCAACCCAAACGGCATTACCTTGTAACAATAAAGCCCTTTTTAGTGACAAAGGAGGTGGCTTCTTCATCAGCCGGGTTCATCCTGATCTGGTTGTACCCCGAAAAGGCATCCATGAAGCTAAGAGTTTCGTACCCGGATGTGGCATCCACTAGCTGGTCGATCCGGGGCAGTGGGAAGCTGTCTTTGGGGCATGCCTTATTGAGATGGTGAAGTCCACGCACATCCTCCAGCTCCCACTGGCCTTACAAACCATCACGACATTCGCCAGCCAGTCAGGGTAGTGTACCTCACGGATGTGACCGGCTGCCAACAGCTTTCGCACCTCCTCATCCACGGCCTTTTGCCTGTCAGGAGCGAAGCTCCTCTTCTTCTACCTAATGGGTTGGCACTCCGGCCTGATGTTGAGCTGGTGGGTGATCACTTCCTCGGAATGCCTGGCATGTCGGATGCCGACCAGGCGAAGACATCTGCGTTAGCCCGTAGGAAAGTGAGGAGCTGGTCACGGGCCTCCTCTGGGAGTAGGGCTCCAATCTGGATTGTCTTCGTTGGGTCCTCTCCGAGAGGGAAAGCAAGCAGGCGCTCGGCCGGCTCCCCTCTTCTCTCCAGGTCCCGGGGGTCCAGTGTCTCCGATGCAGGGCAGGTGCCGCCTCCTGCGGACTAGGGGCCGTGTGGTAGCAAAGTGGGACCAGGTTTGCTCCCCCCACATCTCCCCGACTCCCTCCCTGGTAGGAAACCTTACGAGGAGTCGTTTAGTGGATATGACAGTGTCCAAAAGATTGAGCCCAGGTCTCCCGAGGATTGCGTTATAGGCGAGGGGCACTCGGACCACCAGGAAGTTCATGAGGATGGTGCTTTGGCGCGGGGCCGTGCCAGCCGTGACAGGAAGAGTGACCTCCCCCTCGACTTTCACGGAGTCCCCAGTGAACCCCATCAGGGGCGTGGCGACGGGCCGAGCAGGTCGGGCGACAGGTTCATGCGAACAAAAGCATCATAATTCAAAACATCCACCGAGCTCCCACTATCAACCAGAATTCTTTTTACAGGATGCTTAGCGATCGTCATGGACACGACGACGCTATCATCGTTTTTATTCACCACCCCCTCTAAGTCCTCCTTAAAGAAAGGAATTACAGGATCTAACTCCCCCCCCCTCGGCCTCTTGGGCGGGCCACCTGCCCCCCAGGAAATCATCGCCACCATCTTCTCAGTTGGAGTATTGTCGATCATCGGTGGCGGAGGCGCTGACGGACCAGGAGTATCCGGGTTGTTCTTCCGAACGAACTTCCCAGATGGCCACGCTGGATAAGATCCTCTATCGCCTTCTTCAGCTGGCGACAGTCGTCGGTGTCGTGGCCATGGTCCCGGTGGTATCGGCAGTAGAGGTTCTTGTTGCGGGGGATCTTTGGGTTCATCGGAGGTGGGCGCTGAAGATAGGACTCACCCTCAATCTCGAGCAAGATATGCGATATAGGGGCAAGCAGTGGAGTGTAGGGTCCATCTCTCAGTGCAGGAGCTCGGGGACGATTGTCTGGTCGGCGGGGAGGTTCAGGCTTCCGGGGTCGAACTTCAACAGGCTCAGGGGGGCCGGCTTCTTGAGGGCACTCCTGCTTGCCTCGCGTCGAGAGGAATCAGCCTCGTCGGCGCGGATATACTTCTGGGCCCGGGTCAAAAGTTCAGCATAAGAACCGGGCGGCTTCTTATCCAGGGAGTACGCGAAGCGGACGGACGGAGCCCTCGCTTCAAGGCCAAAGTGGCCACCGAATCTTCAAGATTGTAAACCTCCAGGGCTGCCTCCTTGAACCGAGCGACATAATCCCGCAATGACTCGCCACTCTTCTGCTGGACAGTGAAGAGGCTGTCAGCTACTCTTGAATCTTTCGGCAGGCATCAAATGGGCCAAAAAGGCTCTTTCCAACTGACGAAGGAATCGATACTCCACGGCGGCAGGCGAGAGTACCAGGCTCGGGCAGCCTTCTTCAGGGTGGCAGGGAAGGCGATGCATGAGCGAATCGGTGGCCCCCTGGACTTGCATGAGTACCTTGTAGCTTTCTAGGTGGTCCAGGGGATCTGTGGTCCCGTCATAAGGATCCAGCTGGGGAGGCGGAACCGGGTGGAGATTGGCTCTTCCATGATTCGGCGGACAGCGGAGGCCGGCTGTCATAATCCGTCTCAGGCAGGTGGGTGATCCGGCGGCTGAGTTCCTCCAACCGCTGGTTGTACTCGTCGAGTCGATGCTCGGCCCGACAGGCTATCCGGCCATCAAAAGAACCTTCCCCTGAGGATTCTGAAGACGGGGAAAGGACGATGATGTCGGCGAGGGCGCTCGCCTCCTTCCCATGCCGCCGCTTGGGAGAAACACTGGCGTGGCGAGAAGGTGATCGGGGTCTCTTGGAGGCTCCCCGGTGATGAGGCTTGGGCGAGGCATGACGGTGACGAGCCTCCAGTGCCGGCGATCTCCTCGGAGGAATGCTGGCTGGGTTGCACCACCCCGGAACCGATGGGTGTGGCTCCGGTTGCCGCTGGGCCCTGTTGGTGCTGCAGGCCTTGAACTGCCGCCGCCAAGGATTGGACTTGCGTGGCTAGGGTGGCGAACCGGTCTTCCTAGAGCTGTTGGGAGGAGGCGCAGGGACGTCAACCGGAGGAGCGAGAAGGTCCAGCCTCCTGGGGATCGGCGGTGCCGGGACACCGGCCGGGGAGCTGAGGGGCGACCGCCAGCGGGATCACCCCTTGGCGCTGCCCCCAGCACAACTGCAGAGATCCCTTTCGCACGGGTTGTCACCATGACTCAAGAGTTTGGAGAGAGAGAAGTTGCGATTGCTGGTTCGATGTCTTTCTCTTTCTCCCCCTTCCTGGCGCGCCAATCTGATGATGCCAAGTCACTTTCTTCAAGCGCCGGGGAAACGGACGTCCTCCTCATCGGACTCCTGCAAGAAAAGTCTCCGGAGACCGGATGCTTCGGTGGGGACCCTCCGATGCTCAAGTCAGTCACTTGGGAACAGATGAGAACTATTTAGCCGAAGGGAACTAAACAGTTAGGGCTTAACTAGTGGAAAAGAGCTAGAAAAACCAGAGTTCAATCCCTACTTACGGCATGGGCGTATGCTTTTATACCTGTTCGAAGATCCCCCTTCTGTTCCCGATGATTGCTGATTTTCAGGAGCCCAGTTCAATAATGGACAAAATATGAGGCTGACAATGACAGATCGTACGTCACCGTACATGCTGAAGGTGTCCGCGTCATTGGTCAGCACGGCCTCATAGGTGTCTTGCATCTGGGGCTATATCTGGTGCGCGCCACCGCTGGATATGACCGCACACAGTAGCGGGCAGTTGGTGGACCGTACGCTGCAACGGGGTATGGTCGCGCACAGTGACAGACATACAACGGACCATACGCCGTTATGAGGCATGGTTACACCCTGCTATAGATGTGCGGCGGATCGCATGGGCATGCCAGGTGGCCCAGAGCGGGCTGCATTGTGCACCGGGGGTTGAAGTACTGTTTATGTGGCCCGAGACTGAGAGGGGGTCTCGGGGGTGGAGACACCGTTCACGTGGCCCAGGACTGAGAGGGGGTCTCGAGGGTTGAAATACTATTCATGTAACCCGAGACCGAGAGGGGGACTCGGGGGTTGAAATACTACTCATGTGGCCCGAGACCGAGAGTGGGTCTTGGGGGTGGAGACACCGTTCACGTGGCCCGAGACCGAGAGGGGGTCTCAGGGGGTTGTGAGAGACCGTTCACGTGGCCCAAGACCGAGAGGGGGTCTAGGGGGTTGAAATACTGTTCATGTAGCCCAAGACCGAGAGGGGGTATCGGGGGTGGAGACACCGTTCATGTGGCCCGAGACTGAGAGGGGTCTCGGGGGTTCAAATACTGTTCATGTGGCCCGAGACCGAGAGGGGGTCTCGGGGGTTGAAATACTGTTCATGTAGCCCGAGACCGAGAGGGGATCTCGGGGGTTGAAATACTGTTCATGTAGCCCGAGACCGAGAGGGGGTCTCAGGGGGTGGAGACACCGTTCATGTGGCCCGAGACCGAGAGGTGGTCTCGGGGGTTGAAATACTGTTCATGTGGCCCGAGACCGAGAGGGGGTGTCGGGGGGTGGAGACACTGTTCACGTGGCCCGAGACCGAGAGGGAGTCTTGGGGGTTGAAATACTGTTCATGTAGCTCGAGACCGAGAGGGGGTCTCGGAGGGTTGTGAGAGAGCCTCCGTCAGTCGCCGTTATCGTTGTCGTTTATCTCAACGGCGCTGGATCAGCCATATCAGTTAATTCTATAAAATTAAAATTACTAACAATTAATGGTAGCCCATGTATAGCCCATATATGAAAAATTGTTAAACACTCGATCACTGGAACCAATCATCGGGGAAGACTCCATTTGCTGATGTAGCTTTCTCCAGAGCAGACGGCCTGCAAGAAGTCCTGGGATCGAAGGTTGCTCCGGTAGAGACCCTTCGATGGTCCGAGGTCATAGTAGAGAGAGCTTGAAGAAGCTCTCGAAAAGAGAAGGCTTTGAGGATCGAAGGATATTCTTAGGTTAGAAAGTATGTGAGTAGACATACCGTTCATTCTAGATTCTCTTACCCTTTTATAGACCTTTGATATTCGTCTGAGGATCAGTCACGTGGAGTTCAGTGAAGAGGAATGTTCGCTGAGCTCGTGGCGATTACGTGAATAGGAGCTGATTGGTGGACCTGGTCCCATCAGGCACATGGGTCTGATGGTTGGTGGGCCTGGTCCCATCAACTGCGCAGGTCAGATGGTAGGTAGACTTGGCTGCATTAGGCTGGCAAGCCAGATGGTAGGTAGGCCTGATCGTGTCAGGCGGTGCAGGCCAGGCGATAGGTGGGCATGATCTTGTCAGGCAGCGCGAGTTGCCTCAGAGAAGTCAGGGCCGCTAGGGCCAACTTGGAGAGGTTGGGGCCATCGGGCCGACTTGGAGAGGTTAGGGCTGCCGGGGCTGACTTGGAGAAGTGTGGCCCACTAAAAAATAGGTACGCCCTGGAGAAGCGCGGTTATCAGTTTCTATCCATGCCGTTAGTTAGCTTTGCCGTTAATGTCCACGTGGCACTACCGGCCACATGAGATGCCCCTCCGCTCCTTAGTTCGAGGGGCCACGCGTCCACTGACCCTCGGACGAAAGGAGCACAAAAATTTGCAATAACTGCTGGCTTTAGCACGCCTTTAATTATCGAAGGTGTGGCACGTCCTCCCGAGGCTATGTTGCTTCTAAAACCTTTCATAATCAAGTGAAAATGCGGAAGATGACGTCAGCATCGGGCGCACCGAGATAATATCTCTTGAAGAATGGGAGAAATGGGTGCCATCATTTCTCCACCACTCTCCATGTCTTATCATTGGCCGCAAATCCGCTCCCTGGACAGAGCCGAGGCGTTGCATCTTGGGCGCTGGCAGGATGATCGAAAGCTGGATGTCCCATGCAATAGCAGAAGGCCACGTGGCGCTGCCTTGGATGAGGCAATTTAAAAAGCCAATATAAAACCGCCCATCGCGCCTGAGGGCAACCTTTATGCTACCATCGTTTTCTTTGTTGTCTTCTTCCTCCTAAGCCCTAAACCTTCAGAGTCTGAAACTTTCAGCTTCCATTTTCTTTCTTCGACGTTAGGTCAGTCCCCTTTTGCCTCCCTTTCGCTTTTGTCTTCTTTCTCTTGAACCCATGGACCGTCGTGCCATTTGGGAGGGTAAGAGGCCCGTTGTGAGCTCCTCTCGATCCTTGGAAGAGGAGGAGGAGGAGGTCCTCCTGGTTCACCGTAGGCATCGGTCGGTCGGGGGTATCACCATCCGCGACCGCTCGACGGTAGATGCCCAACCGCCATCCTGAGCGTCTCCCCTTAGGTTACCTCCATCTAGGACAGCCCCAACTAGGGTAGCTCCGGCATCCCCAGCCCATCCGGCCTCTCCTCCGGTAGCCAGCTCTGATTTGGCAGGGCTAGGGGAGGTGGCTTCCACCATGACTTCCGAGAAAGTAGAAGACCTTAGGAGTAGGTACAATGTCCCTAGCTTCATCCAGTTGTCCGCGCCTGGACCCAAGGACAGGGTGACCTCCGACCGATCCGGTCAGATAGCTCTATACGAGGAGTTCTTCAGGTGAGGACTTTGTCTCCCCCTACATCCTTTTCTTCTGAATTTGTTAGATAGGTATAGACTGGTCCCGGCGCAGTTGACTCCGAACTCGGTTTAGATCATCTGCGCATTTGTCGTCCTTTGCTTCTTCCAAGGCTTGGAAGCTAGGGTTTCTTTGTTTCGGGCCCTTTATAAGCTCCGCCACCACGGTGAAGATGGGTGGTGAATTTTTACTTCTAGGCCGGGTCGGACTCTACCTCTTCACCTCCCCTCCAAAGTCAGGGGATGGAAATCCCGTTTCTTATTTCCCCATATGGAAGGAGTGAGGGCGGATTGGAGAGAGCCTGATGTCGGGCCCAATAAAAATTTTTCCGTGGACGAGAGGGATCGAGAGCTCTTCAACCGTCTGATGTCCTCCAAGATCCCCTCCTACAAGGAGTTGTTGACCGAGGAAAACCTCTACGAGGCCGAGTTGGTCCCAGCGGTTGGTGAGCGCGAGATCCTGTCCTTCTCGTCCCCTGACTTGGCCTTTTCCTTTGCTAATTGTCGGCTCCTTGTGCAGCGATGATGGTGTCCGCTAAGAAGCTGAAGGCGGCTATGCATAAGAAGAGGCAGGAGGTCGGCGAGGAGGTTAGGCCAGTGAAGAGGGATCGACGGAAGGCTCAGGATGAGCCAGCTCGGGCCTCCGAAGTCCCGTGAAGGCGGCTCCAATAGAGGTGGCTCCTACGGAGGAGCCGAGGGAGAGCATCCCGGCCGAGGCGCTGGTGAGTGAAGCAGCTCCCGCGATGATCGAGGCAGGAACAAAGTAGGGGGGCCAGTTGGCTCCGATCGAGGGCATTGACAAGGGGACCCCGACTGCTCCTGAGTTGGTGGTCGTTGATTTGGACTTTGAGAATGGGACTTCTGCCCCCACGGAGCCAACCGAGGCGGGTGAGTCGAAGGCCGAAGGTGAGCATCCGGTTCCTCCTGAGCCGGAGATGGAATGCATCATTAAATGCATCACTATTTAGTGATGCATTACTACATCACAAATGCGTCACTAAATAGCGACGCATTAGTGATGCATTCAGTGCATCGCTAAATAGCGATGCATTTGTGATGCACAAACCCTTTACCGATCGATCATTTAGCGATGGGGCTTTGGCGTCGCAATGGCATCGCTAAACTTAATTAGCGACACATTTCTTATGTTTAGCAACGCAATTTGGGCATCGCTAAAAGTTAAATTTCTTGTAATGGAAGTTTCCCCGACGGTCAGAGAGGGAAAGGCGGCAGTGATGGCAAATGACGACAAGACGGTACCGGCAAATGAAGGCAGGGTGGAGCAGGAGGATTCGCCATCGCCAGTTGCCCGAGCGACCACACAGCGAGTGGTCGGGATGGCACCGACCCGACCACCGCGGCCGCCGCCGAGGTTCTCGGCAATGGAGAATGTGAGGCAGGCGGAGCGCCTGCTGGAGAGGACGCACCTGCCACACTTTCGTGCGCAGCTGCGCTGCAACACCACTGTCGGGCTCCTCGACGTGGCTTATGTGTCGGTGCTCCAAGTAATTTCCATCTGTGCCCCTTTCATATTCATTTGGTGTGATCTATAGCTGATCGATTGATCCACACAGATGGCCAATGAGGTCCTTGCCCTCAGAGACTCAATGATCCAGATGTGCAACTCGGCCGCACGCTCATAGGAGAGAGTGGACAAGTACCAGGGCTGATGCAAAGAAGTGACTAAGAAGTTTGCCCAGAAGTTGGAAGAGGCTAGGACCCGGAAGAATGACTTGGCTGGCAGACTTCTTGCATCGGAGGTTGACCGGGATGAGTGGAAGGTCTGGTTCAGGAAGGTGGAGAACAAGGCGGCGATCGAGCACAACCAGTCTTTTGCGGCCGAGGCCAAGATGGCAGTGGTTTCATCTAGCCTGGCACCAACCGAAAGGAGGGTTGAAGAGCTGAACCGCCAGCTTAAGGATGCCGAGAGCCAGGCCGACGCAGTAGCAGCTGAAAGTCACACTGCCGTGGGGAGGGCCACCGCGACGGAGGTAGCGGCACAGGAGGCTGAAGAGAGGAGAGGGTCGAAACCGTGGCCCGAGTCTGGGATGTCGAGGCCCGGGCCGAGGAGGTTGAGAGCAGGGCTTGGGGAGCTGAAGCCCGTGCCAAGAAAGCCGAGGCCCGGGCTCAGGGTGTCATCATGGAGTTATGGGGCTCGCCGATATTTGAGCAGGAAATGACCGAAGCCTGATGGGAAAGAATCCGTGTATGAGCAAATACTAGCAGACCGTAATACGCAGCGAAATAATAAATAAAAATGCGCAAACCACACAATCACAGAAACACCAAGATTTACGTGGAAAATCCCTTCAAGATAAAGGGAAAAAAAACCACGGGCAAGCCAGAGAAGAAGATCCACTATAAAATAATAAATATCCAAGTCTCAAAGTCCCTTGCCAGAACTTGAGAAACAATCACAAGAGAATAATAGGGATATAAGGATTACGTCACCGAAAAATACGGTCTCCTGCGTTACCTCCTTATTTTCTTCCCTTCTCTCTTCTTCTTCTTCTCTTGTTTTTCTTCTGCAGCACCTTCACGTGATTCCTGGAGTGGAAGTCCTCCCACGTAGTCAAGCACCAAGCAGCAGCCCTTCCTTCTCTTCCCCTAGCAATCCATGCTCCTAGAAAAAAAGAAATACCTGCTACATGCTTCTCATCTTTTTCCATACGACTGCTCCTTGAAAAAGAGAAAACCAAAAAAGGAAGGTGGCTGCTCCTTTTATAAAGAGAGAGAACAAATCCTGGTAGAAAAAGGAGTAGCGCTCCCTTTTGCCCTAATGGGCTGAATAAGTGGGTCATGGGCCCAACAACCTCCCCCTTCAGCCCATAAGGGAGGCTGTCTCATGCTTCCTTAGTGTGAAATCATGCCGACCAGCTGTCGGCATATCTCTTGCCTTTCTTTTGATAAGGTCTTTGTCAACATGTCTGCCCCATTTTCATCTGTGTGAATTTTCTGAAGCTGTAACTGCTTCGCTTCAAACACATTTCGAATCCAGTGGTATCTCACATCTATATGCTTTGACTTGAAATGAAAAGTTGGGTTCTTGCACAAGTGGATGGCGCTCTGGCTGTCACAATGTACCACATAATTTTTCTGTTTCAACCCAATTCATGTAAGAATTCTTTCATCCACAGCATCTCCTTACAGACCTCGGTAGCAGCAATATATTCTGCCTCTGTGGTAGAGAGAGCTACACACCTTTGCAATCTGGATTGCCATGACACAGCTCCCCCTGCAAAAGTAAGTATGAAACCTGATGTGGACTTCCTTGTATCAATATCTCTCGCCATATCTGCATCTGTGTAACCAATCAGCACAGCTGGACCACCCCCAAAGCTTAAACAAACTTTGGAGCTTCCTCTGAGATATCTGAAGATCCACTTCACTGCTGCCCAATGCTCTTTCCCTGGATTTGCAAGAAATCTGCTAGCAACACCCACTGCATATGCGATGTCTGGCCTCGTACATACCATCGCGTACATCAAACTTCCGACTGCTGAAGCGTAAGGAACCTTCTTCATTTTCTCCTTCTCCTCATCACTTGAAGGACTTTGCTCTGAGCACAACCTGAAGTGACCTGCAAGAGGAGAACCAACTGGCTTTGCATTGATCATACTGAACCTATCCAATACCTTCTCAATGTACTTTTCCTGTGACAACCATATTTTCTTGATTCTTCTATCACGGAAATCTGCATACCCAGTATTTGCTTTGCTGGTCCCATATCCTTCATTTCAAATGAATTGCTCAGCTCCTTCTTCAACCTGTCAATCATAGACATATCTTTCCCAAGAATAAGCATGTCATCAACATAAAGTAGGAGTATGACAAAATCCTCACTAAACCATTTGATATACACACAATGATCTGAAGCCATTCTTTTGTATCCATTTTCAGCCATAAATGAATCAAATTTCTTGTACCACTGCCTTGGAGCTTGCTTCAGCCCATATAAGCTTTTTTTCAATCTGCAGACAAGATTTTCTTTACCTTTGACTTTGAAGCCTTCTGGTTGCTCCATATAGATTTTCTCCTCCAAATCACCATGAAGAAAAGCTGTCTTCACATCTAACTGCTCAACCTCCAAGTCTAGACTAGCAGCAATACCTAGAGCAACACGAATTGAAGACATTTTAACAACAGGAGAAAAAATCTCTTCAAAGTCAATACCTTTCTTTTGACCAAAGCCTTTCACAACCAATCTGGCCTTGTACTTTGGTTGAGAACAATGCTGTTGAGTCTTTAACCTGAAAACCCACTTGTTCTTTAAAGCCTTCCTTCCTCTTGGTAGTTCCACTAAATCATATGTGTGGTTCTTCTGTAAGGCATCCATTTCTTCCAGCATACCTACTAACCACTCCTTTTTCTGCTCACTTTCAACTGCCTCCTGGTAACATTCTGGTTCACCTGCATCAGTAAGCATTATATATTCATCTGTAGAATACCTTTTGGAAGGTTGACGTTGTCTGATAGATCTTCTCAGCTGAGGCTCTGTAGGAGGTTGCTCCTGATCTCCTTCCTGCTCAACATGTCCTACAGGTGAGTTAATATCTGCTCCTGCACTATTTTCTTGCACATCTCCCCTATCACCCTGATTTACTAGAGGAGTAACTGGATCACAGTCTGTTAATCCTCCTGCAGAAGACTTGACTGACACCTCCTTCTTGAAGTCTTGAAGGGTTTGATCTTCAAAAAATACCACATCTCTGCTTCTGAATACCTTCTGCTTTTCTGGATCCCAAAGTCTATAACCAAACTCATCATGTGAGTAACCAAGCAAAGCACATTCTTTTGTCTTACCATCCAGCTTGGACCTCTCAATGTCTGGAACATGTGCAAATGCACGACAACCAAACACTCTCAAGTGCTTATAAGAGACATCTTTTCCTGACCATACACGCTCTGCAACATCACCATCTAGAGCTGTACATGGTGACAAGTTTATTACATCAACCGCTGTCTTCAATGCCTCATCCCAAAATCTTTTAGGTAACTTGGACTGTGAAAGCATACATCTGATCTTTTCCATGATGGTGCGGTTCATTCTCTCTGCAATTGCATTATGCTGAGGAGTACCAGGAACTGTCATCTCATGTTGAATGCCATGTGATCTGCAATAATTATCAAATAACCCTGTGTACTCACCACCATTATCTGACCTTATATTTTCAGTTTCTTTCCTGTCTCTCTTTCAACTCTGGCATGAAACTCTTTGAAGACATTAATAACCTGATCTTTAGTCTTCAAACCATAGACCCAAACTTTTCTGGAAAAATCATCTATAAAAGTGACAAAATAAAGTGCACCACTGATGCCTGGAACATTAACTGATCCACTAGGAGTTTTTGTCCTCAGAGGACCACAAACATCTGTATAGATACGATCCAAACATGCATTTTTCTAGATAAAGCAGGACTAGCAAAAGAAACTCTATGTTGCTTGCCAACCAAACAATCAACACATGGGTTCAGATGTACACCTTTGAAGTCTGGTAGAACTTCTTCCTTGGAAAGAACTTGCAGCCCCTTCTCACTCATGTGTCCCAGTCGTTTATGCCACAACTCCATGCTGAAGTCGTTCTCTGTAACATTCAACTGTTCACCATAAGCTTTAGCCTGCAACCTGTATAAAGTGTGACATTTCTTCCCACTGGCTACAACAAGTGAACCTTTACTGAGCTTCCATTGCCCTTTATGAAATCTGCTATCAAATCTTCATCATCAAGTCTTCCAACTGAGATTAAATTTAGCCTCAAGTCAGCTACATGCCTTACATCCTTGAGCACCAACTTACAGCCAAGATTGGTCTTCATGTGGATGTCACCCATGCCAATGATGTCTGCTGTGCCTTGATTTCCCATCTTGACAACACCAAAATTTTCAGTCTTATATGTAGAAAAAAACTCCCTCCGTGGTGTAGCATGATAAGAAGCACCTGTGTCAATCACCCACTCATGATTCTGACACTCACATGAGAAGATACCATCAGAAGTAGACAAAATCAAATAATCATCACTCTGCACAGTAGCTGTGATATTCTCCTTTGACTCTGTATCCTCCACTTCTTTTCCCTTTTTCTTACTCTTCTTAGGCTTCTTACACTGATTCTTGTAGTGCCCTTTCTCACCACAGTTATAGCAAGTAATATCTTTTCTTGACCTTGATTTGCTTCTACCCTTGTATGAATTGTCTCTATTTCTAGACTTTGACCGTCCTCTATTCTCTGAGACAAGTGCCTGTGAATCAATCTGAGAAGTTGCTGAATTTTTCCTTCTTAACTCCTCATTCAACAAACTGCCTGTTACTTGACTCATGGTGATAACACCGTCTGGTGCAGAATTACTGAGGGAAACTACCAGTGTCTCCCAACTTTCTGGCAATGAACTGAGAAGTAACAATGCCTGCAACTCATCATCAAGAGACATTTTCATAGAGGATAACTGGTTATTAATACTCTGCATTTCATTCAAATGCTCAGCAATAGAAGCACCCTCTTTATATTTCAGATTCACTAGTTTTCTGATCAAGAAAGCCTTGTTGCCAGCTGTTTTTCTCTCATATAGACTTTCTAACTTTTTCCAAAGAGAGTTTGCAGAAGTCTCAGTGGAAACATGGTGAAAGACACTATCATCCAACCATTGCCGAATAAAACCGACTGCCTTCCGATCTAACATGATCCAAGCATCGTCTGTCACTGTAGCGGGCTTTGCTTTGACCCCTTCTAAAGGTCCATATAGATCCTTGCAATATAAGAGGTCCTCCATCCTTGGTTTCCATATCATCCAATTGTTTCCGTTCAGACTGATCATGCGGGAAACATTACCGGCCTCCATGCTCGCACACAAAAAAAAATTCACAGGCTCTGATACCAGTTGATGGGAAAGAATCCGTGTACGAGCAAATACTAGCAGACCGTAATACGCAGCGGAATAATAAATAAAAATGCGCAAACCACACAATCACAGAAACACCAAGATTTACGTGAAAATCCCTTCAAGATAAAGGGAAAAAAAACCACGGGCAAGCCAGAGAAGAAGATCCACTATAAAATAATAAATATCCAAGTCTCAAAGTCCCTTGCCAGAACTTGAGAAACAATCACAAGAGAATAATAGGGATATAAGGATTACGTCACCGAAAAATACGGTCTCCTGCGTTACCTCCTTATTTTCTTCCCTTCTCTTCTTCTTCTTCTCTTGTTTTTCTTCTGCAGCACCTTCACATGATTCTGGAGTGGAAGTCCTCCCACGTAGTCAAGCACCAAGCAGCAGCCCTTCCTTCTCTTTCCCTGGCAATCCATGCTCCTAGAAAAAAAGAAATACCTGCTACATGCTTCTCATCTTTTTCCATACGGCTGCTCCTTGAAAAAGAGAAAACCAAAAAAGGAAGGCAGCTGCTCCTTTTATAAAGAAGAGAACAAATCCTGGTAGAAAAAAGGAGTAGCGCTCCCTTTTGCCCTAATGGGCAGAATAAGTGGGCCATGGGCCCAATAAAACCATCCTCGATGCCTACGCTTAGGGCTTCAAGCATTGCAAAGCGAAGGTCGCTGAGGTCTTCGGAATCAACGATCAAGGGATTCAAAAGTTGCGCCAATCTGATTGTTGACAATAAAAGGTAAAAGCACAGGGTATTTCTTCAGTGAGATTGATTCCATTATCAAGTACTAGACTCCAACAGTGCTTATTAATTCTTGGAATATATGTGCCATGAGATTTAATTGGCGATCACAATCATTCAATCAAGAAGCTTGAATTAGCTTTATTGAAAACATTTTTTATGAGAGATGAAACGACTAAGAAAAAGTTTTTTTTTTTAAAAAAGGAATAAAAAAAAGAAAAGAAATGGTTGGTGAACCTAACAAACTATGCAGCTGGCTTTATGCATCGGGCCAAATCCAGCCAATTACCTGTTCAACGCATCGAAAACCCAACCTCCCCCGTCCATGTTGACCAGCTAACTAAACAGAAAACACGTACGGCGTTGCGCACACAGGCAGCTCATTGTATATAGCCAGAGAACGGCAGTGTTCAGACATATGCCACAGCTCCCCTGATCACCATCATCAACATCCTAACAGAGAGATGACTGACCATATTGTTTCCTTGGTGATCCGTGAGCTTGGAAAGCTTCTCCAACAAGAGCTTCGATTCTTGAAAGATGTCCCTGAAAAATTACGGTGGGTCAAGCGAGAGTTGCAGCGAATGGAGAGTTACTTGAAGCGCGCCGACTCCAGACCGAAGGAAGATGGAGTGAAGCAATGGTTGAAGGATCTCAGAGAGGTAGCCTACGATATATATGGACGACATCATCGACACATATGTGCTCGAGGTCAAGTACCGACAGCGAGCAGATGGCTTCCAGTTCTCTTTTTTCCCCAAGTTGAAGGCCAAACATGATGTGGGCATGGAGATTGAGAGAATAAAGAATAGGATTGATGAGATATCTGCTGGCCAGACAAAATATGACCTCAAGAGGTTAGGTGGAGGGGAGCCGAAGTCGTCTGAACATCGGCCTATTCTTCCACACGTCTTCGATGACGCTGATTTCGTTGGCTTAAGGATGAACGGAAGGCGGTGGTGGTCCAATTACTCGATCGCAATAAGCTGCATCCTGGTGTGGTGTCTATAGTTGGGGCTCCTGGTCGAGGCAAGACGACTCTCGCCCGAAAAGTCTATTGCGATAGAGAAGTCGAAAAGCGCTTCGATTTTCGCGTTTGGTTACCCATATCGCAAAATTACGAGGTGACGGAACTCTTGAAGAAGGTACGTGAAAATATCAGGAAGATCAGCAAGGAAGAGTCGTCGGCAAAGGATAAAGATTATTTTAGCAAGCAGGTCAGCATTCATTGAGCCACAGAAGATATCTTATAGTAATGGATGATGTATGGCGACTGGATGTTGGAAAGAGATGCAAGCAGCTTTTCCAGATGCGAAGATTAATGGAAGTCGAGTACTGTTCACCACTCGATTAGTTGATGATGTTACTAAATCTGCAGACCCTCGTGCCACTCCTTGTGAATTGAAGAATTTAAACTCCGAGGATGGAGTGAAGCAGCTTTTCAAGAAGGCCTTTCCAGATCAAGATACCAACACATGTCCTGATCAGGATCTGAAAGAAATAGCAAGAAGCTGGCCGAAAGATATCGATGTGGCGGTCTAACTCTTGCTCTTGTGGTACTGGGAAGCCTCCTGGCGATAAAAGACAAGACTGACGGCGCATGGTCGACATATCTCCTTTTATTCTTAAAAGTCATAACTATAAGGAATAGTTAGGAATAAAGTTAACAAAAGGGATAATCCATGGTTAACCATAGGTTATTCCCTCAATTTATTCCCTAGAAAATGCAGGAATAGCTTATTATCCCTCCAAATAAGAATAAAAAAAAAAGTTATCCTATGGATTTACCTTTTTGTATTTGATATGATCAATGGGATATCCCTAGGGATAGCCAGAGGATAAACTCTATCCCATACACTTATCCATAGATAATATTTTTTCTATCAAATACTACTTAAGGGTCATGGAACTGCGGGGCGCACGCCATCTCCGAGTGCTACCGAAGGAGATGAAGAACATGGTGCATTTGAGGTACATTGGGTTAAGGTACAGAGGAATAGATAAGCTCCCATCCTCCATTGGCCGTCTGCTATGCCTACAACGCTGGGCGTGAGGAATACCGGTATAACATTTGTACCAACCGCGTTATGGAAGATCGCCACACTAAGGTAGTGTTTGAAATAGGTAATAAGAGGGGATATCCCTTTTATTCCTAAAAGCAATAACTATAAGGGATAGCTGGAAATGAAGTTAACCAAAGGGATAATCCATGGTTAACCATGGGTTATCCCCTCAATTTATTTCCTAGAAAATACAGAAATAGCTGGTTATCCCTCCAAATAAGAGTAAAAAAAAATTATCCTATGGATTATTTTTTTTGCGTTTGATATGATCAATGGGATAGACAAAGGATAAACTCTATCCCGTACACTTATTCATAGATAATTTTTTTTCTATCAAACACTATCTAAAGCATGCATACGTTTGCAAGTATCAGGTGGCGATTGCCGGACCACCAAGGGACGCTGACTTACCCGACCTACAGACCCTCGGAGTGGTAAAATATTTCAACCGAATGGAATGAGAGACTGCCAAATGTAACCAATCTTCGAACATTGCGACTTCGAATTCGCAGCGGCTTCCACTGAAACGTGTTTTATGATTTGCTTGCCAAGTTGAACGATCTCGTCTCGTTAACGATAATGGCGAACGGAATCAATCTGGCGACGGTTGATACTATAAACTTTCAAAATCATGCCACCCTCCGATCGTGTGGTTAGACGGCACAATATCGTCTAAGCGTCTGGGAACCCATAAATTTCCACCCCACCTCACCAAGCTCACGCTGACCGAGACTAGATTGGAGCAAGACCCATGCCAAATTTGGAGAAGCTGAAGAGTCTCAGGGTTCTTAGATTAAGCTGCGAGGCGCACGTTGGGAAGCAAATGGCTTGTACTGCTGGTGGGTGTTGTTGGGTGTGGCAGATGGTGACTATCTAATTGATTAGACTGAGGCTAAAGTTATACTTATGTCCTTAAGATAATTTCGTTTCGTAATGGTGCTCACGGTCAGTATGACGATTGTCTTCCAAGATATAACAATCTCCTTTTGATGAAAGCAACACTACAATTCATCAAAAATTCGAACCAAGAATGCTACTCTCTTTTTAATGCACTATTGCTATACTACCCTTAGGAAAGTATGCAAATGCCTAAGAGAGGAGAAGGCTAGAATTGATTCGGATTGAACTCGATTCAGAATGGTTTGGAATTAATGAAATGAGAGGGTTTAGGGTCCTATTTATAGGTTTTTAGGTGCCCCTTGGAAGCAACCCTTCAAATTAATCTACACCGTTAGATCTGATCGGATCCGATCAACGGTCAGATAATCCTTTGATACACCTATTCATCCTTTGATATGATGATCAGCCGTTCAGATAAGCTTATCCTCGTCCCTATACGCCTTCTCACCATCGTGATCTGATGATCACGTTATCAGATAGGCGGTTGCACTTCTTAGATATGCCTTTTCACGATCGGACCGTTGACTTATCTCCAACCGTACGATCGGATGGGTGCATTATCACCAACCGTCCTGTTGATTGGTCAACCGACGGTTGTGAGCATTGGATTGCGATCGCGATCATGATTTGATCACCGCATCTTGACCCTTCATCCGATCGATCAACGATCAGTTCTGATCCTGATCCGATGATCAACGGTCAATTGATCTCAGCCCTTTATCTTGATCGATCAGTCTCCACCATCGGATCCTCTGATCTAGAAAAAAATTTAAAGCTCCTCAGCTCCTCGCGATGATGCGCCGTGCGAAGTGCAAAGTGAGCCTACAAAGCGCCCATTGCGCCCTTTGCACACGCGTGCACGTGCGCGTGCACATGCGCGAGGGTGATGCATAAGGAACTTATAACACTACAAGAAATATCAAAATAGTAACGAAAATTAGTGATGGAAATTTTGGTCACTAAATTGTGACGGTTTAGTAACAAAATAGTGACAAAAAATTAAAATTAGTGACGGATTAGTTTTTTC
>UESW01002152.1:104801-139205 GCA_900491605.1 Calamus simplicifolius
TTCTTCTTCTTTTCTTTCTTTTTTTTTTCATCCTTTCCTTCTTTCCTTCCTTTATTTCTTTCCTTTTTCTCTTCTTTTCCTACACAGATAAGTTTTGATATCCCTCCCCTATCTCGGTCCTATTTTCCTATAAAAAATGGGATAGCTGGGATATCCTCATCCCCCAAAACTTAAAATCTTGCCTTAAATAGAAATTTTGATATTTTGTATGTTTCGTGCCAAGGCCAGTCCCAAGCCCGGTTAAAGGAGGAGGGTTGCATTAGGTAGCTATAGCCAGCGTAAAACTCCGCCAGATCCCCTAAAATATTAGCTGACCCCATGTAGTTGGAAAAAGGCTTAGATGAGTTGAGTTGAGTATGTTCTATGCCCTAATCATAGCATCGTACACTAAATAGTTCTACATGCATACATAATTGTACTCATCCACCTATTGGTTGCATAGCATCTTATGGAAATTAACACTCTCAATCGACCAATTTAACAACATTCACCCCCACCATGCACCAAGAGCCTAACCAATGGATATATCTTGTGCTCCATGACAACAAGAATCTAATGTGTGATCTTACAAAAAAAGCCATTACCTATGGATATACTTAGGAGATCTAAAGGTAGTTCTTAATAAGACTCTCCTCTTGCATCACATGATCAACATGCAACGAGAATAATATCTTGTTCAGAACTAACAAATGATAAATATTAAAACATCCATTTATCTTTGTATTTTGGTATCGTATTTCCTAGATGCCATTGGCAAGATATGCTTCAAATGATTTTTTTTTTTAAACGATCTAGTTCAAGAAAACTACAAATGATTAAATGCTATAAATTTCCACTGCAAAAGAAGATTCCTTAACACAAACTAACACCTGCACCTGATTTTTTTCTCTTGCAAGAAAGCAAGTCAACATCCAAAATTTTTGTGAAATAGATTCTAACTCTTTCACTCTCTCACTAAGTTTATGTAATCTTCTATCAAGGATAACACACTTGCTCACAATCTTCCTGAAATCTCAAACCTACACCTACTGTCTAAGCACCTCCTTAGTAAAATGTCTTTAAATCCACTTCCCCATATCCCCAACAAATTTGCTCCTATGTTTGCTCCTTGTTCTAGCAACTAAGCTTTCTCACCATCTAATTGAATTCACAGACACAAATTCTTAGATTTCCACTTCATGCTGCAAAATAATGTAAACAAATTTTCTTGTTTAAAATAGCAGGTGCCTAGTTACTTGTTCTCAAGGTTCTTCACCATAAGATTTCCAACCACATGATTCATCCTTTCTTCGCCACAAGATTTCCAACCACATGATCCATCCTTTCTTTAAATTAATATAGAACCATCTTCCCCCTCAAACATGTGCTCAGGTTCTTGTTATATACCCATGTTTGTCTTTCTCGGCTTATCAATTATGTTACCATAACCCATCCACCAGTTCCAACTCAACTCAACTCAACTCAACCCATCTAATTCTTTTCTCAACTGTTGGCACAGATTGTGGCTATCTAATTGATAAGACTGAGTCTAGAGTTACACTCTATGTCCTTAAGACAAATCGTTCTGCAATGGTGCTTACGGCCTGTATGATGATTGTCTTCCAGGATACAATAATTTTCTTTTGATGAATGTAGCACTACAATTCACCAAAAACATCGAACCAAGAATGCATCTCTCTTTTCTATGCACTATAGCTATACTTTCCTAAGGAGAGCATGCAAATGCCTAAGAAAGGAAAGGATTGGAATCGAATTGGATTGATTGAATGAAATGCAAAGGTCTAAGGTCCTATTTATAGGTTTAAGGTGCTTTTTGGATACATCCTTTTGGATTTAATTTGATTTGAATTGGTTAATCAGATTTAATTAAAGAAAGCCTTTGATTCACCGATTCACTCCATGATATGAAGATCAATCGATCAGATAAGCCAATCCACATTCCAATATGCCATTTCACCATCATGATCTAATGATCACGTGATCCGATAGGTTGTAGAACGGCTTTGATGCGCCATTTTAAGATCGGAATGATCGTCTTATCATCAACAACAAGATCGGATGGGTATCTTATCACCAACGATCATCAACGACATGATCAAACGAGCACCTTATCACCAACAGTCCAATCAACCGATCGGATGCGCTGAAGGGGTGCACGCCGATGGATCGACACTACCGCGATCGTGATCGATCACTGCATCTCAGTGTTCTATCCTGACCCTTCGTCCTATTGATCTTTGGATTCAATCTTGTCCTCTCATCCGATCGATTAATGATGATCTGAAGCGTTTGATCTCCATCGTCGGATCCTCATAATCTAAAAAAAATTAAATCCTCTCAAGCTCCTCGCGATGATGAGCATGTGCGAAGTGCAAAGTGTGCCTACAAAGCACCCATTGCATCCTTCGCACACGTGCGTGTGCACGAGCTCTTCACTTATGTGAGCCTAAGGAACTTAAGCATGAAGGAAGAGGTTTTCATATAAGTGAACCTTCTCCACATGAATGAAAATTGGACTTAAATTAAAGATCATCAAAGATCAGCAAAGGTGATCCCCCACATAAAGGATTTTAACACAAATGAATATGCAGACACTAAAGAGAGTATAGTGGGATGAAGTTGTATCAGGATAGGTAGCTTGTGGCTTTGAACCTTTCTTAGTGAGTTGTTATCGAGTTTACTTGCTAAAAAGTGAACATAATATCTTGAACTTTTTAGCATTTTATGTAAACCAAAATAATAACAATCACACAACTTCTTTCCGAGCATTCTTTTGGTTCTCAAGATTGCATTCATTTTGGCCCCAAATACCTCTTGGTTTCATGAGTGCTTTAGAGAATTAAACCTTAAAATTCTCATAGAATTGGCTCAATTCACACTCACATAGGTGATTCTTATTAAGAGTATCTTGCTATACCCCACATGAACGTTCATGTTATAAGAATCATTAAAAATAATGCTTATCCTAGTACCTTTAGCAGGTAGCACTAATTATCATAAAAATGAGTAAGATTGGACATCCTTAGTGCTATGCAAATCTCTTCATAATTTAGTTGTCCTTTTGAACCTAGATCTTGGGATCTTTAGTTAGCTAGATTGGATATCCACTATGAAGATTTTTTAGTTATAGGTTTTAAACCCATTCCCCTTGATAAAAAGTTTACTTTATCTCTTTGGTAACCCCTTGTTGGAATTGTATCCTAAAGCCAATCATTTAATGATTGTGCTAATGTAAATTGTATATAAATTGATATATTAATAAAAGTTATTTGGCAGTTTATTCATTACAAGAACATCTTCTTAAAACTCCTAATAGTAATGAAGCCCTCAGGATCTTCCTTCACGATAAAGGAGGATTTATCTTTGAAGGTCCTTAAAAGAGTTCGCGACCAAATGATATACTATGACAGGGCCATAGTACTATCAATTATAGGACGTTGTATATCATATTTGTTGGTTGTCCTCTTAACCAAGGAGTGTAGAGACACTGGTATGACATACAGGTGAAAGTGTAGGAGTACATTTCACCGAACGTGACTCATTTTCGGATACTCTGCTGTCAAGAGTTAATCCGAGAAGATATAGGTATAAGTATCCTTCAGACCTGAAGATCACAACCAGTGGCTTACAAGCAACTCATTGTACTTAGGTGCCGGACCACCTGGATTTCTAATCCAGCTACGAAAGGTTACTGGGTGCAGTCAAGTACTTGTGGTAGTCAGTTGTGGATCAAGATGGAATTTGACCTATCCCATTAAAAGGAGAAATGCTTGTGTTTCAATTTAGCAAGACCTTGGCCAAGGCACTTCATGTGAAAGTCACATGATCACTAAAGTTGAAATCACTTTATGGATTTGCTATTTAGAGTTGACAGGCTCTTAAGCCATCCTTAGCATTTGTGGTCAAGAGGATGAATTATACGGTAACTATTTCTTAGGGTTCTTGGAGTTTGCTCGGCAACTCTTCGACCTATCCGGACGTCGGGTTCCATTGCTAGATGGGCACATCGATTAGTATAGAAAGTTGTTTCTATGCTACCGGCTTAGGTTCGAACCTAGAGAGTCACACGCATAGAAGTTTCCTAGGATGATCTATTTGCTGATCAACGATTGAGAATCGTATATGATTTAATTAATCAATTTGATTGATTGAATTATCTCAATTGGGTTAAGTACAATTGAATAAGATTCAATTTGGTTTAAGTCTATTAGAAGGACAAGTCAATTTCAAATATTGATTTGAAATTAGACTTGATTTGAATTTAAATAGATTCAGGACTAGCCAAATTTGATTTGGGCTTGGACCATGATCTATGTGGTTAAGTCCAATAAATTCAGATCAGAACCCAAACCTCTCGAATATGGATCTCACATGATGAGATAACTAATGTCTGAGAATTAAATCTCATTTAGAATTTAATGAGTGTTAGAATGGAATTAATGCAGTGTTAGAATTCACATCTCCTTTTTCTCCTTGGTTTTCACCGAACGTCGGAATTAACCAAGTGTCTTTGGTTCGCGTCTCTTTGCTTTTTACCAAACGATGGAATTCTTAATGTTAGAATTCAATGGGCAAGGCTAAAATGAGACTATAAATAGAGGGCATTCCCTCACCAGATTACAGAGAACAACAATACACGATATATCATGGATTGAAATTCTAAAATGTTAGAATAGAAAATCCTGGTGATTCTGGTGTTAGCGGAAGCTGGTGGATCTTGGAGGAAGATTCAAGTGGAAGGATTCAAGATCAGCAAAGCATTTTTCGCGAGCTAGCACTCCGAAAATCTGATCATTCGGGGCTTCGCGTGGACGATACTAGAGGCCGGACGATTGAACGGCTGCAGAGCAATAAGGATTTACCTACTGTTCTTAAGGTAAGTGATTTGATCCCTAGATCTTAAGGCAGGCTTCAAGATAATAGTGTGACTAGTCATCTTGAAGATCAAGATATGATCTTGATTTTTATATGCATATTTTAGATCAAACGACCCTATATATAAGGCAAAGATATGATCTTGATGCATATTAGATAGATTAATATGTAATCTTTTAATTTCCGCAATGATAATAGTTATCAAATTTTAAAATATGCATGCCTCGGAGACTATTTCTCCTACAAATGGTATCAGAGCCATGGTTTCGTTAATGATCTAATTTATTGCATGTAAATTAATATTCTCATTAATTGTATAATTATGGCTAAAACTTATCACAAGGCCATATGGTCACAGGTGGATTGAAAATCCGAATTACCCATTCAATGAGGTATTCTGTGACATATTGCCGTGCGATTGTTTTATCGTTGATGCTTTGTTTAAAGAAAATTTAAATTGTGCTTTGGCATCAAAACATAGATTACACACACTCTCAAAAGATATTTTATATTGATACGTTGTATAAAACCATAATATTTGCA
Organism: Calamus simplicifolius; assembly: GCA_900491605.1. Taxonomy (NCBI): domain Eukaryota; kingdom Viridiplantae; phylum Streptophyta; class Magnoliopsida; order Arecales; family Arecaceae; genus Calamus; species Calamus simplicifolius. The sequence goes on from UESW01002152.1 coordinate 110,220, forward strand.
TGTTTAGTATAAAAACATAGATATGATATATGATGGCATGAGTCTATGTATAAAACATACAAATATTTATGAGAGTTTTATTTGAATGTCAAATATTAGTTCATAATTTTTTTAGATATGATCTAAATATAGGAATTATGAGTAGTAACATTATGCTTGATTGAAATATATGACATGTTAACATGAAATATATTTAATCATTTGGGTTAGCTAAATCGGGTCCATAAAGGGTTAGACTCTAAGGTTTAAATCAACTGGACTAAAAGAGTATTTGTTCAAATCTAATTAGATTAGGTTAAGAATGCTCTAAATCAAACAATAGTTGTAGTTGATCAAGTCCTTCTCTTTGATTAAACCAAATGGAAGTAGATTAGGCTCCGTGGTTGAGCATGAATCTATTAGATGGTCAAATCAGAATTGGTTAACCATATGATGTCAAGGTGGGATGGCAAGTTGCTCTAGGATCAACGATCGAATGGTTTTTAATTGGGAGCTACTCGTATTGATGCGTCTTTAACGAGTTAATGGCATATCCCTCCCATCGATCTCTCTCACCTGGTCAATGTGGTGAACCATTTATGATTCAGATCATTTACCTGATTCGGGTTGACCCATGCCTGTAAGGATATCAGTATGACTGATTTAGGTGCCACTTAACCTGACTTAATCTTGTTTCATTCTACCGATTTCATAGATTCAGTGGGAGAACTTGATTAGTCAATTTATCTTCATATTATTAAAATCCTCTAAAATTATTAGGTCCTTAAAATGAAATAGTTATATGATAACTAGATCATAGCCTCCCATTAAGGTGGGTGATAATGAGTCCGATGTCTTGATAATCATTGGAGGCACTCCATGCCTGGTGCTTGTCAACCATCGGAATTATCATTCATTATATGATAAGTCAGCGTAACTATTAAATAAACAGTCAGGTGAGCCGAGCTTCACTCGGGCTTGGTTGTCTATTGATAGGTTACACTGATTATATCATTTAATGGTTGGACCTAACCAGAACTTTCAGTGGAGGCACTTCATGCCTGCTGAAGAGGTACATGGGGCAAAACTGAACACTAAGAATTGTTTGGGGAAACAATTGGTTTTGAACCTACTCTTAGATGCATATGGGTTAGCCAAGCTTCACTTGGGCCTGTATGTAGTTTATGTAGATCTTAGTGCCCGCTAAAGAATTAAGAATAATTCTTCGAATTGGGGTGTAGAGGCTGCCAATTTGAACAAAATAGTGGAGAATCTTTAGACTAAAGTCCAAGTCTTTAGACTGAATCAATTTATATACTAATAAACTTTAGTTTTTCCTTATGCAGAACATGGCCACTAATTTATCATTAAGGTCCCTATTGGATAGTGACAAATTGAATGGTTCCAATTTCAATAGCTGGTTCAGAAAACTTAAGATCGTCCTTGAGCATGAGAGGATTCTATATATTCTGAATAATCCTGCACCAAAGATACCTGATGCAAACACCCAAAGTTCTGAGAGAGACACTTATCAGAAGTGGCTCAATGATAGAACTAGCGTGCGTTGTATCATGTTAGCAGCAATGAACGATGAATTCGGTCGCCGGTTCGAGAATGCTCAGCCAGAAGAAATCATTCAAGCGTTGAATGAATCTTTCGGCACACCCGACGATGTTGAAAGGCACAAGACTAGTTGTGCTATTTTCAATGCTCGAATGAGAGATGGATCTCCTGTCACTGATCATGTATTGTACATGATCGAGAAGATAGAACTCCTAAGCAAGCTCGGCTTTCCCTTACATGAGCAGTTGGGAAAAGATGCGATCCTGAATTCCTTGCCTCCATCCTTCCGACCTTTCCTTACTCATTTTCGAATGACAAAGCCTGCAGTCAACTACCACGGTTTGTTGGGGTTGTTACAGAACTTTGAGAAGGATAACCAGCTCTCTAAGGGTTTGGTTAATGTGGTTGAAGGATCTAAGGTAGGGCGTAAACCCTTTGGGAAAGGGAAGAAGAAAAAGAATAATAAAAGGGTGCAACATGCTAGGACATCTATAAGGGGTCAGATGCAGAAGAAGAAAGTTGATAAAAGTCAAGCTGAATGCTTTCACTGCAAGATGCAAGGGCACTGGAAGAGGAACTGTCCTCTTTACATTGCCACACTTGATCCAAACAGGCCAAAGAAGAAAAAGGAGCAAGATGTTGCTCAACAAGGTATTTATATGATAACACCTTGTAATTTTTCTATATATGATAATCAGACCTGGGTATTGGATACCGGGAGTCCTTTTAACATTTGCAATTCATTGCAGGGACTACAGGTCACCAGAAGATTTGAGGACAATGAAAGATTCCTAAATGTCGGCGATGGAAGATTAGTTCCAGTACTGGCATTAGGAGTTCTTGAAATAGTTTTCAATAGAAATGTCATTATACTAAATGATTGTCATTTTTGCCCAACGTTCTTATTGAACGTAATTTCTGTAGGCCTTCTGGCCAAAAATAATTATGAAATTTCAATAAAGGATGTTACTTTGAATATCATTATGAATGGAGTCACTGTAATGACTGGGCATTTATCTAATGGCATTTATATATTATCACAGCCTGTGAATGTAGTGTACCAATCAAGTAAGCGCCCTAGAACAACTGATGTCACAGATATTTATCTTTGGCACCATCGGCTGGGTCATATCAACAAGAACAGATTAAACAGGTTAACTCAGGAGGGCATCCTTCGAGTTGATGATTGTGAATCATTAACTACCTGTGAATCATGTCTTCTTGGTAAAATGACCAAGTCATCTTTTACTGGAAAAGGTGAAAGAGCCAAAGAGCTATTGGGTCTAGTACATACTGATGTATGTGGACCAATGAGCACTTGTGCCAAAGGTGGATACTACTACTTCATTACTTTTACACGACCTTTCTAGGTTCGGTTATGTCTATCTTATGCGACATAAATCTGAATCGTTTGAAATGTTCAAACTATATCATAAAGAAGTAGAAAAACAAACAGAAAATGTATTAAGACCCTTCGATCAGATCGAGGAGGCGAATACCTTTCCAATGAATTTGTGACATATTTAAGGAGAATGGGATTCTCTCCCAATGGACTCCTCCTGGAACACCGCAACATAACGGTGTGTCGGAAAGAAGGAATCGAACTCTGTTAGACATGGTTCGGTCCATGATGGGTTTTGCAAGCTTGCCAATATCATTTTGGGGATACGCATTAGAATCAGCTTGTCATATTCTTAATAAGGTTCCAAGTAAGTCTGTTTCTAAAACTCCACATGAGATGTGGTATGGACATAAACCGGTTATTACCTATCTGAGAGTCTGGGGGTGTCCGGCTTATGTGAAACGTGCAAAATCAGACAAACTTGAACCCAAATCTGACAAATATTTTTTCATCGGCTATCCGAAAGAAACCAAAGGATATTACTTCTACAATACTGAAGAACAAAAGTTGTTCATTAGTAATAGAGCAGTTTTTCTTGAAAAGGAGTTCCTTAGTGAAGGAACAAATAGCTCTAATGTTGAACTTGAGGAAGTTCATCAAGTAGAAGGAACAACACAAACCAGTGAACCCCTAGAATCTGAGTTGATTAGATCAAACTCAAAACCCATTTTAGATGCACCATTAAGGCGATCTGGTAGAGTACCACATCAACCGGACAGATACTTAGGTTTCTTGGTCCAGAACGATGATCCTGTTGAACTCGATGAGAACAACGAGGATCCGATCACCTATATGGATGCTATGCAAAGGACTGACTCTAATAAATGGCTTGATGCCATGAAATCCGAACTTGATTCCATGAAGGACAATAATGTATGGACATTAGTTGACCCACCCGAAGGGATAAAACCCATAGGGTGTAATGGGTTTTCAAGAGGAAAAGAGGCGCAGACGGAAAGGTAGAGACCTATAAAGCACGTCTGGTTGCCAAGGGGTATCGTCAACGTTATGGTATTGACTATGACGAAACGTTTTCTCCTGTGGCAATGCTGAAATCCATTCGGATTATGCTAGCTATAGCAGCACACTTCGATTATGAGATTTGGCAGATGGATGTTAAAACCGCTTTTCTAAATGGTGATTTAGAAGAACAGGTGTATATGATACAGCCTGAAGGTTTTATATCTGAAGACGAGTCTAAAGTGTGCAGGCTACAGAAGTCTATTTATGGACTTAAGCAAGCATCAAGGAGTTGGAACATACGATTTGATAAAGTGATCAAATCTTATGGCTTTATTAAGAATAAAGAAGAACCTTGCATTTATAAATGGGCTAACGATTCTGTTATTGTATTTCTTGTATTATATGTGGATGATATTCTCTTAATCGGGAATGATATCCCTGCATTACAAGGAATAAAGACATGGTTATCATCACAATTCTCCATGAAAGATCTGGGAGAAGCATCATACATCCTAGGGATGAAGATCTATAGAGATAGATCTAAGAGGATGCTTGGTTTATCCCAATCTACGTACATTGACACAGTGCTAAAGAGGTTTAGCATGGAGAATTCCAAGAAAGGCTATCTTCCGATAGGCCATGGAATTCATCTTTCTAAGAAGGATTGTCCGACAACTCCTAATGAAAGAGAACGTATGAGTCGAATTCCATATGCTTCGGCAGTAGGATCGATTATGTACACCATGACATGTACAAGACCAGATGTGGCATACTCACTAGGAGTAGTGAGTAGATACCAATCTGATCCAGGAGAAAAACACTGGCAAGTTGTTAAGACAATCCTTAAGTATTTGAGAAATACTAAGGACCAGTGGTTAGTCTATGGAGAGTCTGATTTGAAACTTGTTGGATATACTGATTCCAGTTTTCAATCAGATCATGATGATAGCAAAAGTGTATCGGGTTTCGTGTTTATCCTAAATGGTGGAGCTGTTTGCTGGAAAAGTTCCAAGCAACATACAGTGGCAGATTCGGTGTGCGAGGCAGAGTACATCGCTGCAGATGCTGCGAAAGAAGCTGTGTGGCTGCGAAAGTTCATCTCCGAGCTTGGAGTGACACCTTCCATAGATGGACCAGTCCTGTTATACAGTGACAGCACTGGTGCCATAGCTCAAGCAAAGGAACCACGAGCACATCAGCGCACCAAGCACATACTGCCGGTTTCATCTTATTCGAGAGATAGTAGACCGAGGTGACATAAATCTTCAGAAGATTGATGGAAAGGAAAACCTAGGTGACCCATTTACTAAAGCACTCAGCATCAAGGAGTTTGACAACTATAAGTTGAAGATGGGTATTAGATACTGTAATGAGTGGCTTTAGGCTAAGTGGGAGTTTGTTGGGAATTGTATCCTAAAGCCAATCATTTGATGATTGTGCTGATGTAAATTGTATATAAATTGATATATTAATAAAAGTTATTTGGCAGTTTATTCATTACAAGAACATCTTCTTAAAACTCCTAATAGTAATGAAGCCCTCAGGATCTTCCTTCACGATAAAGGAGGATTTATCTTTGAAGGTCCTTAAAAGAGTTCGCGACCAAATGATATACTATGACAGGGCCATAGTACTATCAATTATAGGACGTTGTATATCATATTTGTTGGTTGTCCTCTTAACCAAGGAGTGTAGAGACACTGGTATGACATACAGGTGAAAGTGTAGGAGTACATTTCACCGAACGTGACTCATTTTGGATACTGCTGTCAAGAGTTAATCCGAGAAGATATAGGTATAAGTATCCTTCAGACCTGAAGATCACAACCAGTGCTTACAAGCAACTCATTGTACTTAGGTGCCGGACCACCTGGATTTCTAATCCAGCTACGAAAGGTTACTGGGTGCAGTCAAGTACTTGTGGTAGTCAGTTGTGGATCAAGATGGAATTTGACCTATCCCATTAAAAGGAGAAATGCTTGTGTTTCAATTTAGCAAGACCTTGGCCAAGGCACTTCATGTGAAAGTCACATGATCACTAAAATTGAAATCACTTTATGGATTTGCCGTTTAGAGTTGACAGGCTCTTAAGCCATCCTTAGCATTTGTGGTCAAGAGGATGAATTATATGGTAACTATTTCTTAGGGTTCTTGGAGTTTGCTCGGCAACTCTTCGACCTATCCGGACGTTGGGTTCCATTGCTAGATGGGCACATCGATTAGTATAGAAAGTTGTTTCTATGCTACCGGCTTAGGTTCGAACCTAGAGAGTCACACGCATAGAAGTTTCCTAGGATGATCTATTTGCTGATCAACGATTGAGAATCGTATATGATTTAATTAATCAATTTGATTGATTGAATTATCTCAATTGGGTTAAGTACAAGTGAATAAGATTCAATTTGGTTTAAGTCTATTAGAAGGACTAATCAATTTCAAATATTGATTTGAAATTAGACTTGATTTGGATTTAAATAGATTCAGGACTAGCCAAATTTGATTTGGGCTAGGGCCATGATCTATGTGGGTTAGTCCAATAAATTCAGATCAGATTAAACCATCACCTGAACCCAAACCTCTCGCATAAGTATCTCACATGATGAGATAACTAATGTTTGAGAGATTAAATTCTCAGTTAGAATTTAATGTATTAATTTAATCCTCTCCAAACCATTTCCATCAGAATTCTCAGTGTTAGAATTAAAGTGGAATTAATGTGCCTCTTTGAATCAACTAGGCGATGGAATTCTAAGTGTTAGAATTCACATCTCTTTAGTTCTCACCGAACGTCAGAATTAACCAAGCGTTGCCTCTTTGGTTCGGCGTCTCTTTGCTTTTTACCAAACGACGGAATTCTTAATGTTAGAATTCAATAGGCAGGCTAAAATGAGACTATAAATAGAGGACATCCCTTACCAGATTACAGAGAACAACAATACACGATATGTCATGGATTAAAATTCTAAAAGGTTAGAATAGAAAATCTTGGTGATTCTGGTGTTAGCGGAAGCTGGTGGATCTTGGAGGAAGATTCAAGTAGGAGGATTCAAGTTCAGCAAAGTCATTTTCTCGCGAGCTAGCACTCTCGGAAATTGATCATTCGGAGCTTCGCGTGGACGATACTAGAGGTCAGATGATTGAACGGCTGCAGAGCACAAAAGGATTTACCAACTGCCCTTAAGGTAAGTGATATGATCCCTAAACCTTAAGGCATGATTCAAGGCAAGAAGTATGACTTCTTACGTTGAGGATCAAGATATGATCTTGATGATTATTTATATGCATATTTTAGATCAAGCGATCCTATATATAAGGCAAAGATATGATCTTGATGCATATTAGATAAATTAATATGTAATCTTTTAGTTTCTGCATTGATAATAGTTATCAAATTTTAAAATATGCATGCCTCGGAGTTTATTTCTCCCTACACCCCTTTGTTAATGGATCCGCTAGGTTTTTCTTTGACTGAATATAGTCAATAGAAATTATACCAATTTTAAGTAACTACTTAATGGTACGTATATGTCTAGACTTACCATTATACATCTTATTCTGTGCTCTGCAAATTGCCGATTGACTATCACAATGTATGCATATTGCAAACACAGGCTTTGGCAAACATCAAATATCTTCTAAAAGGTTTTGAAGCTATTCTGCTTCTTCAGTAGCCTTTTCTAAAGCAATAAACTTAGATTCCATAGTGGATCGAGCTATACAATGTTTTCTTAGAAGATTTTCATGACACAGCACCTCCTCCTAAGGTGAATATATATCCACTTGTGGATTTTGTATCTTCTATGTTAGATATCCAATTTACATTACTGTATCCTTCTAGTACAGCTGGATATCTTGAATAATGTAATCCATAACTTAGGATATATTACAGATATTTTAATACCCTTAAGCTGTCCAATGACTTGGACCTGGATTACTAGTGAATCTGCTTAATTTATTGACAACATATGCTCTGTCAGGACGAGTGCAATTCATGACATACATTAAACCGTTAATTATATGTGAATATTCCAACTGAGATATGGGTTCTCTAGTATACTTAGCCAAATGTAGATTAACATCTACAGGTATTTTCACCAGGCTAGTATCATACTTTTTAAACTTATTTAATATTTTTTTAATATAATAAGATTGAGATAATATTATTTCTTTAGATGTTCTAGTGATTTGAATCCCTAGTATAACATCTGCAACATCCATATTTTTCATATCAAAATGTTTGATTAACATTTTTTATCTATTTAATTATTTTAGTATTACTACCAATGACTAACAGGTCATCTACATATAAGCAGATGATCACATACCCTTAAGGTTAGGTTTTGGTATATATTCATTTGTCATATTCATTTATTTTGAATCCGTTTAATAACATGACATTATCAAATTTTATATGCCATTGTTTAGGTGCTTGTTTTAATCCATATAAGAATTTAACAAGTCTACATACCTTTTCTTGTCCAAGAACAACAAATCCCTCAGGCTGTTCCATGTATATTTCTTTATCTAATTCACCATTTAGAAAAGCAGTTTTAACATCCATTTGATGAATTTCAAGATGGTTAATGGCTGCAAAAGCGATTAACATTCTTATAGATGTTATTCTACTTACTGGTAAATAGGTATCAAAGAAGTCTATACCTTCTTTTTGTTTGAAGCCCTAAGCCACTAATCTGGCTTTATACTTGTCAATTGATCCATCAGCCTTTAGCTTTTTCTTAAAAATTCATTTTCACCCTAGAGGTTTCATATCATATAGTAAGTCTACCAACTCCCAAGTATGATTGTGCATAATAGACTTAATTTCACTATTAACAGCTTCTTTCCAAAAGGGTGCTTCTGGAATAGACATTGCCTCTTTGAATGTCTGAGGTTCATCTTGTAACATATAAGTTACATAATCAGAACCAAAAGACTTTGTAACATTTAGTCTCTTACTGAGTCTGGGTTCATCTTCAGAATATTTTTTCTCATGACTACTACTAGCAGTATTATCATAAGTTCTTTTATTTGAACTTATTTCTAATTTTTCTTTGCTTGAAAATATATCTTCAAAGAATGATACATTCCTTGATTCCATGATTGTATTTTTTTGTATATCAGATATATTTGATTTATACACAAGAAAGCGATATGCACTACTATTTTGTGCATAACCGATAAAAATACAATCAACAATTTTAGGTCATGTTTTGACCTTTTTGAAGTTCGAAATAGCTACTTTAGCTAGACACTCCCATACTCTTAAGTAATTGTAAGAATGCTTCTTTATATCCTTAAGAGGTATCTTATTCAGAATATGATTTGCTGAGAGAATTGCTTCTTCCCATAAAATTTGTGGTGTACCAGAATTTATTAACATAGTATTCATCATTTCTTTTGATATGCAGTTTTTGTGTTCCACAATTCCATTAGATTGAGGCGAATAAGGAATCATAGTTTGATGAATAATGCAATGCTCTTGTTAGAATTCATCAAAAAATGCATCGTATTCTCTACCTCTATCACTCCTTATAGCCTTAATCTTTTTACCAAGTTGATTTTTAACTTCATTCTTATAACATTTAAATATTTATAAAGCCTTATCTTTAGACTTTAGTTGATACACATAGCAGTATCTTGTTAAATCATCAATAAATATTATAAAATACTTTTTATCTCCTCGAGTTTGAACTGACTTTAAGTCACATAGATCATTATGAATTAAGTCAAGAGGTTCAGTATTTCTTTCTACTAAAAAAATGGTGTTTTATCTAACTTAGCTTCAACACACACTTCGCACTTATAATGCGGATCGATTTCATGATTGAGTAATAATTCTAATTTCATTAATTTTTGTAATGAATTAAAATTTACATGTCCTAATCTATCATGCTATAAACAAGAAGAGTCAACCAAATAAGCAGAAGAAAAAGCTTTATTCATTTCAAGGTTTCTGTGTACATCATTACATTTACCTTGAATAATCCATTATTCAAGTAACCCCTTTCAATAAATATCCCTCTCTTAGTGAGTACAAATTTGTCAGACTCAAAAATCATCCTAAAGCCATGTTTACTTAGGAGGGAGCCTGACACCAGATTCTTTCAAATTTCTGGAACATGAAGTACATCATTCAATAGAAGTTCCTTTCCAGATATCATCTTGAGAACTATGTGGCCAAGTCCTTCTATCTTGGATGTAGAAAAATTTTCTATAACCAAATTTCTACCATTAATAGGAGTATATGATGAGAACATACTCTTATCAGAGCATACATGTCTGATAGCTCCAATGTCGATGTACCACTTATTAGCTTTGTCAACCATGTTTGCTTCAAATACAAGAGCTGACAGCATCATTTTGGATACTTCTTAGGATAGGGTTTCAGTAATGTTGACCTCTTTCTTTTCTTTTCCCTTGAAACGACAATCCTTGGATGTGTATCCTTGCTTTTTACGGATAAAGCACTTTTTCTTGAACTTATATTTTTTTGGATTGCCCTTCTTTTGTTTAAAGCCTTCGCCTGAAAACTTGCATTTCTTCTTTTCTTCTATTAGGTTGGCCTTAGGCTCAGTAGGTTGTCCTTCTGTCTTCTTGTCTTGGCTCTTATTGTCTTCCTTGATCCTCAAACGGACAACTAAATTTTAAGTCCCATCTCCTTTCGCTTATGCTTTAGGTAGTTCTTGAAGTCCTTCCATAATGGTGATAGCTTCTCTATAATGGCAGCTACCTGGAATGACTCACTGAGAGACATTATCTCTGCATATATCTCATGCAGGATGATCTGGAGCTCTTGGACTTGCACCATAACAATTTTATGATCAACCATTTTGTAGTCTAAAAACCTTCCGATCGCAAATTTCTTATGTCCTGCATCCTCTGTCTTATACTTTTTATCCAGGGATGCCCATAACTCTTTGGCAGTAGCAATACTATTGTACACATTGTGCAGAGTATTATCCAGACCATTAAGGATGTGGTTCTTGCAAAGAAAGTCTAAATGCTTCCATACTTCCACCGCGGCAATCACTTGCTTATCGATCTCTCCTTCCTTCAGGACTAGTGGATCTTCATTCAGTACTCTGACCAGATTCAGAGTTGTGAGGTAGAACAACATCTTCTTTTGTCATCTCTTGAAGTCGGTTCCGAAGAACTTTTTTGGTTTCTCAGCTTGAATGGATGTAATCATTGTAGCCATCTGCAGCAGCACTTCCGTGACTCAAAATTGTCTTAAGATTGTTGGCGCATATTGTGGCTACCTAATTGATAAAACTAAGTTTAGAGTTACACTCTATGTCCTTAAGACAATTTCGTTCCACAACGATGCTTACGATCTGTATAACGATTATCTCTCAGGATACAACAGTCTTCTTTTGATGAATGCAGCACTACAATTCACCAAAAATATCGAACCAAGAATACGTCTCTCTTTTTTATGCACTATAGCTATACTTCCCTAAGAGAGTATGCAAATGCATAAGAGAGGAAAGGATTGGAATTGAATTGGATTGATTGAATGAAATGCAAAGGTCTAAGGTCCTATTTATAGGTTTTAGGTGCCTTTTAGATACATCCTTTCAGGTTTAATTTGATTTGAATTGGCTAATCAGATTTGATCAAAGGAAGCCTTTGATACACTGATTCACTCCGTGATATGAAGATCAACTGATCAGATAAGCTAATCCATGTCCCAATATGTTGTTTCACCATCGTGATCTAATGATCACGTGATTCGATAGATGGTAGAACGGCTTTGATATGCCGTTTCATGATCGGAATGATCGTCTTATCATCAATTGCATAATCGGACGAGTGTCTTACCACTAACGATCATCAACGGCATAAAATCAAGGGCTTCTATCTTGTAGGACATCTAATTGTGCTTAGTGATATTCACAGGGAAGGTAAAGGCATGCTGATTGAGTGGAGCAAAGCAATGGACATACAATGTTTGAGAGAATTTTAGGTAGTTATGTATCTTAATTCTAGAATTGTAAGATGCAAGCCAAGGAGAAAATAGAACTCAAGGCATCGAGCCAAGCCGGGTTGGGCCAAGTTGGGGCTCAAACTCGGGTCAGCCATAGCCAGCCCAATCAAAATCTCTGGAGCTCGGGCCCGACCTAAGGCCAACCCACTAAAATAATTATATATTATCTATAAAAACACAACAGCAAACAATATATAATGTACATTTATATAAAAAGCCCCATTTTCTCTTTAAAATATAATATAATATAATATAATGTACATATATAAAAAATAATAAATTATTATTATATATATATATTTGGGCCGGGTTGGGTTTGTTTATGTTAAGCTTGGGTCCGACCTAAAATTTGAATGGGCCTGAAAAATTGGGCTTGGCACAAAGTTGGTTCGGGCTTGGAAATTTTCCGGGCTGGGTCGAGTTGGCCCACGGACCTCCTGGACCATGTCCACCCTTAGCCCCAAGGTGTAAGGCTTAAGCCTAAATGTATGTCCTAAAAGTTTTAGAAGAGAGAAATTCAATGTGAATAAACTAGCTCAAGAACATCTGCATAGAAACTTTGGTATGGATTAGACAAATTTCAATGGTTATTAGGCAAAAACATATATCGCCACACCTTGGTTTGGAATTTGAGGCTGCATACAACATCAAAACAAAACTAGTACGCCCTTTTTATTTGGTTTTGGAATAATAAGTAAACTTGTAAACCATCCATCTTAGTCATAATTGTGGCCCTCAACATTATGATGAGATATCATGCATGTCATCCAGCCTCAATAATGAGATTCTGGGATTCTTTGAGGTGAGGTGTGAGGTCAGGCAAGGCCAAACCAGCCTTTCTAATGGAGTATGCCACCAGTCTTCAGCTTCAGCTTTGTGTTAGATGGGTTGTCAGGTTTAGATCACCCGGCCACACCGACTCAACCCCCCTCTTCTGCATTGCTGGTCCGTGTCTTTTATTTAATCAAAGCCATGGATCTTCTAGGATACATCTTCAGATCAGAGCATCATTTTATCTAAAATATACATAAATTTGATGTACTTTGGTGAGACATTTTTTGAAGTGTTAACTGCACTAAATGAACTCCATTGACTGAGTTATCTTGACGTGAAATTAGTAAAATGGTAATAGAGATCTTGTCACGCCCCAGACCCAAAATTTTTGAGCTAGGGTGACAACCCGCCGCGTGCCGGGCACGCAAGGCATCCCGAAACATGACACTGAGTTCAAGAAAAGCATCAACCTATATATCATTCAAATCCATGACTTTAATACAATCCATAACTAGAAATTTGGGCTACAAGCCCTACACATAAGCATTACTGGGGTTACATCGACATATGAATCCACTTTATTTTAAATAGAAGCTCCAACGAACCTATAGTTCCTTATACACCACAATAACATAGTCTGGGCATCAAGCCCTACACATAAATACACTGGCATAGCAATAAGATAAAATCTATATTTTATTTGAGTTGATGTCCATCACTCCAACATGTTATTCTCAAATCTCATGGTCCTGTAGCAAAAACATTATAATATTTTTGTGAGATTACACTCAGTAAGTAAACCATGTTATGCAGTCCAATCATAGCATAGCAATCAATAAGCATATAAATGATCTGCATGCATAAACATTTCACAAATACTCAAACATGCAATGTAAGTAAACCCATCATTGTTATATTATATCATATGTGTCCCACGGCCCTGCAATGCCCCATAACAAAGGAGAGCCGCGGCGGCACATATAAATATAATTCAATCATTTGCACTCATCATTGTTGTATTATATCATAGCAAATTATCAGCGCATATAAAGCATTCCAATTGTTATATTATATATATATGTCCCACGGCCCTGCAATGCCCCATAACAAAGAAGAGCCGCGGCGGCACATATAAATATAATTCATTCTTTTGCATTCACAATCACTCCATTATGAAATGTAAGTATTATATCATGCGTGTCCCACGGCCCTGCAATGCCTCATCTGAGCACATCCTCTAGATGTGTATGGCCATAGCAAAGGAGAACCGCGGCGGCACTTATGAATATAATACTAATCATTTGCATCCATAACCGCTCAATTATACTATATAGGTAAACCCACTGTTTATACTCTCAATGGTAACTATAAATGTGACCCACGGCCCTGCGATATCTCAATAGTGTACCAGCCAGCATTCCCTTAAAGCATCCCCCTACTGAAAGGTCAAGATACCAGGGTCACGCCAATAATGTATCAACAAGCATTCCCTTAAAGCATCCCCCTTACTAGAAGGTCGAGATACCAGGGTCACGCCAATAATGTACCAACAAGCATTCCCTAGAAGTATCCCCCCTACTAATAGGTCGAGATACCAGGGTCACGCCAATAATGTACCAACAAGCATTCCCTAGAAGTATCCCCCCTACTAAAAGGTCGAGATACCAGGGTCACGCCAATAATGTACCAACAAGCATTCCCTAGAAGTATCCCCCCTACTAAAAGGTCGAGATACCAGGGTCACGCCAATAATGTACCAACAAGCATTCCCTAGAAGTATCCCCCCTACTAAAAGGTCGAGATACCAGGGTCACGCCAATAATGTACCAACAAGCATTCCCTAGAAGTATCCCCCCTACTAAAAGGTCGAGATACCAGGGTCACGCCATGATAAAGGAGAACCGTGGCGACACATAACAGTACCTCACATTACATGCACTCATCATATCAATGACAACTCAATATTGCATAAACAGTGGATTATACCTACTGAACAATTGCATGTAATATATACATCAACATCATAATAACTGCATCTCTCATGCATAATAACTGCATCTCTCATGCATAGCAACTGCATCTCTCATGCATGACAACTGCATCTTTCATACATAGCAACAGCATCTCACATGCATAATAACTGCATCTCTCATGCATAGCATCCACACATGAAATCATAGTACATAAACAGCCATGTATTCATCTACTTACAATTTAGCCAATAACAATTCTTCATATCACAATTCACAATTTAACTACGCATATCCTGAAATAAATTATTTAATAAACTGATAACTGGCTTACTTACTTCAGTACGCAATCCAACAGGTATAAATAAGTTAGTCAGATGTCTGAGCACCTACAGGATCATTTACACAATTAATTGATTAGCAAGGAATAAAAATGACCCCTTAGAATTTCTACCCAGACTATTTCACGGGCCCTACTTTGGGCTCGAATATCTTCCACTATACACACCCAATTGGGGAAGTAAAAATACCCCATGAAACTAGAATTCACCATGATTCTAGCCATGTAATTATTTTTCTCATCCCGGCCCGTTACAGGGCCCAAAATCCAGCCCAAAATCTCAATGCAGCATGGCCCAAAAGGCCTGAACCGGCCGGCCCAGCCGGCCCGGTTCAGCCTTAAATCACCCGATCCCCTGTTTCTTCCGAAACAGGGGATGGAAAGACGCCGGCGGCCAGGGCCGCCGTCGGCCGAATCCACGGCGGTCCGGCCACCGGAGGCCGGGCCAGAGCCGGCCGCCGCTGCGGCCGGCCACACTCCCTCTATTATTCTCTCTAATCATCCTCT
Source organism: Calamus simplicifolius (assembly GCA_900491605.1). Taxonomy (NCBI): domain Eukaryota; kingdom Viridiplantae; phylum Streptophyta; class Magnoliopsida; order Arecales; family Arecaceae; genus Calamus; species Calamus simplicifolius. Next base: position 125,705 of record UESW01002152.1, read on the forward strand.
CACTCTCCGATTTCATCCGCTCGGACTGTCACCATGCCGGCGGCTTCTCCGGTGAAATTGGGGGTGGTCCAGTCACCATTGGCCGGACCGGAGCCGGCTGTCGCCGTGACTCGCCTCCCCCTTAAATCCAACCTCATCGATTTCGCTCAATTCATCTTTAATTTCTTCAATTTCTCTCTAATCGTCCGCACGGCTTCAACTGTGCCGGCGGCACGGCTGGCCACCACGGCCGGCCGGACCTCCACCGGACGCACGCCCGGCGCCGTGGAGGCGACAGGCCAAGTCTCGGGCCCGGCGAGGCGGCGAGCACGCCGCCGGGCCTGAACCAATCGATGGAAGCCGGTTTGGCTTCCGTTACCGCATGAGAGAGGGGCCGATTGGCCCTCTCTCTCTCCTCTTTCACCGCCACCACTCCGCCGGACGCTGCCCATGGTGCCGGCGGAGTCACCGGCCGGAGCTCGGGCCCGGCGAGGCGGCGGGCACGCCGCCGGGCCCGAACCGACGCACGGCTGGTAGCACCTCTGCGATTCTCTCTCCCTCTCTGGTTCTCTCTCTCTCCCGCTCTCTCCCGCTCGCTTTCTCTCTCCCGCTGTCTCTCTCTCTCTTCTTCTCTCTGATACTCTCTCTCTTCCTCTCTCCTGATACTCTCTCTCATCCTCTTTCTCCCATGGCAACTCACTCTCTCTCTCTAGCACTAAGAGGATGGGCAGAGAATTACCTGGAGGGGACGCGGACGCCAGGATGATGGAGGGAGTCCTCTTCCTCCCTATTTATTCCTCACGCGCCGCCTCTTAAAGAGCCTCCGAAAACCCATTCGTTACGCGGAATTGTAAACATAATCGCCACGTGAAACTGCAGGATCCTACACTAAATCTCACGAACCAGGTAATTAAGGTCTCGGGGGTTACATTCTCCCCTCCTTATAGGTAATTAAGGTCTCGGGGGTTACATTCTCCCCTCCTTATAAAAATTTCGGCCTCGAAATTGGTATACTATAAATCTCAAAAGTCAACAAATCTTAAATAGATAATTTACCTTCAATTAATTATGGATACTTCGATTTAATTTCATCCTCCAGCCTCCCGCTCCCAAGAAGCCTCCCTCTCATAGTGATTATTTCACTGAACTTTGACATACGGAATGGTATGCCGCCTTAGAATCTGATCCTAGCGGTTCACAATGTGCACAAAATGACCTTCATAGGTCAATTCTTTCTTAAGCTAAATTGGTTCAAGTTCTAGCACATAACAGGGTTTGAAATATACCTCCTCAGTCATAAAGGTATGAAACACATTGAACACCCCAAAGAGTAATGAAGATAGTGCTAAGATATAAGTCACCTCCTTTATTTTGATCAAAATCTCAAATGGCCCAATAAATTGAGGACTCAATTCACCTCTAAACACGAATCTCATCATGTCATTAGTTAGTAAAACTTCCAAAAAATTTTCTACCTGAAACTTCAAATCTTTCTGTTTAACATCAACATAACTTTTCTATTGCTTTAATTAACGATACTTTTCATAGCTGCTAAACAAGCTCAGTTCAAAATTGTCGCTCTCACATCATCTCAATATGAAGGAAATCTATACCTTATATTGTAGACAATTGAAATGAATCCATTTGAATATTGGCTTGGTAATAAATAAGCAATTTCATTAAGGGTAAGAACAATACCAAGCACCTCTTAAATTCATTACTCACAGTATAACATCTAAAATCTTATTAGTTTCTGTAGTTGTCTATTACTTGAGGGTGGAAGGTTGGACAGAAATTCAGCTTAACCCACCAAGCTCTATGATTACATCATTGAATTAGAAGAGTGAGACAAATGAATACCAATTCAATTTACTCATTTTACTACTAAATCAGAAACAAATATTAATATCTCATCCCACTACAATTTCATCCTTGAAATTAAATATTTGATCATGCATAGCCAAAATTAATTCCAAAGTCTACTATTCCCAAAACTCAAACAATAATTATCTCAGAATTTAAAATTTTATACTTTTCCTAAATAGTCCATCATGACGTAATATGTATTCAACTATTTTGTTAGCATCAATATCAACCATCATCTCATCTAGCAATTAACAATCAGTTTTGAACATGCAATATCCATAATAAAAGTTCTCTTAGTAAAATTCACTATATATACTTATCCATCCATACTCAAATTCAGAAAGTACTCAATTGTGATTAATCACAAACATGTAATTAACTATTCCATTCCCAAAATATCATCAATATTAATCATCCCTATAACTAGCAGATGAGTTCATAATCTTACAATATCAATAATGTAAGTTCTACAATTAAAATTCATTATATTCATCCACATTCAAATTCAGATTTAATACCTCAAGATCCATATATCAACTCAATTGCAATATGGACATAATGGTGTTTAGTTATATTAGTCATCAATTGCAATTTTCCACTACATGTTTATTCCTTGAAAGTCATAATTGTCTCAATGCCTAGAGTGTCATTATGCATATATCCCTAAGATCATAACCTGGGTCCTATGGGTTATGGGCCCACCATGCTTTCGCTGCGCACTCTGATGCTGCATGTCCTGCATAGACTGTGCCCTACCCGAGAGAGCTTGAAGCATCTCGGACTGGAATCACTGGTGCTCAGATCCTGCTGGGTTGGCAGGGGCCATACCTCCAGTAGTTCCATAACCCATCGGCTGATCAGCCTTATCGGCCAGAGAGTCCTCCTCACACAGTTGGCTCCTAGCATGGCGAGCCATAACTATTTTCTGATAACTTAGATGTGGTTAATATCATCATAAACTAAAGTGTCAGGTGACTCTAAGTATAATGTCATCAAAATATGTTCTCTCCATGTTATCATGTCAATATGTCTGTGTCCCTAGGGCCATAAGTTCTCTACCTGTTATCATGTCAATATGTCTGTGTCCCTAGGGTCATAACCTAGTGCTCTGATACCATAAAAGCTGTCACGCCCCAGACCCAAAATTTTTGAGCTAGGGTGACAACCCGCCGCGTGCCGGGCACGCAAGGCATCCCGAAACATGACACTGAGTTCAAGAAAAGCATCAACCTATATATCATTCAAATCCATGACTTTAATACAATCCATAACTAGAAATTTGGGCTACAAGCCCTACACATAAGCATTACTGGGGTTACATCGACATATGAATCCACTTTATTTTAAATAGAAGCTCCAACGAACCTATAGTTCCTTATACACCACAATAACATAGTCTGGGCATCAAGCCCTACACATAATACACTGGCATAGCAATAAGATAAAATCTATATTTTATTTGAGTTGATGTCCATCACTCCAACATGTTATTCTCAAATCTCATGGTCCTGTAGCAAAAACATTATAATATTTTTGTGAGATTACACTCAGTAAGTAAACCATGTTATGCAGTCCAATCATAGCATAGCAATCAATAAGCATATAAATGATCTGCATGCATAAACATTTCACAAATACTCAAACATGCAATGTAAGTAAACCCATCGTTGTTATATTATATCATATGTGTCCCACGGCCCTGCAATGCCCCATAACAAAGGAGAGCCGCGGCGGCACATATAAATATAATTCAATCATTTGCACTCATCATTGTTGTATTATATCATAGCAAATTATCAGCGCATATAAAGCATTCCATTGTTATATTATATATATATGTCCCACGGCCCTGCAATGCCCCATAACAAAGAAGAGCCGCGGCGGCACATATAAATATAATTCATTCTTTTGCATTCACAATCACTCCATTATGAAATGTAAGTATTATATCATGCGTGTCCCACGGCCCTGCAATGCCTCATCTGAGCACATCCTCTAGATGTGTATGGCCATAGCAAAGGAGAACCGCGGCGGCACTTATGAATATAATACTAATCATTTGCATCCATAACCGCTCAATTATACTATATAGGTAAACCCACTGTTTATACTCTCAATGGTAACTATAAATGTGACCCACGGCCCTGCGATATCTCAATAGTGTACCAGCCAGCATTCCCTTAAAGCATCCCCCTACTGAAAGGTCAAGATACCAGGGTCACGCCAATAATGTATCAACAAGCATTCCCTTAAAGCATCCCCCTTACTAGAAGGTCGAGATACCAGGGTCACGCCAATAATGTACCAACAAGCATTCCCTAGAAGTATCCCCCCTACTAATAGGTCGAGATACCAGGGTCACGCCAATAATGTACCAACAAGCATTCCCTAGAAGTATCCCCCCTACTAAAAGGTCGAGATACCAGGGTCACGCCAATAATGTACCAACAAGCATTCCCTAGAAGTATCCCCCCTACTAAAAGGTCGAGATACCAGGGTCACGCCAATAATGTACCAACAAGCATTCCCTAGAAGTATCCCCCTACTAAAAGGTCGAGATACCAGGGTCACGCCAATAATGTACCAACAAGCATTCCCTAGAAGTATCCCCCCTACTAAAAGGTCGAGATACCAGGGTCACGCCATGATAAAGGAGAACCGTGGCGACACATAACAGTACCTCACATTACATGCACTCATCATATCAATGACAACTCAATATTGCATAAACAGTGGATTATACCTACTGAACAATTGCATGTAATATATTACATCAACATCATAATAACTGCATCTCTCATGCATAATAACTGCATCTCTCATGCATAGCAACTGCATCTCTCATGCATGACAACTGCATCTTTCATACATAGCAACAGCATCTCACATGCATAATAACTGCATCTCTCATGCATAGCATCCACACATGAAATCATAGTACATAAACAGCCATGTATTCATCTACTTACAATTTAGCCAATAACAATTCTTCATATCACAATTCACAATTTAACTACGCATATCCTGAAATAAATTATTTAATAAACTGATAACTGGCTTACTTACTTCAGTACGCAATCCAACAGGTATAAATAAGTTAGTCAGATGTCTGAGCACCTACAGGATCATTTACACAATTAATTGATTAGCAAGGAATAAAAATGACCCCTTAGAATTTCTACCCAGACTATTTCACGGGCCCTACTTTGGGCTCGAATATCTTCCACTATACACACCCAATTGGGGAAGTAAAAATACCCCATGAAACTAGAATTCACCATGATTCTAGCCATGTAATTATTTTTCTCATCCCGGCCCGTTACAGGGCCCAAAATCCAGCCCAAAATCTCAATGCAGCATGGCCCAAAAGGCCTGAACCGGCCGGCCCAGCCGGCCCGGTTCAGCCTTAAATCACCCGATCCCCTGTTTCTTCCGAAACAGGGGATGGAAAAGACGCCGGCGGCCAGGGCCGCCGTCGGCCGAATCCACGGCGGTCCGGCCACCGGAGGCCGGGCCAGAGCCGGCCGCCGCTGCGGCCGGCCACACTCCCTCTATTATTCTCTCTAAATCATCCTCTCACTCTCCGATTTCATCCGCTCGGACTGTCACCATGCCGGCGGCTTCTCCGGTGAAATTGGGGGTGGTCCAGTCACCATTGGCCGGACCGGAGCCGGCTGTCGCCGTGACTCGCCTCCCCCTTAAATCCAACCTCATCGATTTCGCTCAATTCATCTTTAATTTCTTCAATTTCTCTCTAATCGTCCGCACGGCTTCAACTGTGCCGGCGGCACGGCTGGCCACCACGGCCGGCCGGACCTCCACCGGACGCACGCCCGGCGCCGGTGGAGGCGACAGGCCAAGTCTCGGGCCCGGCGAGGCGGCGAGCACGCCGCCGGGCCTGAACCAATCGACGGAAGCCGGTTTGGCTTCCGTTACCGCATGAGAGAGGGGCCGATTGGCCCTCTCTCTCTCCTCTTTCACCGCCACCACTCCGCCGGACGCTGCCCATGGTGCCGGCGGAGTCACCGGCCGGAGCTCGGGCCCGGCGAGGCGGCGGGCACGCCGCCGGGCCCGAACCGACGCACGGCTGGTAGCACCTCTGCGATTCTCTCTCCCTCTCTGGTTCTCTCTCTCTCCCGCTCTCTCCCGCTCGCTTTCTCTCTCTCCCGCTGTCTCTCTCTCTTCTTCTCTCCTAATACTCTCTCTCTTCCTCTCTCCTGATACTCTCTCTCATCCTCTTTCTCCCATGGCAACTCACTCTCTCTCTCTAGCACTAAGAGGATGGGCAGAGAATTACCTGGAGGGACGCGGACGCCAGGATGATGGAGGGAGTCCTCTTCCTCCCTATTTATTCCTCACGCGCCGCCTCTTAAAGAGCCTCCGAAAACCCATTCGTTACACGGAATTGTAAACATAATCGCCACGTGAAACTGCAGGATCCTACACTAAATCTCACAACCAGGTAATTAAGGTCTCGGGGGTTACATTCTCCCTCCTTATAGGTAATTAAGGTCTCGGGGGTTACAGATCTAATGTTATTTTATTGGTTAAATGGCTAGAATTTTCTAAGTCAAATCAGTTGGCTTAGATTAGGTCTTTATTGCCTCAAATTTGTCATTATGACCTATTGATGCAGTGGCAACACTATCTATATGACTTATGGTTTGTTCATAAAACTAATGAAGATTTTGTTATCCTTCTTCCGTGTACTCTATTCCTTGTTTGTTCTCTTGCCGTTGCCCTTGAGAAGGCTTGAGAATTTACCACTGGAATGAGGATTTGGTTGCTTCCGGAGCAAAGTTTACTCCCCCTTAGGTGTGGGCACCAGTTTGAGAGCTTACCTAGAACTGACTTCATTGAGCTCATAGAAACAGCTCTGCTTGGTCACATTTGACTGCACTTTATATTAGACCCAACCATCAAAAAATTCTTCCTTCCCTCTAAGAACAGACTTGGAAAGGGATTGTATCTTGCAAGTGAATGTGCTGGATTTGGATCTATTTATTTAGGTCATATCAGGTCAACCTGGATTCTGACTTTTTAACGCACCTCAACGCTTGGTGATCTTAATGGTTTTAGCTTTTCTGGTTTTGTTGTAGGGATATAGGGATCTCTCGATGCATTGTCCTCTGCATTTCCTTGCAGTCTTATGATCTTGTGGAAGGGTTTTCGATGTTACTATGCTGAAAATAAAGAATCTATACTGGGTCATGTTCTTTTGAGCACTTTCTGAAAGCATTTCCAAATCTAAGGAAGGTTAAACCTCTCACGGCCTGATTTATGTTTGTTGGCTAATAATATGACAAGCCTCTTCCTCCGATGAACATGATAGTTGCTCACCTTATCCTGGATGCACCATCTATCATGTTGCTTTCCAGTTTGCCGTGCATACTGCTTGAAGAGCCTTCTTGTAGCACCATAGTTGCTTCCTTTTCGGTTCAACCAGGATAAACAGTTGGGGAAGATAAAACAAGTCTTAGCTGTTGCAATCCTATTGGGTTCTTGAGGACTATGCCAGTAACTTGCCGTTGAGACATCGAGGACTTTCTTACTCGTATTGTTTTGCTGATTTTTTATGCTTTTTTCGTTTTATGCTCCACTCTTTGCATTTCCTCATCAATGGTTGTGCTTTACCTAATAGCATTTGGATATCTCCGTTTTTTTTCCACATAGAGATGCATGATTGTTAATCATTATGAATTTTTTCTTTATATTCTCTATGATATGACTATCCAAATTGTAGTTGCTATTTGCTTGTTGTCTTTATTTCGACCATCCATAGCTTTTTCTCCCTGCTTGAGTCTTTTTTAATAGCTTGAATTTTTATAATTAGGTTATGTTACTTAGCTTCATAAGTATAAAAAATTGAGTAGCTTTACCAGGCGCCCGGATAACTCTTGCCTAAAGGAGTCCGAGGAGGATGAGCGCATGCTGACGATGCTGTGGACCTTTGCCACAGTGCAAGGTGATACTGATAAAATTGAGTGCCACTTACTAAGCCTAAACAAGTACCGCTCGTTAAACCCATATTCGATATAAGATTCTTGAGGTCAAGCTGGTAGCAATATAATCCGTGTTCCCTGGGCTGGCCTGTTTGATGTTGGTATTTTCCTGCCCTCAAGCTAAAGTTCCCTTGTTTTTCCAAACTAGATTCCTCTGGTATGGTGGGGCTAAGCCCATGTCAAGTCAATTTTAGTTCGACCGAGGGCTGTCTAAAACCAAGATATGAGGTAGCCAAACTTCGTGGTGGTGGTTGACTTTCTGGCTGAATTTTGGCAGGGATGCTGCAACCTATATATTATTTCAGAGGTTTAGGATCATAATGTATGGCGATATAAGATTGTCCCCTTTTGCTTGAATTACTGCCTATTGGAAATAACCTGATCATCCGTTTTAATGCCTGATTCATCAGGAGTTCTTCAAGGCTTGGAAGTATATGCTTTTGCTGTATGGCCATTGCTGAAAACATGTCTGACTAGATTTATTTGAACATGCTTTCCAATATTGGAAGTATACCTTCAATTGCTTTATAAAATAACTTTTCATCCAAAACTTGAACATTGAATTCTTGCTACGCTAAGAGAATTCACTCTCTGACCCTCGTAAAAACATAGCAAATACCTTGCAAGAAGGTTTTTCTAGGATGCTAGCCTCGTACCAAACCATACTCATAACTAGTATTATCAATTACCAGTCAATTATCAAACATCTGAGTTAGCGAATTGTTGAATGATGGAAATATATATACATATATAAATACATACACGCATGCATGCGCGCACCTACCCACACATATATAATATAAAGTTATAAATATAGTGGCATGTTTTCTGATTTACCAAATGTCTATCTTACCGGCGCTTATAAATATAGAGATAATTTTATCTCTAATACATCTGATACCATGCTCCTAGTTAAAGGCTTATGGTGAAGAACATGATACTCTGTCACATGCAGGTTAAGTGGAGGCTTTCATTTGAAATAGGTATTTTAATTAACTAATAATAATTCATAACATAAATTTTTCAAAGTTATTTAATAATAATTGAATAACTATATATGCTTATGGTCCGGCTAACTTGTACCATGTATCTTCCTATGCCTTATGCTCTAAAAAAGAGGAATAATAGTAGTGTGAGTTGAAAGCTCTATAAACAATCATAACTATAGTTAAATAGACCAAATAAATTCATCAACATTTACTTTTAATCATATATTAATGCATAATGTAACCATAAATTATTTTAGAATTCATGTAACATACTAATGTTGCCTAATAAGAATCTCATAAATAAAATTATGCACATTATTTCAAAGGACTCAGTATTTACGCATACTGCAGTATAATTCAATTATTTTCAAGAATTAATGCTGAGTATAATTTGAAAGAGCATTTGATACATACTTCCATAATTTACATAATGCATACATAGGAGAAGGAATCATTTTCCATTCGGTATTTCTTATATAATTTTGATATTCATAAAAAAAAATTCTAATATTATTTTAATACTTGTCGGTTCATAATACTAAGATCACTTATGATCACTGGAGGAAGGTGCCAATAAAATATCATATTTAATTTATATGAAATAAATTTAAAGTGCCACATTAATTTTTAAAAAGTAGATCTAAAATATTACATTTAATCTTTGATAGAGTATGTTCAAATGCATAAAGTTTGAAATAAAAAGATGCTTTGATCTAATTATAATATATACAATTATAAATCAGTACCACCTTATCTCATTTTACAATTTACACAGCCCACTTATCCTTAAATACGTATTTATTCATAATATCAATATTTTAAAGAATTGACATATACATATATTTTCTAAATTAAATATTCAAGTCTTTCATTAAATTCAAGATCAAATATTATTATAATTTTGTAATCATAACAAAAGTTTATAAATACATTTACAAACAAATTTTTAAAAATGTATTAGGATTCCAATAAACTTATTTGATCTAATTTACATATAAATAAGACATACAAAACTATTTGTTAAATTTACAAATCATGTTGTAGTATCATATATATATATATATATATATATATATATATATATATATATATGTCTCTCTCTGTGTGTGTGTGTGTGTGTGTGTGTGTGTGTGTGTGTGTGTGTGTGTTTTGATAAAAATACTCTAACTAAAATAAGATTATTTACCTAACTACAGTGAACAAAATAATAATTCAATCCAGCAATCTTAAAACCACCTCTCCAAGACCTCATATTATATATCCAAAGTAAGAAGGTATCAAAATAAAAATAATAAATTTTTGTTTTCTCTCTTTCTTCAAAGATGGAGCTGCTCATTTGAGGTTTGTTTGCCCTCCAATTTTAGTAGAGAACTCATTGGGCCCATGAGAGTGCAATGTTAGGAAGGAAGACATTTGCATGTATGTATTTAATATCCTCGATATGCCTTTGTGTCCGTTTGGGATTGAGTTCTCAGAGTGATATGCAACAGGGATTATTGTCTTTACCATAGTTGCATATCACTCTTTGCATATCACTCTTTGCATAAAGATATGACTTGATATTTTCATTTATATGCATATTTTGGATCAATCGATCCTATATACAAGGCAAAGATATGATCTTGATGCATGTTAGATAGATTAGTATGTAATCTTTAAAATTTTGCATTGATAATTGTTATCAAATTTTAAAATATGCATGCCTCGGGGATTCCCTACAAATGGTATCAGAGCGATGGTTTCGTATTGATCTAATTTATTGCATATAAATTAATGCTCCTATTAATTGTGTAATCAAGGCTAAAATAAATCTCAGGTCTATTTGGTCACAGATGGATTAAAATCCAAATTATCCATTCAACGAGGTATTCTGTGACATATTGCCGTGATAATTTAAATTGATCTTTGGCTTCAAAACACTGATTACACACACTCTCAAAATATGTTTTATATTTGATACATGTTGATGCTATATAAAACATGATATTTGCATGTTTAGTATAAAACATAGATATGATATATGATGGCATGATGTCTATGTTATGAAACATACAAATATTTATGAGAGTCTAATTTGAATGTCAAATATTAATTCATAATCTCTTTAGATATGATCTAAATATAGGAATTATGAGTAGTAACATAATACATATGATGCTTGATTGAAATATATGACATGTAAACATGAAATATATTTAATCCTTTGGGTTAGCTAAATCGGTCCAAAAAGGTTAGACCCTAAGGTTTAAATCAACTGGACTGTAAGAGTATTTGATCAAATCTAATTAGATTAGGTTAAGAATGCTCTAAATCAAACAATAGTTATAGTTGATCATGTCCTTCTCTTTGATTAAACCAAATGGAAGTAGATTAGGCTCCGTGGTTGAGCATGAATCTCTTAGATGGTCAAATCAGAATTGGTTAACCATATGATGTCAAGGTGGGTTGGCAAGTTGTTCTAGGATCAACGATCGAATGATTTTTAATTGGGAGCTACTCGTATTGATGCGTCTTTAACGAGTTAATGGCATATCTCTCCCATCAATCTCACTCACCTGGTCAATGTGGTGAACCATTTATGATTTAGATCATTTACCTGATTCGGGTTGACCCATACCTGTAAGGAAATCAGTCTGACTGATTTAGGTGCCACTTAACCTGACTTAATCTTGTTTCATTCTACCGATTTCATAGATTCAGTGGGAGAACTTGATTAGTCAATTTATCTTCATATTATTAAAATCCTCTAAAATTATTAAGTCCTTAAAATAAAATAGTTATATGATAACTAGATCATAGCCTCCCATTAAGGTGGGTGATAATGAGTCCAATGTCTTGATAATCATTGGAGGCACTCCATGCCTGGTGCTTGTCAACCATTGAAATTATCATTCATTATATGATAAGTCAGCGTAACTTTTAAATAAACAGTCAGGTGAGCCGAGCTTCACTCGGGCTTAGTTATCTATTGATAGGTTACACTGATTATATCATTTAATGGTTGGACCTAATCAGAACTTTCAGTAGTGGCACTTCATGCCTGTTGAAGAGGTATATGGGGCAAAACTGAACACTAAGAATTATTTGGGAAAACAATTGGTTTTAAACCTACTCTTAGATGCATATGGGTTAGCCAAGCTTCACTAGGGCCTGTATGTAGTTTATGTAGATCTTAGTGCCCACTAAAGAATTAAGAATAATTCTTCGAAATGGGGTGTAGAGGCTGCCAATTTGAACAAAATAGTGGGAGAATCTTTAGACTAAAGCCCAAGTCTTTAGAATGAATCAATTTATATACTAATAAACTTTAGTTTTTCTTATGCAGAACATGGCCACTAATTTATCATTAAGGTCCCTATTGGATAGTGACAAGTTGAATGGTTCCAATTTCAATACCTGGTTCAGAAAACTTAAGATCGTCCTTGAGCATGAGAGGATTCTATATATTCTGAATAATCCTGCACCAAAGATACCTGATGCAAACACCCAAAGTTCTGAGAAAGACACTTATCAGAAGTGGCTCAATGATAGAACTAGCGTGCGTTGTATCATGCTAGCAGCAATGAATGATGAATTCGGTCGCCGGTTCGAGAATGCTCAGCCAGAAGAAATCATTCAAGCGTTGAATGAATCTTTCGGCAAACCCGACGATGTTGAAAGGCACAAGACTAGTTGTGCAATTTTCAATGCTCGAATGGGGGATGGATCTCCTGTCACTGATCATGTATTGTATATGATCGAGAAGATAGAACTCCTAAGCAAGCTCGGCTTTCCCTTACATGAGCAGTTGGGAAAAGATGCGATCCTGAATTCCTTGCCTCCATCCTTCCGACCTTTCCTTACTCATTTTCGAATGACAAAGCCTGCAGTCAACTACCATGGTTTGTTGGGGTTGTTACAGAACTTTGAGAAGGATAACCAGCTCTCTAAGGGTTTGGTTAATGTGGTTGAAGGATCTAAGGTAGGGCGTAAACCCTTTGGGAAAGGGAAGAAGAAAAGAATATAAAAAGGTGCAACATGCTAGGACATCTATAAGGGGTCAGATGCAGAAGAAAAAAGTTGATAAAAGTCAAGCTGAATGCTTTCACTGCAAGATGCAAGGGCACTGGAAGAGGAACTGTCCTCTTTACATTGCCACACTTGATCAAAACAGGCCAAAGAAGAAAAAGGAGCAAGATGTTGCTCAACAAGGTATTTATATGATAACACCTTATAATTTTTCTGTATATGATAATCAGATCTGGGTATTGGATACCGGAAGTCCTTTTAACATTTTCAATTCATTGCAGGGGCTACAGGTCACCAGAAGATTTGAGGACAATGAAAGATTCCTTAATGTCGGTGATGGAAGATTAGTTCTAGTTCTGGCATTAGGAGTTCTTGAAATAGTTTTTAATAGAAATGTCATTATACTAAATGATTGTCATTTTTGCCCAACGTTCTTGTTGAACGTAATTTCTGTAAGCCTTCTGGCCAAAAGTTATTATGAAATTTCAATAAAGGATGTTACTTTGAATATCATTATGAATGGAGTCACTGTAATGACTGGGCATTTATCTAATGGCATTTATATGTTATCATAGCATGTGAATGTAGTGTACAATTCAAGTAAGCGCCCTAGAACAACTAATGTCACGGATATTTATCTTTGGCACCATCGGCTGG
>UESW01002152.1:143450-161306 GCA_900491605.1 Calamus simplicifolius
AAGATTCCTTAATGTCGGCAATGGAAGATTAGTTCCAGTTCTGGCATTTGGAGTTCTTGAAATAGTTTCAATAGAAATGTCATTGTACTAAATGATTGTCATTTTTTTCTAACGTTCTTATTGAATGTAATTTCTGTAGGCCTTCTAGCCAAAAGTCATTATGAAATTTCAATAAAGGATGTTACTTTCAATATCATTATGAATGGAGTCACTGTAATGACTGGGCATTTATCTAATAGCATTTATATATTATCACGGCCTGTGAATGTAGTGTATAAATCAAGTAAATGCCCTAAAATAACTGATGTCACAGTTATTTATCTTTGGCACCATCGGCTGGGTCATATCAACAAGAACAGATTAAACAAGTTAACCCAGGAGGGCATCTTTCGAGTTGATGATTGTGAATCATTAACTACCTATGAATCCTATCTTCTTGGTAAAATGATCAAGTCATCTTTTACTAAAAAAGGTGAAAGAGCTAAAGAGCTATTGGGTCTAGTACATACTGATGTATGTGGACCAATGAGCACTTGTGCCAAAGGTGGATATTACTACTTCATTACTTTTATAGACGACTTTTCTAGGTTTGGTTATGTCTATCTTATGCGACATAAATCTGGGTCGTTTGAAATGTTCAAACTATATCATAAAGAAGTAGAAAAACAAACAGGAAAATGTATTAAGACTCTTTGATCAGATCGAGGTGGCGAATACCTTTCAAATGACTTTGTGACATATCTAAGGGAGAATGAGATTCTTTTCCAATGGACTCCTCCAGGAATACCGCAGCATAATGGTGTGTCAGAAAGAAGGAATCGAACTCTGTTAGACATGGTTCGGTCCATGATGGGTTTTGCAAGCTTGCCAATACCATTTTGGGGATATGCATTAGAATCAGCTTGTCATATTCTCAATAAGGTTCCAAGTAAGTCTGTTTCTAAAACTCCACATGAGATGTGGTATGGACATAAACCAGTTATTACTATCTGAGAGTCTGGGGGTGTCCGGCTTATGTGAAACGTGCAAAATCAGACAAACTTGAACCCAGATCTGACAAATATTTTTTTATCAGTTATCCAAAAGAAACCAAAGATATTACTTCTATAATACTGAAGAACAAAAGTTGTTCATTAGTAATAGAGCAATTTTTCTTGAAAAGGAGTTCCTTAGGGAAGGAACAAATGGTTCTAATGTTGAACTTGAGGAAGTTCATCAAGTAGAAGGAACAACACAAACCTTTGAACCCTTAAAATCTGAATTGATTAGATCAAACTCAAAACCCATTTTAGATGCACCATTAAGGCGATCTGGTAGAGTACCACATCAACCGGACAGATACTTAGGTTTCTTGGTTTAGAACGAGAATCCTATTGAGCTCGATGAGAACAATGAGGATCTGATCACCTATATGGATGCTATGCAAAGGATTGACTCTGATAAATGGCTTGATGCCATGAAATCCAAACTTGATTCCATGAAGGACAATAATGTATGGACATTAGTTGACCCACCCGAAGGGATAAAACTCATAGGGTATAAGTGGGTTTTCAAGAGGAAAAGAGACGTAGACAGAAAGGTAGAGACCTACAAAGCACGTCTGGTTGCCAAGGGGTATCGTCAACGTTATAGTATTGACTATGATGAAACGTTTCTTCCAAAGTTGTTAATTTCGTTTGGATTATGTTTCAGTTTTGCTTATGAAACAAAATATTTCGGTATCGGACCGTTTCAGTGCTTCATTTTGGAATATATATATATATATAATAATAAATTTATTCATAATTCATATTCTTCATAATAATAATAACAACATAAAAATAAAAAGTTTGAGTTTTTTAGAGTTTGAAATATATATATAATAAAAAATATATTCATAATTTATATTCTTCATAAATAATAATAACAATATAAAAATAAAGAGTTTGAGTTTCTAAGAATTTGAAATATATATATATATATAAAAAAAAATTTATTCATAATTCATATTCTTCATAAATAATAGTAACAACATAAAAATAAAGAGTTTGAGTTTTTAAGAGATGCGGTCGTGGGGATAGGATAACTAGGATTTTTTGGTATTATATATATATATATATATATATATATATATATATAATGGTTCTAAAGGGTTTAATAATTTATAAATGGATCTCCAAAACATATTTTGTCGAAACGGTCAAAACATACCGAAACGGCCGAAAACGGCCTAATTATGCCGAAACACACCGAAATGGCCGAAAAAACTTTTGAAGCGAAACGTAGTGCTTATCTTTTCGGATAAGCTACGTAAACGAAACGTCTTGGCCGAAACGGCCAAAACGAAACGAAATGAAATTGACAACCTTGGTTTTTTCCTGTGGCAATGCTGAAATCTATTCGGATTATGCTAGCTATAGCAGCACACTTAGATTATGAGATTTAGCAGATGGATGTTAAAACCGCTTTTCTAAATAGTAATTTAGAAGAACATGTGTATATGATACAGCCTGAAGGTTTTATATCTGAAGACGAGTCTAAAGTGTGCAGGCTACAGAAGTCCATTTATGGACTTAAGCAAGCATCTAGGAGGTGGAACATACGATTTGATAATGTGATCAAATCCTATGGCTTTGTTAAGAATAAAGAAGAACCTTGCATTTATAAATAGGCTAACAGTTTCGTTATTGTATTTCTTATATTATATGTGGATGATATTCTCTTAATCGGGAATGATATCCCTGTATTACAAGGAATAAAGACATGGTTATCATCATAATTCTCCATGAAAGATCTGGGAGAAGCCTCCTACATCCTAGGGATGAAGATCTATAGAGATAGATCTAAGAGGATGCTTGGTCTATCCCAATCTACGTACATTGACATCGTGCTAAAGAGGTTTAGCATGAAGAATTCTAAAAAAGGCTATCTTCCGATAGGCCATGGAATTCATCTTTCCAAGAAGGATTGTCCGATAACTCTTAATGAAAGAGAACGTATGAGTCGAATTCCATATACTTCGGGAATGGGATCGATTATGTACACATGATATGTACAAGACCAGACGTGGCATACTCACTAGGAGTAGTGAGTAGATACTAATCTGATCCATGAGAAAAATACTGGCAAGTTATTAAGACGATCCTTAAGTATTTAAGAAATACTAAGGACCAGTGGTGGTTAGTCTATGGAGAGTCTGATTTGAAACTTGTTGGATATACTGATTCCAGTTTTCAATCAGATTATGATGATAGCAAGAGTGTGTCGGGTTTCATGTTTATCCTGAATGGTGGAGCTGTTTGCTAAAAAAGTTTCAAGTAACATACAGTGGCAGGTTCAGTGTGCGAGGCAGAGTACATCGCTGCATCAGATGCTGCGAAAGAAGCTATGTGGCTGCAAAAGTTCATCTCTGAGCTTGGAGTGGCACCTTCCATAGATGGACCAGTCCTGTTGTACAGTGATAGCACTGGTGCCATAGCTCAAGCAAAGGAACCACGAGCACATCAGCGCACCAAGCACATACTGCACCGGTTTCATCTTATTCGAGAGATTGTAGACCGAGATGACATAAATCTTCAGAAGATTAACGGAAAAGAAAACCTAGGTGACCCATTTACTAAAGCACTTAGTATCAAGGAGTTTGACAATTATAAGTTGAAGATGGGTATTAGATACTGTAATGAGTGGCTTTAGGATAAGTGAGAGTTTGTTGGGAATTGTATCCTAAAGCCAATCATTTGATGATTGAACTAATGTAAATAGCATATAAATTGATATATTAATAAAAGTTATTTGGCAGTTTATTCATTACAATAACATCTTCTTAATACTTCTGATAGTAATGAAGCCCTCAGGATCTTCTTTCATGATAAAGGAGGATTTATCTTTGAAGGTCCTCAAAAGAGTTCGCAACCAAATAATATACTATGACATGGCCATAGTACTATCAATTATAGGACGTTGTATATCATATTTGTTGGTTGTCCTCTTAACCAAGGAGTGTAGAAATTGGTATGACATACAGGTGAAAGTGTAGGAGTACATTTCATCGAACGTGACTCATTTTCGGATACTCTGCTGTCAAGAGTTAATCCGAGAAGATATAGGTATAAGTATCCTTCAGACCTAAAGATCACAACCAGTGACTTGCAAGCAACTCATTGTACTTAGGTGCCGAACCACCTGATTTCTAATCCAGCTACGAAAGGTTACTGGGTGCAGTCAAGTACTTGTGGTAGTCAGTTGTGGATCAAGATGGAATTTGACCTATCCCATTAAAAGGAGAAATGCTTGTGTTTCAATTTAGCAAGACCTTGGCCAAGGCACTTTATGTGAAGGTCACATGATCACTAAAGTTGAAATCACTATATGGATTTGCTGTTTAGAGTTGACAGGCTCTTAAGCCATCCTTAGCATTTGTGGTCAAAAGATGAATTATACAGTAACTATTTCTTAGGGTTCTTGGAGTTTGCTCGGCAACTCTTCGACCTATCCGAATGTTGGGTTCCATTGCTAGATGGGCACATCGATTAGTATAGAAAGTTATTTCTATGCTAACGGCTTAGGTTCAAACCTAGAGAGTCACATGCA
Organism: Calamus simplicifolius; assembly: GCA_900491605.1. NCBI lineage: Eukaryota > Viridiplantae > Streptophyta > Magnoliopsida > Arecales > Arecaceae > Calamus > Calamus simplicifolius. Next base: position 148,020 of record UESW01002152.1, read on the forward strand.
TAGAAGTTTCCTAGGATGATCCATTTACTGATCAACGATTGAGAATCGTATATGATTTAATTAATCAATTTGATTGATTGAATTATCTTAATTGGGTTAAGTACAAGTGAATAAGATTTAATTTGGTTTAAGTCTATTAGAAGGACTAATCAATTTTAAATATTGATTTGAAATTAGACTTGATTTGGATTTAAATAGATTTAGGACTAGCCAAATTTGATTTGGGCTAGGACCATGATCTATGTAGGTTCAATCCAATAAATTCAAATTAGCTTAAACCAAAACCCAAACCCAAACCCCATATATGAAAAGAGTTTTCTCGCATAAGGATCTCACATGATGAGATGGCTAAAATCTTATCTCATGAGAGATTAAATTCTCATGTAGAATTTAATGTATAATATTAATCTTCTCCAAATGGTTCAGTTGGAATTTTAAGTGTTAGAATTCATGTACCTTTTTGAATTAACCAACAATGAAATTCTAAGTGTTAGAATTCACATCTCTTTGGTTTTCACCGAACATCGAAATTAACCAAACGCCGCGTCTCTTTGGTTTTCACCAAACGTCGGAATTAACCAAACGCTGCGTCTCTTTGGTTCGATGTCTCTTTGATTTTTACCGAATGACAAAATTTTAAGTGTTAGAATTCAATGGGCTAAAGGCTACATTGAGCCTATAAATTAGAGGACATTCTTCACCAGATCATAGAACACAACACACGATATGTCATGGATTGAAATTCTAAAAAGTTAGAACACATAATCCTGATGTGATTCTGGTGTTAGCAAAAGTTTGGTGGATCTTGGAGGAAGATTCAAGTGGAAGGATTCAAGATCAGCAAAGTTGTTTTTCCGTGAGCTAGCACTTCCGAGAATCCGATCATTCGGGGCTTCGCGTGGACGATACTAGAGGCCGGACGATTGAACTGCTGCAGAGCACAAAGGATTTACCTACTATTCTTAAGGTAAGAGATTTGATCCCTAGATCTTAAGGCAGGCTTCAAGACGAGTAGTATGACTTCTCATCTTGAAGATCAAGATATGATCTTAATATTTTTATTTATATGCATATCAAACGATCCTATAGTATAAGGCAAAGATATGATCTTGATGCATGTTAGATAGATTACTATGTAATCTTTAAGTTTTCGCATTGATAATTGTTATCAAATTTTAAAATATGCATGCCTCAGAGATTGTTTCTCCCTACAGATATAGTGAGGAATATGGAGAAGTCCGACTTCAATTCCTTCACATAGTAATAGATAAGTCCAACTTCATAAAGAATGTCAGGCCTGGTGCATATGAGAGAGCAAAGACTTCAAACTATGCTCTTGAAATACGTTGGATTTATAAATTTTCTTTCTCCCCTTTTGTTCGACTTTATTCCAATTTTTATCAGTGTATCAACCAGATGGCAATCTTCCATGCTAAACTTCTTTAAGATTTCTTTAGCATAGTTAGCTTATGAGATGAAAATATCTTCTTTTATTTTTTTCACTTCCAAACTGAAGAAAAAGGTCATGAGCCTAATGTCCATCATCTCAAATTCTTTGATTATGGAAGCTTTGAATTGTCTAATCATGGAAGACTTTTTTTTTTTGTAAAAGACTAGAACATCCACATACAAATAAATAAGTAATATTTATCCATACTTGTTAGTTTTTATATATAAGGCATGCTCATAAGAATATTTTGAAAAGCTATTTTGAATGAAGTAGCTATCGGCATTCGAAGCCTTAAGAATTAACTTTAATATATAAAAAACTCTCTTCAGCTTGTATTGCTTGCTTTCTTCACCTTTTTTTTACATAATATAAAAGTTTCTCAACATACACTTCTTTATTCATATAACTCTTCAAACATGATGACTTCATATCCATTTGAAATACTTCACAATCGATGCCTTGCCCTCTCTTTTTTTTTTTCTTAATTCTTTTCACCATAAATCTTTTCTTATGCTTTTTCATCTTCTCCTTTTTGCATTCCTTTTAGTTTTGTAGACTGATTTGACTTTAATAAATGCATGTCCTTTTGGAGGAGAGGTGATTTCTTAAGTGTCATTCTTGATAATAACTTTTATTTCTTCATCCATGGCTTTTCTCCGTTTCTCCTATTGCTTTGCTTCTCTAAAACTCATTGGACCACATCTTGCAAATGATGAAAAAGGCAAAATCTTCTTTATTAGTCTCATCAAGTCTTTTTATAACATTATAACAGTTTTAGATGCTTTTTGTCTTTGGAGCAGTTCAAACTTCATTTCTTATGTCTAGCCTTTTGGTAATGTCTATATTGCTTTTTGAAATGAAATTGACTTTTCATATGTCAGATCCTCTTCATCATCAAAGATATCTTTTTTGTCCTTTTTTCTTTCTTATTTCTTCAATCCCAAATTTTCCCCGCATCAAATTCAATATCTCTAGAAAATAGAGATTTGTGAGAGGATTATATAGTTTATAGCCATTAGAATTCTCACCATAACCCAAAAGAATGCATTTTTCTCCTTCATCTTTTAATTTTTCTCTTTTTTGTTCTAGAATTTTGACATATGCTACACTTCTAAAAACTTGCAGATGATTCACTTGAGGCATGTAGGAGCTCCAAACTTCTTTAGGTGTTATCTTCGAAAGCCTCTTTGTAAGGAAACTTTTCAACCCTAAGCAATGTATTTTCCCTAGAATTCTTTAGATATACATCTTTACTTTAACATGCAACAAACCATATTAAGTATAGTCCTTTTTTAAAAAAATTCTGTTTTGCTAAGATGAATATAGTATTATAAATTGATGATTGATTCCATTTTCTTTACAATAATTCTGAAATACAAGTGAACTATATTTTCCTCCATAATCTGATCTTAATGTTTTAATGTGAAAACCGCTTTGCGTTTCTACCCTACTTTTAAGGGTTTTGATATGATACTCCTTTATTTTATTTTAAAAAAACCATCCATATGGTAAAGGATCTTTTGACCATTTAACTTTTGTGACCAATTAAATTGTTAGAAACACAAATTCTCTTTTTCACTTTAAGGTAAAGGATCTCTTAGCCATTTAATTTTCATGACCAGTTAAATTGTTAGAAACCTAAATTATTTCTTCCACTTTAAGGTTATCACCCATCGAAGTTATCTATCCTTTATCAAATCTGTCTTCTCAATTTTTTCATTAGAGCCGCCATCTTGTCATCTTCTTCATTTTTCTAATAAAATTTTTATCTCTTTTGTTTTTCTAATAGAGCTATAGTCTCTTTCTCAGCCCTACCACCACAATATGAGCCTCTACAAAAGTGATAACAACCCTACCTAAGTAACAAAGAGAAAATCTTCTGCTTAGAGGGGACACACTAATCTTGTGCTTCATGCACCTCCATTAAAGTCACTGCATTGTAGTTCCATATGATAGTGACCTCCATAAAGAGGGTAGCTCCATCGTATATGTAGGAAGAAGGAAATGGTGCCACCATACATCGAATCATTCATTTTTACCATATTAGTCCATATATAAAATTTAACTTTTTAGTGCACAACCATGCACACAACTGACTAGAATCAATTACCAGTAAAATATCTATATCTTTTACAATAAAATCAAATGATTGATATTTTTAACATTTAAAAATAAAGAATATCATACCAAAACCCTACTTTTAAACTCTAAAAATCTTTGAAAACCCTTCCCTCTTTTTTTCAAAAACTAAACTCATGTCTTTTCACTATAATCAACAATAAAGTTATGATAATACCTATTGTCGCTAATAGATACATGCTAAGTAGGTTCATAAATATCTTTATGTACCAATTCAAGAATTTTAGATGCTCTTTTAGGTCTTCATGTTTTGAAGCATTGTCTATACTGCTTTCTAATAATGTATTATTTACACTTTTGATTAGATCCATCAATCCAAAAAATTCTTGTCACTATTTTTTTCTTTGATAAAAGTTTTAGCTCATCAAAATTTAGATGGTCAAATCTAAATTCCATAAAGTAGTGTTATTTCCAATATGTGCTTTCAAGGCATTTAGGTTAGTCAACTTACAAGTTTAATGAAAACATTCTATTCCTTAACATGTATGTGTGATCAAGGTATTATTTTTTTCTTGAATGAAAGGGTCTAACTCCTTCATACAAATATCATAGCCCTTTTCACGTAGTTAAAGATAAATTTTAAATATTATTTTTCATATCAGGAACATGATAAACATTAAAAATAAACTCATATGCTAAGTTTGATAAGGATTTTACCTTTTCTTTCTGCTTACCTTTTCGATAAATCTTCAAAAGTGATAACACCTTTATAACTTCTATCAACCTCCATGAATAATTCTTTTCTTCCACATATATAATCACTACCTTAAATGTCAAAATACCACATGCTTCCTTGATTTTGTTCAACTTCTTTGGAAGCCAACAATAATATGCCTTCTTCTTTTCCTTCTCTTTCACCAAATTGACTTTTGCTCCTTCATTGCTAGTATCTTTATACCAACATTAGAACTATATTGACCAAACTTCTTGCAAATATAATGGACTTTAGATTTTCCATTCCTTGATCTATTTGTATATTTTTCTCTTACTCAAACTTTTTGTAATTGTTGCCAAGATGCTACCTTTTCTCTTCTACTTACTTATCCTCTTCGTTGATCTTATGGAGTTCCTTGAAATCATCCTTCTCTTCCTCTTCAACCATGGCTTCAACCTCTTTGAATTTTTTTTTCTCTTAAATCTTCCTTCTTCTCTTGTAGTATGAGCATTTTTTCAAGTCCTATTCTTCAATGGTTATAACCATATAATCAAATTCCAATCAGGTCCACAAGCAACACCTTTTCCATATCACTCCTACATCAGCTAGTGTTTCAACATTTCTTCTAAGTTGATTAACAGCTATTGTCATTCTTGACAAATAATCATAAATAAACTTAAACGCTTTCATTTAAAGATTCAAATTTAGCTCTGAGATTTTATAGGTTAATTCTCTTTGCCTTCTAACGTAGCAATGATTTCATTGATAGCTTCATCTATACCTTGGTATATGGTGAATGATGCCTTCTTGCTTTTCTTCTTTGAACTTTTGAGTTGATCCATCAACTCTTTTGAGAGGACTGCCTCTTCATGTTATGATTCTAATTCCTTGTAGCTATCTTCAACAAGCTCCATCAAATCCTGGGAACTAAGCAAAGGTTTCATTTGAAAGTATCAATTCTCTTAATTCTCTTGAACATATTTGGAGAGGCAATGGGTAGAGTATAATTAGGCTCTAATACCATCAATGTAGCCTATGCAGAAATATGATAAACTAGAATGAAGGAGGAAAGAAAGCAAGAGTGAAAGAATTTATCTTATAAAATGGCTAATTGTTTATTTCAAAATGAGCACGAATACAATATCTTTTATAGGCAATATACAACATTTCATATACCCTCATAAATCAACATAAATACATTTGAATGAACCTAGATACTTGTATCTTCATATACCTTATCTTTTTATGTACTTTATTTCTTGAGTCTCTGAGATGTTTCGTATAGGATGATCCATGTAGAATTAGCAATGATCTAATGTGAAGGTGATAGGATCACTATATCTGATTGCACCTCGGTGATTTATATGACGATGATCTTAGATCACTTTTACTTTTAAAATCATCATCCAGTCCAATAATCCCATACCTATGACTCCAGATATCTAATATCATCATCGAGCAGTAATTTTGCCTTGAAATTTTAAGATCAAAATACCTTTTATCCATAAAAAATATTTCATATTTTTTCATATTAATATAGTCCAATCTTATTATATTATAATAATATAATATTATAATTGAGTTACAATATAATATATTATTAAAATAATGTTATAATTTAATTAATTATTATTATTATAAATAATATGAATAATGATGAATTATTATTGTATTGGAATATATAGAAGGGGTAATTATTTCTTAAGGTAATGAAATGCTAGCTAGTCAAGGATAATTTTGGTATTTAATGATGATCCAGGATTCTTATGATATAATAAGCATGATATTTTAGATCAGTAAGAATCTTCAGTAATTAGTCTACATTATATCAAATATGATGATTCTCGTGATGACTTTGTTTGAATTACCAAATTCTTTTTCAATGTAAAGTAATGATAAATTAAGTTTAATTTTTAATAAGCTTTGAACGTTGCTATCAAAATTGAAAACTCGGTCAAGTTGGGAGGCTCTCAAGCAACTAAAACAGGGCGGCCCGTTTGGTGGGAAGATGACAGTCAAATATTTCATAAAAGACGGGTAGGTGAAGCAATAATAAGGCAAGTTCTTTTTTTCGCCTGATCAGCGAAAGGAAAAAACGTGCTCGCATGAAAAAATAAATAAAAAAAATTTCCCGCGGGATTCCAACCTCGGCGTCCACAGCAGAGGACGGCAGTCGCCCAACGCAAGGAGTGGAGACAACGGGGCGAGCGGGGACTTCAGGTTTCTTCGTCCATCGAAAGCATTACAGCGGCAGATAGGTTCAGACGTTCAGTCACTTCTCTTTTAACGTACTTAATTAAAATAAAAATATTAAAATTTATTTTAATTTTAAATATTTAAATTTAATTAATTTTTTAATTAAATATTTAAATTTATATTCAAATTTAATTAAATAAAAAAATAAATATTTAAATTTAATATAATTTAAATATATATAAATACGGTTTGGAGTTTATCGGAATCATTTTCACCTTAGCGTTAGCGGCAGGCATGGAAACTGATGATGGGTCGCGGCTGTGGTCGAGGAGGAGGAGTGGTTGGACACCCTTTCGGGGTGGTTTCGATGATTTAATATTTCTTTTTTGCGTAGAAGAAAAGAAATGAATCAAATGATGGTAGATATACTTTGACATTGAGATTCGCGTTCTCCGAAGATCGGTGAAGAGTTTCTGGGGATACCGATCAAATCTTGCAGGAATACACGTGTCCTTGTTTGACTGACCGGAGACGCACGCGCGGGCCCACTCGTGAGAAACGCGTTGACTTGACTTGATTAATAAAAAAAAAAATTTAAGCGCGGCAACCTAATAATTGTCATCTGTGTCGTTCCGGAAATTTCTTCTCCGGAACGGGGAACAGCGCGGAAGGCACCCAACGGTCTCTTCGATTTCTTCTCTTTCCTGTCGGCCCAACCCGGCAACGGGAGGGAGAAGTGAAGGTGGGATGACAGGCTTGGGCAGAGCGCTAAAACTTGACACTTTGTTTGAATGAAAAGGAAACCAGGAAGGGAAAAAAATTAAGAAAAAAATTAAAAAAAAAATCTTATTTAGATAAAAAAAAAAGTTAAGAAGAAAGATAATTAAAGGTAAAATAGAGGAAAAAAAAATGATAGGTTTCACATAAAAGTTTTTTCTTTAAAATCAAAAAAATTTTGAAGAGAAAACTCAAAAGTGCTTTTCATTTTTTTTTTTAATTTCAATAGTGACCTTCCAAAAAAAATCGATGTATCTCTCTCTCTTTTCCCTTTATTCGTTCAAACAGAAGAAGAAAAATATTTTTTTTAAATTTTTTTTTTCTTTCCATTTTTTCTTTCCATCCAAATAGAACATGAGAATTAAAACGTATACGAGTTAATAGAGAATCCATAAGTAATGTTAGAATTTATTTTAAAAATCACACGTGCAAAAATAAATTTTTTTATATTCAAATAGAATTTTAATCCTCTCCTCCCAAAAATAATTTTAAAATTTAAAAATTAATATATATATAGAGAAAAAATTTTTATCCTAATTCTTATAATACATTGCATAGCTTTTTTCGGCATAACTATAATAATCTTAGAGAATCCATAAATAATGTTAAAATTTAATCCATAAATAATGTTAAAATTTATCTTTAAAAACCACATGTTCAATAAGAAAAAAAATTTATATTCAAATAAAATTTCAAACCTTACCCATCTTATTTTTAAATTTTAAAAAAAATTGATACATATTTCTATATATATAATTTTTGTTATTATTCTTATAATACATTGTCTCTATCTTGCATAAGCATAACCGTCTTAAAAAATTCATAAATAATATTAGAATTTATCTTAAAAATCACATGTTCCAAAAAAAAAATTCATATTCAAATAGAATTTCAATCCTAACCCATATAATTTTAAAATTTTAAAGATAAATCTCACATGTTTCTATATATATAATTTTTGCCCTAATTCTTATAATATATTATATATCTTTCTCCTATACAAGCATAACAGTCTTAGATTTCAAGAAGGCACTCTGACTTTAGGTCCAAATCTCGAGAGCTTTAGTCGTAAGATATTATGAGAATTTAAGAGAAGGTTTTGTTGGAGGTATGTCTCAACTCAACTCATCTAAGCTTTTTTTTTTTTTTTTTTAATTATATGAGTTGGTTTAAGGGATTTGATGAAGTTTTACGCTATCTAACACAATCTTCCTTCCTTGTTTGGGCTTAGAATCGATTTTGGCGGAGTTTTTGTTGGATGTATGCGAATCTAAATATTTATAAGAGAGATTCTTTACGAATTTTTTTATTAATTTAAAGTTTATTATATTTTTATATTAATTTTGATGGAAGTGTTTGGGGAAGGCTTGCTGATTCAGCCTTCATCATTCGCCGGATCGATGGAGCTCTACTGGCGGCGCATGGCTTTGGCATCCTCGACTCCTCTGTCCCGATGACTGAATTGTATGCTGGTATCTCCTATGCGGGTTCTTCATGCTCATAGTCTTTTGTTGAAGGGAACTCTTTAACGGTCATCAGGTGGCTCCGGCTAAGGAGAAGCAATCAAGCTCCCTCTAATCCTCTTCTTCTCGACATTTGGTCTGTTCTTCAGGAGCTTCACAGTGTCCACATCAGGCATATCTACCGTGAAGCTAATTATGCGGCAAACTGGTGGCGGCCTTCGTGGCCCATCATGCGGGTTCCTGGAGATGGAATCAGGGTGACCCCTGTCCCCCTGTTCTGAAGTAAATTTTATTTTCTGACATTTCAGGGTTGATTTGCACTAGGCTAGTGTGATAGTGTGATCATCCGTTTTGTATCAAAAAAAAAAAGAATAGTTCTTATAATCTTTAATTTTTTTGATAATAAAATTCTGCACTTTTCTTTATCCATAAATATAGACCCATGGTCAACTAAGTAAATTATTTTATTTTTATCATTTTATTTTCCTAATAGATCTTTTATTTCCTACGTGTAATTATCATATTAAGTGATATTAGATCTGCTATTGCCACAATAAGTGGTACAAATTAAGCTTCCAATGTCACAAAACATAACGTATATAATAAGAGACACGGAGAAATAAAAATTTATTTTGTTATTAAAAATAAAAATAATAACATGAATGTATGAAATGTACAACATATTGGTATTTGGGCTGAAGGGGTAAATCCGTTTGAAATTTTTGACTTGGCTTTCACTTATTGACAAGTGTCCCAGTAGTTTGTTTTCCTTTTCTTTTTCTTATGGTTTTTATGTTAGCAATATAGGATCTTCAATAAATAATTTATTACATATAAAAATAAAAAAATATCATACTTACTTGATACGGAATTTATCATAATAGTATTTACCTGATGCAGATGCGGAGTTCATCATGATAATATGTAGACTTGAGACTTGAATCTGGTTAGATTTTGATAACCTCTTCAGCTTTGATAGCCTCTTCTACAAAATAACTAGTTTCTCTCCCTTAACCTCATTCCTTTCATAGCAGATAACAATGGATTCTTGCACAGAAAGAGGACTAATTATTTATATATATAACATTCAATTGGTATGTCCATCAAACACCACTTTAATTTCTTTTAATACCACGGCTTAATGTTAATGACTTAAACTTTCGGACCATTAACATCCGATTGGTAGCCCTTCGTCTTCTGCATTGGGTGACCTTTCACCTTTCGCATCTATGATTGACTTTAAATCTACAAAATAAGAGTTATGGCGGTCATACACATCCAATTTGCATACTCCCTTCCATATACTACTGTATTAGCAACTTATCATGTTAGGTCACGTAATTTATATATAAATAACTTAATATCCATTTAATTGTCTGAGAGATACAGTAAATTTCTTGTTCAAAACAGTAAGTGTATACAAGCATAAGGAACAAGAAATAATAAATAAAACAAGAAACATTTCATATTAATGAGCTCAAGAGTGGCACAACATCATCATAATCAATCTTCAATACAACCAAGACCCATTCTATGTACATGTTTTTTAAATGTTTTTGGTTGTAAACCTTTAGTCAAAGGATCTGCTATCATAAGATCTGTTCTAATATGTTCAATGCACACTCTTTGTTTCTGGACCTCCTCCTTGACAGTAAAGTACTTTAATTCCATATGTTTAGCATCTCTGGAATATTTGTCATTCTTGGAGAAGAAAATTGCTGCGGAATTATCATAATAAATTTACAGCGGCTTGGTAATGGTGTCAACAACCCCAAGTCCTGAAATAAAGTTTCGTAGTCATAATGCTTGAATTGTAGCTTCATAACATGCTACAAACTCTGCTTCCATAGTGGATGAGGCAATGATAGATTGTTTGGCACTTTTCCAAGAAATTGCTTCTTTTCGCAACAGGAACACATAGCCAAAAGTTGACTTTCTACTGTTAACACAACCAGCAAAATCTGAATGTGAGCATATAATCCTTGGTTCCTTGAAGATATCTCATCACTTTCTTTGCAGCTTTCCAATAATCAATACCAGGGTTACTCTGATAGTGGCCCAACATTCCAACCGCAAAGCTGATATCTGGTCTTGTGCAAGTTTGCAAATACATCAAGCTACCCATAACAGAAGCATATGGAATAGATTCCATTTACTTGCGTTCCACATCATTCTTTGGACATTGTATACGACTAAATTTATCTCCTTTTTGTATTGGGACAATACTTGCTGAACAGTTGTTCATATTAAATTTCTCAAGAATTTTCTTGATATAAGTTTTCTGAGACAACCCTAACAATCCATGTGATCTCTTTCCGAATATGGAAATTCCTATCACATAAGATGACTCTCCCATATCTTTCATCTCAAAATTCTTAGAGAGAAAATTTTTAGTCTCATACAAGATACCTAAATCATTAGCAGCAAGCAAAATATCATCAACATATAGAACCAAAAATATAAACTTACTTCCACAAATCTTTCGGTAAATACATCGATCAACGATATTTTCATAAAAACCAAAAGATGTAATAGTATCATTGAACTTAATATACCATTGTTTGGAAGCTTGTTTAAGCCATATATTGATTTCTTAAGTTTACACACCATATGATCTTTTCCTTCTATGGAAAAACCTTCAGGTTGATCCATATAAATTTCTTCCTCTATATCCCCATTAAGAAAGGCTGTTTTCAGATCCATTTGATGTAACTCTAAATCATATTGAGCTACCAAAGCTATAATGATTCTTAATGAATCTTTCTTTGAAACTGGTAAAAATGTCTCTTTATAATCAATGCCATCCTTCTGAGTATAACCCTTGGCAACAAGTCTAGCTTTAAAACGTTCGATATTGCCATTCAAGTCACGTTTGGTTTAAAAACCCATTTACATCCAACTTGTTTAGAACCTTCTGGCAATTCGACAAGATCCCAGACATTGTTTTCAGCCATTGATTTTAATTCATCTTTCATAGCATCAATCCATTTATCAGACTTATCACTGTTAATGGCTTGTGAAAATGAAACAAGATCTTCATAAATGCCACAATCAAAATCTGACTCTTGCAAATAAACCAAATAATCATCTGAAATAGCTAATTTTTGTATCCTTACAGGTTTACTTAAAGCTATTCCACATGGTTCAATTTTGTCAGCTATTAGTAGGTTAGGCTCTTCATAGGGTACTTCTTCATTCAAACATTGTTCATTGTTGTTTTATTTTTGTAATTCTGGAACAATATATGGAATGATTGTAGATTCAAGAACATTTATGGGTAATGAAACATTAACTCTTACTTCATTGATATCCACAATCTGTTTGTCAGCACTCCCACTAACTTCATCATTCTCAATAAATTTGGTATTGCCTGTCTCAATAATTCTAGAACTATGGTTTGGACAATAAAACCTGTATCCTTTGGATTTTCCTGGATAACCTATAAAGTAACCATGACAGTTCGAGAATCCAATTTCTTTTCATATGGATTATACACTCGTGCTTCTACTGGACAACCCCAAACATGCAGCTATCTTAAACTAGGTTTCCTTCCTGTCCATAACTCAAAAGGAGTTTTAGAAACTGCCTTATTAGGAATCCTATTCAGTAAATATACTACAGTCCTAAGAGCATACGTCCACAAAGATTTTGGTAATAAGGAATTACTTATCATACTCCTAACCATATCCATTAATGTTCTATTTTGCCTTTCTGCCATACCATTTTGTTGAAGTGTGCCTGGCATAGTATACTGTGCACATATGCCATGTCTTTTGAGGAATTTTGCAAATGGACCTGGATTTTGCCCTAATTTATTATACCTTCCATAATACTCACCACCTCTTTCAGATCTTACTATTTTTACTTTTCTGTCTAGTTATCTTTCAACCTCTTTAGTAAATACCTCAAGAGCATTTACAGCTTGAGATTTCTCTTTAAGCAAATAGACATATCCATAATGAGAAAAATCATCTATAAAGGTGATAAAGAACTTTTCTCCACCAAAGGATGGAGTGTCAAAAGGTCCACATACATCAGTGTGTATAATTTCAAGAAGCTGAGTACTTCTTGTAGCTCTTTTCTTGTTATGTTTGGTTTGCTTTCCCTTAATGCAATCCACACATAAACCAAGATCAGTAAAATCTAGATTTAGTAAAATCTCATTCTTTACTAATCTTTGTAGTCGTTCTTTGGATATATGACCCAAACGTTTATGCCACAAGAAAGCAGAGTTATCATTTGTCATACTATGCTTAATTCCAATATTTTGATGGACACACATCAGGGATGCAAAAAATTTATCATCAAATTTCAATTTATATAATTCATCCATAAGAATTCCAGAACCAATAAAGAAACCATCTTTATTAAATAAACTGAAACATCATTTTCTAATCTTAAAACTAAACCCATTAACATCAAGTTTCGAAACAGAAACTAAATTTCTAGAAAGTGAAGGAACATAGAGAGTTTGTAGTAGATTCAGGTGATGCCAAGTATCTAAAGTAAGACGATAAGTCTCTATGCCTTCAATTGGGGCCTTTTGTCGGTTCCCCATGAACAAGAAGTTCTCATTTGGGTTTATGCTCTGGATTGTAAGGAATCCC